>CM061919.1:264223390-264267821 GCA_031002005.1 Vandiemenella viatica
AATCTTCAGTCGCCAGAGCCTCGTCCGTGCAAACAGGGTGCACCACGTGAAGGAGAGGTTGACATTTGGTTGGAAAAGACTATACTTGTCTCTCCCAAACCCTTACACCCCACACTTGAATAACGATATAAATAACATAGGATGTGGAAAATAACCCATCACTCACCAAAGTTGAAGGCTGCGACAAGTGAATAACATATGAGAGAAACAAAAACATGTATTATATAGGGGTGGATTCAGGGGGGGCTAGGGGGCTCAAGCCCCCCCCCCAAAAGTATGTAAGTCCACCTCCGACATTGCAATTTTGGAGACTTTTTTTTTTCAGCTCTACGGATTTGAGGTCCGAGAAGACTATAAAGACTGCTGTTTGCCCGTCTGAAGCCCCCCACCCCCAAAGCCAAAATCCACTCAAGCCAAGCCCCCCATCCAAAATCCACTCAAGCCAAGCCCCCCACCCCCAAACCAAAGTCCGCTCAAGGGCCCCCCCCCCCCCAAAAAAAAAAAAAAAAAAAAAATCCTGGATCCGCCCCTGGTGACGGAGTGTAGTGGGTGTGAGGTAACACTCTGACCTTACGTATTGGAGGATGCAGGTTCAAATCCAGATTTTGGTTTTCGAAGGTTTTCTGAAATCGCTCCATGTGCATGTTGGGACGGTTCCTGAATTCGTGACCCAATTCCGTCCTGTTCCTTGTCCACAATCTTTACCCTCCTCTTTTCACCTCTGTGCCGGCAAGGCTTAAAACCATAAGAAAAAAATCAGTGGAAATCTGTGTTTAGTTCATAATTCTAAGAGCATTGAAACTCTTGATAGTAATCATCTGCTTGTTAAGATACTTAATTTTGTTTTATTTTTCATTTAATGAAATTTCGTCTATTTAGATATGCTTGTTTGCTGTTAAATTAAAAAATTCCTATCATATTTCATGTTTATATAAAATTTCACACTTTTCACAGGCATCATTATTGGTAAAAAAATTGCGCTTGCTAGCGTCTTTTTTTTTTTTCGGTGTTTGCGCTGCAATTTTTTTTTTTTTTATTGCCAACGTTTTGGCACCAACCTGGAGCCTTTGTCAGGGCTTCTATCTATGTAGCCGCCTGGTCCATTTTTTTTTTTTTTAACTTGAACACTGATTCACTGTTTATTTTATACCGGCAAAGATGATTTTGTTTCTCTGCCAAAGAATATTTACTGTTCCAAAGAGTTTTGTGTATTATGGAGTCATAGTTGCACATTTCATGTTTGCTTTTATTACTTTGATGTGGTAGGTCTGGACGTGTAGACCTCTTTCCCTTGACGTATGTCTTACCTCTGCTTTGAGTGAGATTATTTACTGACATATTGTAAAATGCGTTGGAGGATTCCCATTTTTACAAGCGTAAACTGAAAAACCAGTCTCGCATCGGTAAGCCGTCAGAAATGGAAGCAGAACCGTGATAGCCTTCTCACGGCGCAGTTATGACTCTTTTCAACAAATATTTTATTTAATTCTCGGACGGAACGCGCGGACCACCATTTGGGAACCACTGCTCTAGGGTACCATTATTCTCAGTTCCACCTCTTTTGATACTGTGTTACTGCCTTGTTTCTTCATATCTCTTTTGAATTTTGCCACTCATCAAGACATCCTGATTTACCCTGACGGTTTTACTGTCCGTTCAGTTAACAGAGGTGCCTCAAGATCAGTCTGCTGTGTCCCCACTCCACTGCCCTCGCCCCTACATGCCACTCGCCACAGCTCGGAGAGGTATCGAGGGGTGGGAGTGAACGAGGTATAACCTCATTTACCACTACTGTGTGGTTGACCCTGTCAAGAAGATTGGCGAGACCAGTGATACACTATCAACTTGGTATCTCTTGTTCATTTGATCTAAAATATATAGTATGTAGTCTACTGAGATCCACATGAATAATCTATCCTAAACCAATGTTTATGAAGTACAAACAATTTATTTCCTTGCAGCCGTACTGGTGAGGTTGGTAATTGAGTGTTTGATCAACGTGTCTACCACTGATGTCGAATATTGTGTACTGGAGGTTTTCTCGGTGTTGAATAACAATAAAGTTTTCTCAGGTAACCAACCGAGTTCGCTGCCACTGTCAGGTATCAATGGCGGCAGAGATTGTGGCCGAGGAGTCGTCGTGTTTCATTGACGGACTAACTCGGCTAATTACCCGAGAAGACTTTATTAAAGTTATTCCGTAATGTCTCGGGCCTGTTTGTATCCCATTAGCTGGTACTACTATGACATTTCCAGTCTCCAGACTTTATGTAACATTTCTGGAAAGAGTACTTGTCTTTTAAGATTGTTAATTCACTAGTAATATCGTCAGAAACTATTTTTAGTTTGCTCATTTGCCAGTGTATTAACAAGAGTTCTTCTGGTGTCCTTAATATTCTTTCCCTGTTTGCTGCTATTAAATCCACGCTGTTTCATATGTTACCTTCAGCAGTGCTGCGTTTTGACGTTAATGCACCATCCTTTTCGTGCGATTATTCTTTTCTTCTCCTCGTCCTTGTTACCTCCTTGAGCCAACCCCAGTACTGTCTCCTTTGGAACATGTGACTTTAAAGTACTACATTTTTATCCACCATCTTTTCTTGGTCACTAGTTTTCTGAACACACCAGAGCTGAATTTAGGCTCTGTGGGCCCCTAGGCTATACGTGTGGTGCAGGCCCCCCCCCCCCCCCCGCCCCCTGTCGTCAGTGGCCACTCCATAGGGGGTCTGCCTCCAGCTATCAATTTGAAATTCAACCCAAAAAATTTATGGTTGACCTGTTTTTTTTTGGGAGGGTTTTGGCGCAGACCCCTAGGTTACAACCTTGGTAGGTATGCTTAAATGCGGCCCTGCACACACTGTTATTCATCAAAAGTTCTAAGTCATAAATTTTTCCCCGTATCCTAAGATGCCACACAAATATCAACAGGAAGGTTATCAAATATATTCCCCCTCCCTTTTATATGTTACTTTGCCACTTGTGTGAAACCTTCTCTGTATTTTCAAAGCTCTGCTTCCATATAAAGTTTATCGTATTGTCTTCCCAGTTTGGCACAGTATATTTAAATCCCCACCAAAAATGATAATTCCACACCCACCTGTAAAGTCTTAACATGAATTCAATTTCTTCCAGAGGGTCTCGTCACTTATCCATTCGCTATATTTTTCCCTGTTGTATTGCCCCAAATATCTAGCCCTCGTAACTCGTAAACATCTTCTAAACTGTGAACACACCTCGTTTCTCTCTGAGGGCAGGATAGACACGATTCAGTCTTCCACTACTGTAAACAGCCGACAACCTCGTGGTTCGCTTTGCATTTCTGTAGTCCTGTACTCCTGGCTACACTGGAACAGCGGTGATCTGTAGTTGTGATTGTTAACCAGTACGCCACTGAGCGTGGTGGCTGAACGGTAATGCTTTGGCGTGGCATTTTGGAGGTCACTGCTCCGTCTCACGTCCAGCCGGTCAGATTTTGATTTTCACGGTTCCCCAAACTCGCCCCAGGCTCGGTCCCATCCAAAGGCTGTTACCCGCTCCGGGCCTCTCCCGACTCGGATTGCCTCGGCGAGCTGTAAAGCCCTTACGTCAGCTCCGTCCTTTGAGTATGCTCTATAATTATGTTTTCTTTGTGTTGGTAATTTTGTTTACTCTGTTGGTTTTAGAAGCTAATCGGAAAAGTTTTTCCTGTTATGAAGGTTGATGCACCATTTAGGATTACATTCTCATTGTTTTGAATGCAGAGTATGAGTTAATAGCAGATGGTAAAGACACTTGAAAGAATTGTGGAGCACAATTTGTTAGATATTTGAATTGCTGCTTGAGGAAATACATATATTTGGAATAGGAAGAGAGAGATGAAGGGCAGAAAATACATTCTGTGAATATCTCTCCAATTCAGAGGTTGAGTGAGTTAGGGCAGCAGGAGACGAAGCAGCTCATTCACCATTAAATCTGCAAAATTTGGCTAAGGAGAGTGTATGGTATATTTAAAACACCACTAAATGGTGCAAAAGTGTCATTGGGAGAGATTTGCCTGTATCCAGTGGGTGGGCAGGTATTTGGACTGTCCTGGTGTGGATCTCCACTCCACCCATCCAGATATCAGTTGCCCACGGTTTTTCGAAATCATTACAGGTGAATGTTTCTTTGTAAATACTATCGCTGAATTCCTTCCCAGACCTTATCAGCAGTATAAACTTGGCACTAAAGACCTCTCCATCAATGAGCACCAAAGCAATAATGAGAGTTGTTTTCATAAAATAGGTTATACTCAAAACAATAGTGTTTCTTAAATCAAAATAAAATCTATTTATTTATTAATTTTATATTTTATTATGATAACAAAGACAGCAATTGCATAAGTGATCATACTTGTAATTAAAATTTATTTGTGTATAGAAATGTGCAACACACACAAATCATTTGAAATGAAATACAAACAATACTACAAATAGTTGAGTTGTAGCTTCCGACAGATCATTTCTGGTGATGTATATCGTTTGCTGTTTTTCTAACAGTCACCAGAATGGTTCTCTTATGCCACACTTGTATGTTCAGTGGTTATACGTTAACAAAAATGATTGGAAGCCAATGTAACTTCGTAAACACACACACACACACACTGTTGGTGGGAGTGTAAATGATTATGGTTGCAATTCCCTGTGACTGGCCACCAGAGTGCATTAGTGTTTGTGTTTATTGTTGTTGCCAGGCCTGGTAGGGTATCGAAGGAGTGTGCGAACAGAGTAAAGGATCACTGTGAAGGACGTGGGAATGCTGCTTACTCAAGTGAGATAGAATTCTCTGCACTGACGGAGTTTGAATTGGCCCTCATTGACAAGGATGTAGCTACTATGGTACTAGGCGGTGCAGTGTACCGGGGCCCCTACGCTCAGGGGGCCCCCGAGCGTACCTCTTTTTAGCTCTACTGTCCTATAAGGGGGTCCCTGAGACACAGGGAGCCCCTCACTGCTCAGGGAGCCTACAACCACTGCTCAGGGTGGCCCCCAACCAATGCTCAGGGGGCCCCAACCACTGCTCAGGGGGGCCCTAACCAATGCTCAGGGGCCCCCACTACTGCTCAGGGGGGCCAAACCACTGTTTGGGAGGGGGCCCAACCACTGTTGAGGGGGCCCCAACTACTGCTGAGGGGGCCCCAACTACTGCTGAGGGGGCCCCAACCACTGCTCAGGGGGCCCCAACCACTGCTCAGGGAGCCCCAACCAATGCTCAGGGCGTCCCAACCACTGTTCGGGGAGGCCCAACCACTGCTCAGGGGGCCCAACCAATGCTCAGGGGGCCCCAAACACTGTTCGGGGGACCCCCAACACTGTTCAGGTGGGCCCCTAACCACTGCTCAGGGGGCCTTCAAGCACAACTCAGGGGCCCCCAGCCTCACCTCAGGCGGCCCTTACCATCAACACAAGGCAAAAAAAAAGGTCGCCCATCTGGCCTGAGGGCCCAAAACAAATTTTTTGCACCAGGGCCCTTGTTGACTTCTACGCCACTGCTCATTGAGGGTCGCCAGATGGTTGAGTGTACAGTATCCATATTTTTTTTGAATTCAGATGAATCAATGGACCGTTTTGGGAACGTAAGGGCAAGCGTAGGTTTTGGTGAACCACAACACACCGACACAAATGTGGATCGCTATGTTATGTGTAACCCCTTCACATCTGCGACTGCCATCTGAGCACAAGTAATGGACTCCCTGCAACATTCCGTGTCTGTTCGTCAAGAGAGAAGCAGCCACCGGACTAGCGCATCACTGTTCCACCATGAGGAGGCTGGTACCAACACCACAACACAAAACGGCTGCGATCTGATCAGTGCTAGAAATTCGTTTACAAATCCAGGCGTATTTGTTACTCCTAACTTTCAAACTCTGGCGTAAAGTGAGATTGTTCAGGCGTAATTATATTATAATTATGAAAATACAGATTTTATATCTTACAAACTACTCCGAACACAATTTAAATATGTCTAAATGTGCCATTATATTACATACCAAAATTGTGAATTTGGTTAATATAATTCTTGATTTTATTGTATTTATTTCAATAACTTTCGAATTTTACATACTGATCTTCAGTGGGCACAGTAGCTGATGAGTTACTAAGTTTTTTTGATCCTTTACTTGCGTGTTGACCCCTGGATTGCGTGAAGTCTGAGCAGGCCTATTGGTAATAGCTGAGGAGCCTGATGTTTCCTCATTTTCTGGCATCCCTCGTTTACCAGTGCTCGTAATACCTTTATCACCACTACTTGACTTTACAATTGGTATAAAGTCAGTAATATTACGAGACATCTTCACTTCCTGTGTTAAACGAAAAACGCACGAATTAGAATTGTCTTTTACTTCGCGGTACTTCACCTACACTGTTGCCACACCTTAGGAACTTAAGAAACGTATTATTTGAAACTCTGAAACAGATCAACAATGCGAAAGGAATTATAACTGAAATTAGTTATTAGAATTAAACCTTGAACTTGCAAAACTGAAAACGAAGTACTGAAATTTATTTTTTTAAATTTGATGCTTGGGCGTATTTTATACGCCTTTGACGGAGATTGCAGGCGTAAATACGCCTGACGCCCGGTCAACTTCGAGCGCTGGATCTGATGCCATGATTGGGAACCATGGACTGCTGATGAATGGCATTGCATTGTCTTCCGTAATGAATCGCGGTTCTGCAGTACGTCCGATGACCATCGTCGGCGAGAGTGACGGAGACCTGGGGAGAGGTCCCATACTTTCAATGTCTTTGAGGGACATAGAGGTGTCGCTACTGGCTTCATGGTCTGGGGAGCCATCGGGTATGACTTCAGGTCACGGCTGGCAGTGATTGAGGGAACTCCGACGGCACAAAGCCTCGTCGACGGCTAAGGTCATTAGAGGCGGGATGGGACTGGGGACAAGGAACGGGAAGGAATTCGGCCATGGCCTTTTTGAAGGAAGCATCCCGGCATTCACCTGGAGTGATTTTGGAAACCATGGAAAACCCAAATCTGGATGCCCGGACGGGGATTCGAACCCGCGTCCTCCCGAATGCGAGGCCAGAGCGTTAACCGTTCACCCACCACGCTCGGTGGTACGTCACGGACATCCTGCGTCTTCATGCGACCGTATCGTGGCGCCATTTTTCGACAGGACAGTGCTCGCCCACACATGGCATGCGTGTTTCAACTGTCAGTCTGATATAGAGGCACTGCCATGGCCAGCAATAGAACATGTGAGGGTTCGTCCCAGTGCTTTATTCAGAATATCGGGGACCAGTTTGAAGCCGTTGTAGGCAGCTTGCCTCGCGAGTGGATTCAACAGCTTCATGACAGCCTTCACAACAGAATCAGGGCATGCATCCAGGACATAGGGGGTGCAATGCCACAGCGATAAGTGGACTCTCATTGCCAAGTTCTCTGTAAATTTGACTTTAATTTGTAATCACTTAAATAACATCACCTACTCTCTGAAGTCGCGAAGTTTCATTTTGTTCCCCCCACCCCTTCCGGGAGCTTTACTTATCTTGGCGACAAGGCAGATGCGCCTACACATTACGCAAATAGGGGCTGGGTAGATTCTGCAAATTGTGACTGTGGAGCCACCTTACAGACGATCAATCACATCGTTACTGACTGTGATCTTCGGGCCTACAAGGGAACAATGTAGAGGTGGGCAAAGTGACTCACCAAAATAGCGGTGTTCATTTGATCATTCCACGAAAAGAACTAGTTCTTTTGAACGGTTCACTAGCTCAGTTTTATTCTAGATTTTTTTTTATATAGGTCTCACCCCTCAGAATTCGGTTACACCCCAACTTTTCGATGAAATACCCCCCTTAAATCGACTTTGATGCAATTAGTAGACTTTTTTTAACTCTACAATCCACAAAACCCACGTGAACAGGCTCTTCTTCATCTTCGGAATTAGCCGACTTATGACCGACTCACCTAGAAGAACTACCGTTCACTTTAGTGAGTGACTGCTCACTCGTTCTTCTAAAAGAATTGCTCCAAAGAACTGATTCACTCACGAACGACTCATCTCTAGAACAATGGCGGAAATACATGATGCGTCGATCAGTGCAGTTGACTGGATTAAAACGTTAGGTCTAGAGATATGAAATTGTACAAGCTTGTGATATATACATTTCCTATTGTGTACCTTGTTAAATAATCATACGATAAATAAATATTTATCTTGCCTGGCTGTGTGTGTATCATGTCCCATTTTGACACGTTTCAGTGATTTCCAGATTTTACTGGATTGGTTGAATCGAGGAGGTTGCCTTGGTTTTGATATAGTTTGTCAGTGTTTGATTTGATCCACCCATCATGTCCTGCTTCATTTATGCAGAACTGACTTTCGACCGGTGGCAAATTTTCGTACCCATCTACTTTCCAGTTTCTGGATTTTGTTTTTAATCTTAATTGTTTCAGTGCAATTTCACAGTCACCTACTTTTGTCATCAACGAATTTAAGCTTTAGGCTCTTTCGTTGTTTGGCAAATTGTTTAGCATCTCTTTTGGTAATTTATTACAATAGCTGAATCGCGAAACAATATTTTCCCTCTACCTTACGCCTAAAATAAAGTGCCTATTTGTGGTTGTCATCTCTTTGAGGTACTTTTGTTGTTATTTTCGCCCTGCCACCTATAAACTGGACATTTTTTCGTCTTTAGCCCAAAATTGGTACAAACTTTCTAGAAATCTGGAAACAACAGATCGTATGAACAGCTCCGTCACCCCACGCTACTCTCGCTTGAACCTCCAGCTTGGCAGTTTGTGTCCTGCACACCTGCAGGCTATTCGTTCCATATGCGGCTCGCATCCGCCCATTACTTGCAGTTCCGAGGAAGTGACGACCATGTTTAAATGCAAGCATTACTTGTACCGCGTCATCTTCCCTTATTAACTTACGCTACCTCACAACGCTCTTCTCAATATATAACGCTCTGCGCAATTTGACAAACCCATTTTAGACTATGGATACTCGGCAACCTATCCTATACCATGTGGATCCCGGGACAAACCAACCACTAATTTATACGCAGCGCTGGGATGACGTCTGTCAAACAAAGTTAAACCAACATAGAGTTGTTGGACACCACACAGGATCCGCCATACTGCTTCCTTTGTTAGGGAGCGTGCATAAACCACGTAGCTCCATTTTGGCCTCCTGTGAAACCCCCCCCCCCCCCCCACGTAGCCCTACGTGGCTTTTGCCTGTACTCCCACCCCCCTCCCCTCCCAAGTAGCACGTAGCTTTTTACCCTTTTGATTCCAGAAGACATTTTGTACTGTTTTCTCTTGTCATACTATTGTAAATTACATACGGAGATAATTAACTGAGGGAAACATACGAGGCGTATTCCAAAAGTAAGGTCCGTTTGATCATAATAAAAACATCGTTCAGGATACAAGGTTTTTATTAACGTCAGTATGTAACTACATATCTAGCTCACTTTTCCACATAATCGCCGTTCATATCTATACACTTTCTGTAACGCTGTACCAGTTTCTTTAACCCCTCGGCATAAAAGTCTGCCGCCTGGGACCTGAACCAATTGGTAACGCTCGTCTTGAATTCTTCGTCGGTTTGAAATCGTTGTCCACCAAGCCACCGTTTCAAATGCAGAAAGAGAAAATAGTCGCTTGGTGCAAGATCTGGACTGTAAGCAGGGTGGTCTAGGATTTCCCAACGAAACTCTTGAATCTTCTCTTTGGTTTTGGAAGCGGTATGCGGGCGTGCGTTGTCGTGCAGGAGGATGATGCCAGACGACAGTTTCCCGCGGCGTCGATTTTGGATGGCACGTCTCAGTTTGGTGAGCGTTGCACAGTACACGTCAGCTGTAATGGTTGTCCCACGGTCCATGAATTCGATCAAAAGGACGCCCTTTTCGTCCCAAAACACGGAAGCCATCATTTTGCGATTCGTGTACGGCGATTGCTTACACTTTTTTGGTTTGGGTGAACCGGAATGGCGCCACTGCGTTGATTGTTGTTTTGATACTGCGTTGGTGTACGCTATCCACGTCTCGTCTCCCGTAACAATTTGGGAAAACAAACTGTCTCCATCTTGTCTATAGCGCTCCAAAAATTGTCGTGCGCTATTCATTCGTTGCTCTTTGTGCTGAGCGGTGAGCAGTTTGGCACCCACCGCGCACAAAGCTTCCGATATCCAAGCTCTTAAGTGACAATCCTGTAAATTGAGGTTCTAGCAACATTTGAGAATTCCATAGCCAGACAACTAATCGTCAAACGCCGATCACTTCGCAGTTTTTGGTTAACTTGCTCGACGATGTCGTCGGTCCGAATACTGGGCCTGCCACTCCGCTGTTGATCGTGCACATCTGTGCGACCACTTTGAAATTCTCGACACCAGTGTCGAACTTGTTTCTCACTCATTATGGTTGGTCCATACACTACACACAATTCGCGATGGATGTCCGCAGCTGACGATCCTTTTGCCAACAAAAATCTAATCACACCGCGCAATTCACAACTGGCGGGAGCTACGATTGTCGCGGCCATTTCGAACTGCTCTCAACAATAGATATACGGCTACTGCGGCACGCCAACAATACTGCATATTTACCAGGAGTTGGTAGATGGCGCTGCAGGTGGGAAACGTCATTCAGGCCTATCATCTGTGACATCTTGTACCCCGGACCTTACTTTTGGAATACGCCTCGTATGTACACATGCTGTTGTGTGAGTTCTGTTCCTCATTTTAGCTATGAAAAATGTTATGAAAGGAAAGCTACGTGGCCTGGCTCGGAACCCCCCCCCCCCCTCTCCCCACGTAGCCTAGCGTAGCCTTCCAGACCCCCCTCCCCCCCCTGCACCGAGCCACGTAGTTTGTGCACGCTCCCTTACTGCTTTCAGTAGGGCCGCATTTAAGCATAGGCTGTAGCCTAAGGGCCCGCATCACAAAGGGGAGCCCGCACCACAACCCTGGGTCCTCCGCCTCGGCCAATAGTAGAGCTAAGGGAAAAAAAGGTCGCCCATAAATTTTTAGGGCCGAATTTCTAATTTAGGCAGCGAGGTCCACATGTATAGCTTAGCGGCGCTGGCTTTCAGGAGGTTCCTAATCATGCAGACAAGAAGCTATAGTTTGTTTCACTTACGGACTGAAGAAGTACATATTAGAGGTATAGGGCCTACAGCACAAAAACTCACTCGGTTCACTGAGAGAGGAAACTATCTACAAGGGCAGTAAAAACTTCCCGGAATTTCATTTTAACTCTTCATTAACAAAACATAACTACACATTTACTTAATCTCCTTCAAAGTAGGCTCCTGAACACACACGCTTGCTCCACCGCTCCTGCCATTGCTGGAAACAACGATGAATATCCTGTTTTGGTATGTTCCGAAGTACAGCCATCGCTCGTCCACGAGAGATTCCCACTTCTTGTGCCAACTCGTTGACGGTCATTCTTCGGTCTGATCTGATTAACTGTTTCACTTGCTCGACCTTTGTTTCGTTTCTGGAGGTTGAAGGTCTCCCACTGCGACTCTCGTTTTCCAGTGATTCCTGTCCACCATTAATATCTTGAAATCCACTCGTAAATGGCTGTTTACTTTAACGAATCGTCACCGTAAACTGTTTGTAAGGCTAACAAATTCCCTGAAGCAGATTTCCCTAATCTGCACATGAACTTGATGTTCACCCTTTGCTCAAACTGCGACATCGCGCCAACTGATTACCACACCGACCTACCTTCAGCTACACTGCCTGTTATGACCAGTTCAGATCTGTCAAACTCATAACAATAGCATTACAAATGCCAACACTACGACAGAATTCCGGGAACTTTTTGACTGCCTCTAGTATGTCTTCCCATAAGCGGTGGAAGGATGGGATTTGATAGAAGTAATTATCATAACTCACCGTCGAAATTACTTATAACGATGAGGTTAGCACAAGATTAAGATGAAAGGGTCTTGCAGAAAGAAGACAGGATGGTGGATCTTATTTTGAGACATGCTGGATTGGTTAATTTGCTGGTGGAGGGAACAGTCGAAGTTGAGAAATGTTTAGGAAGACAGAGATTAGAATATATGAAGCAGAAAATTGAGGACGTGGGTTGTAAGGGGTATGTTGAGGTGAATGGGTTAGCACAAGATAGGAAGGGATGGAGGATTGCATGAAACCAGTCGAGAGACTGATGACATCAAAAAAAGAGGAAACAAAACTCAGTGAAGGTGCCACCGAGGAACACAGGTAGTTAGTTTCCCCCGTCCAGGCGCTGCACACTGGGTCGGGGTGACACAGTATGACCCCGCGGACTGCCCGCCCTGGTCCTAGTTGGCAGCCTCCCGTCATAAAACTACACATTTCGCAAACAAAAATACACTTAGCGCACACGCAGCATGTTTCGCAGACAAACATACAACCCTTCGAAAGGATTGCATGCGGTGAAGATCTTCGCGAGAATCATACGATGAAATTGTTCTCGTCTTGAACAGGAAGAGTTTTACCGGAGTGACGTTGGGTTCCAACACCGTTCGGTCCTCTCAAGTCATTCCGATAATTGGATCGACGTTTTTTGAAAGGGAGAAATCGACATTTTTTTAATCATTTTGTTTTTTTCTGGCTTTATCTGTTCCTTCAGGATGCAGGTATCAATTTCTTTTGAAAACGGCTGTGTGGGCTTTCTTTCCCAGTTAAATGACTTAAAACAAACCACAGGATTATGACATGTATTATGAGGAGGTTAATTTTCAAACTTCCATCATTAAGGAGAAAAAAAAAAATTAAAGTTGTTTCTTTAATAGTGGGAGATGTTAAGGTAATATATTTCAAATGAAAATACCACATAAAGCTAAACGAAAATTTCTAATAAAGCCTCTGGAATGTTTTTTTAAGTTTTCCGAAAGTTTATTTATTGTGACATACCCCCATTCAAAAAACAACGATTCAGTTGGCGT
The DNA here is from genome assembly GCA_031002005.1 of Vandiemenella viatica. Classification (NCBI taxonomy): domain Eukaryota; kingdom Metazoa; phylum Arthropoda; class Insecta; order Orthoptera; family Morabidae; genus Vandiemenella; species Vandiemenella viatica. The sequence goes on from CM061919.1 coordinate 264,236,324, forward strand.
ATGTAATGAACATTCGTCACTCTGCCTGTTGACCTCCTTTGGCAAGATTTCAAAAGCGATTCAGTACGTATACTAGGTCGGACCTAGATCCAGAATAGAAATTTGAAGCTGGAGAGAGTTCAAAGAAATTCCACATGCTACTGATTTCTTAACAGAATCATCATGATTTTATACGGTTATTTAGCGTATGCCTACATACGTAAATAACAATACAAACAGACAGACAGACAAACAGAATATTCTACATCTGTACGGTACAATTCACAAAATTGTGTGTGTCAGTGCACTAATCTGTGCGTTTCAATCCCGAATGACACGAGTTAAAAGGAATCGATATAAACAACCGTACGACTCCTTATTTCTCTAACCTTATCTCCCCTGCCATGCTACCTAAATAGCTTGGTGGAACAAGCATTTCGTCACACTCGTAAACAAAATGAGTTGTTCGCATGTTTGCCAATAGATTCAATAGATTCGTCGTCTGTCTGTCAGTCAATCCCAGCTCGTTCTGTGGCAAACAGTCACGAATCGGGCGTCTCTTCTCTATACTTTTTATATAATCAATGAAGCCCATACGATATGGATCCCAAACGGTACAGCAGTAGTCCAAATAAGGATGCACGAGAGTTTTGTACGCTAACTTGTTCGTATGAGCGTTACAATTCTGCAAGATTCTACCTATAAATCGCAGTCTAAAATTAGCTCAACCAACCGACAAATTTATGTGCTGGTCCCATTTCACGTTGCTTTGTACTGTTACGCCCAAATACTTCAGGGAATAGACCGTGTCAATAATTTTTTATGCTGTATTCTTTTTGTTAGTTACGCTCATTAGCTTGCACTTTTTGCTGTTTAGAGTAAGTTGCGGTTGACTGCACAATGCCTAGATAACTTTCCGGTTCCGTTGAATTTTTAAACATTCGGCCAAATTCCTTTCTTAGGGAGTTAAGCTCCTTTTGGCCTTCTGTGAATCCCCCCTCCTCCCACGCAGCCCGACGTGGCTATTATTGCCTCTACCCCCCCCCCCCCCCAGGTAGCACGTGGCTTTTTCCTTTTTGATTAAAAAGGACATTTTGTACTGTTTTCTCTTGTCAGACTACTGTAAATTACATACGGAGATAATTAAATGACTGAAATAAATATTCACATGCTGTTGTGTGTTCTGTAACTCATTTTAACTGTGAAAAATGTTAAGAAAGGAAAGCTACGTGGCCTGGCTCGGCACCCCCACCCCTTCCCCCACGTAGCCCAGCGTAGCCTTCCAGCCAACCCCCCCCCCCCCCCGACCGAGCCACGTAGTTTGTGGAGGCTCCCTTATCCATAGGTGACTGGATCATCGGCGAACAGTATGAAACTGCTATTAACGTTGTCTCCTACATTAAGAACGAGAGGTTCATCACGCCTGATTTAGTGAGAGTACTTTCCTGGAGAAGTACAGAGTTGAAGTTGAATGTGGAGCCCCCGACTGTTGTTGGTGACGCTGTAGGAACATTCAAAAGCCACTTGATTAAACTGGAGACTCTCATTCCCCACTCAAAGAGGGAAGCACCACATCTGCCATCATTCGTCCGCATCAATTTTTGCGGGTATAGTGAAAACGTCGGTCCGATTAATTATTGGGGCCTGGGATGGAGTGGCACACAACTTCAGCTTGGTCTAACCCAGGGGTGGCTAGTCCGCGGGCCGCAGGCGGACCTCTATGAACATTTTTTCCGGCCCGCGAGATTCATTACACTTTCACTAAATATTTTCTTATATTTCATTTTTAGTGTTATATAATTCTTTACAAAGTGCGTTTAATATCATTATTATTATATTATCTATGTTTACATGTAAGAATAATACTAAACACAATAATAACTCATTACGTATGTTTCAATTTTTCACTCCAAAAAAATGTCTATAGTTGGTCTAAATTTACTATAGGGATAAAGAATTTTGTATGCGGCTCGCAAGACCATTTGGGTTGGCCACCATTGAATTTATCAAACCAAGTTGCCACCATACTCCTTTTCTCTTTGGCAGAGAGTACAGGATATAAGGAAATTGTACGTTTCCTTTCTCTGACTTTGAGACCATCAAAGGGATTTCGATCTCCTTCATATATGTTGAAGGATACACATCATATGTGTCTATGGTATATTCGTTTCTCCAAATGCTCCCTAGTTTTTGGGAAACAAAAAAACAAAAATCTAAATGTTATGTAAATACTAAATTATTGTCCTATGTTATCAAATGGCAGCGTGGTTTATGCGATAGGGCGTTTCCTTCATAATTTTCTGACCCGAGTTAAAATCTTTCATTTACTTTTATCTTCAGAAATAGTGAAGCATGACTTCTTTTAATTTTATTTAAGCTTCATTTAATACTTTTATTGCTGAAAATAATATTTGAAACAACTCATATTACACCTACAATTCAGCGCCATCTTTTTTTCGTAATGAAGTATTCACGGGTCTCCCGACGGATTCTTTTTTCACAGAACAATCCTGTCGCACACCCTTGAAGACTTCATTGCAATCATACGTCAGGAAAGTCTCCAATCTTACTTTATTTTTTCACTTTTTGTTAATAAGTTTGTTTCGGTGCGTTTTCAGTTGAAATAGTTACTATCATTTTATTTATTTATTTCTTCCTTCTGCACTCGATTTATTCCAAGAACGGTTGCTTGTAAATGGTCTAGAAAAAAATAGTAGGCCTATCCGTGACGAAAAGTGGAGTTCAACAAGGAAATGGAAGAACAAGTGACAAATGCTTATAAGCATTGCGTCAGATTCCAGTTTACTAGCAGATTCGCCTCCTGAACCTAATTTCATTGAGTATGGGGGAGGCATATTAGGAAGCCTTTGTTGATATATTGGCCGAAATTAAGTTTGTTTTAAATTTTATTTCGCGCAATAAAAGTATGTAAATGAAGTTTAAACAAAATAAAAAAAGTCAAACTTCACAATTTCTGAAGATGAAAATAAATGAACATATTTGATTCTGCGGGGATTTGAACTCGGTTCTGGAAATTATGAAACTGACACCCTATCGCAAAAACCACGCAGCCATTTGATAACATAGGGCAGTAATTTAGTATTCATTATTATTATGGCAGTTCTATCATTACCGTGGCGCCAAAATCTGATGATGAATTCTTGCAGAACTCGACGAAATAAATCGAAAATAAAGAATAAAATTTTTTGATATCTCGCTTGGTTTTCGAGATATAGCATGTTAAAAATCAGCCATAGGTATAGTTCCTTCTGCTTTTGATGTTTTTTCTTCTGGTCCAGGCCGTATTTCAACCTAACAACAATCACTAGGAAGAAAATAAAACACCTATTGTGCATTTCCACCATATTGATATGGTGTTTTTGGTGATAAAAATTTTTTTTGGTCCAGGCCGGATCTCATCCTTACCTCATCACTTTTGAGATACAATATCTCGAGAACTAAGCAAGATATCAAAAAACTTTTTTCTTTATTTTCCATTTGTCTCATCGAGTTACGTAAGAATTCATCATCAAATTTGGCTATAGCGAAATGTTTCTTCTGGTCCTGGCCGTATTTCAACCTAACTACGTCAATTTTGAGATACGATATCTCGAGAACTAAGCGAGATATCAAAAAATTTTATTCTTTATTTTCGATTTGTTTTGTCGAGTTCTATAAGAATCAATCATCATATTGTGGCGCCACGGTAATGATAGAATCCCCATTATTATTATTACTCCGCGATTCACTAAAAGTGTTTGGTGGAGGGGTTATTTAGATCACATTTAGATTATTTTTTTGTTTCTTTGCATACGAATATCTAAAAAACTAGAACGCATTTGAAGAAATGAGTATACCACAAACATACATGGTGTGTACTGTGTACCCTTCAACGTACATGCAAGAGATCAAAATCCGTTCTTAACATGTGTGATGGTCTCCGAGTGAGTGAGAGTATTTTGATTAAGAAGTGTGGAGGTCGCTCTTCAGCTGTCAGGGAGGCGGCGTTACCAAGACGACAGCTGGGTCGTAACGAAGGCAACACGGAAAAAGAACAAACAACAATCAAACTTGAGCTACACAGATCCCATGAGACACAGACAAAACAAACTACAAAAGACACTGAAAATAAAAGTAAATGGTACTCAATGATATATTCCAACAAATACACACAATGATCTATCTCTCTCTCTCTCTCTCTCTCTCTCTCTCTACTCAGTATAAAAACAAATTTCCTCACTTAGACAAAGACAACTATCAAATCTCTGGCATTTATCAACTGACATGTCATTGTGACGCAATATACTTAGGTCGGACAAGAAGATGGTTCAAAACCAATACAAAGTTGCAGGGTGATCTGGACAGGATATCTAATTGGGTTGGTAAACATGGAATGAAGATAAATGCAAAGAAGAGTCAGCTTATTAGATACACAAATAAAAAACAAAAGGTTAAATATGAATATAAGGTGGGGAAAGAATTGCTTGCTGAACACTTGAAATGTAAATATCTTGGAATTACTTTTTATAACAAGCTTAACTGGGCAGGACACATTGGACAGGTGGTAGGAAAAGGTTTCAAAGTTCTGCACTTGTTGGAGAGAGTGATGAGGGGATGTACGAGAGAAGTCAAGGAATTGGGTTACAAAACTTTGGTCAGACCATTGCTCGAATATGGTAGTGTAGTATGACACCCTCATTTTATGTATCAAATACAGGAGTTGGAGAGGGTGCAAAAAAGGGCTGCTAGATTTGTTTCTGGAAATTATCGCAGAATGCAATCAGTGACGGATATGATAAAGGAGCTGGAATGGGATTCATTGCAAGACAGGTGGAGGATGAGGAGGGTCATGGGAGTGTACAGGACATATACGGGCGATGAGGCATGGAAATATATTGGAATAGGTATGAAAAGTAGCAAAGATGACCATAACCACAAGCTGGCACTCGATTTCAGGCACAAGGGTGTGGGAAGATTCTATTTTCTAGGTAAGGGTGTCAGGGATTGGAATGAGTTACCAAGAGAAATGATGAATAATTTACCGAAAACTTTGAAAGAGTTTTAAGATAAAATTTGTAGAGGGCAAATGTAGGTAGGTGCAGGATAGGGGGAAGATGGGTGTGTAGGGAAATTGCCACCGGAGCCTGTGCTCCATTGCAATTAAATTAAATTAAAATTAAGAACACATGAGGGCACTACAACCACTCCACATTCGCTGAACATCTAATAGAAAACGATCACGTATCGACAGACATTAACAAAGACATGCAAATACTCACAATCAACAATTACAGAGACAATACCCTCACTCTACAACAGAATATTCAAATTCAGAAAACAATAAAAAATGGTAAGCAGGTACTGAATGACCACATCATAAACCTAAGAAAGCAAACACATACATTAACCCCACTGAAAATAAATAAATAATAAGCACAATAAATAAATAAAGCTACTAAGCACACTACTCGCGCACCATCGAGAACATGATAGCAAAACATCACTATCACGCATTTTAAAAACTGGCGCTGTCTGCACGCCACCATGACAGTAAGAAAACAAGATGGCCACCGTAAATAAGTGAGTAGCGATGGGGCGCAATGTTTATATCCAGCTTGCAACACAAAAGACAAATGGCTTTGAGTAAAAAGCAGAGATATGTGTTTACGAACCCTCAGAACATCGATGTAAATACTAAGTTGTAAAAAATCACTAAATGTTTGAATTGGGATTATGTTAAACATTGTATGATAAGTTTGTAAAGTTCAACTTAGATTCGTCGCTGATGATGCCTTAATCGAAACGGCATTAAACCACACAAAAACAGTCACATTGGCGTTATTTATTAACATTTAATTTACTGAGCAACTGTGCAGAAACGGCCTACAACAACATTGCATTCAATATGAAAATGTTTGGAGGTCGTACAGAGGCCGCTTGTCGAAATAAGGTACCAAAACTATAGAAAAGCAAAACTACAATAGAGCTTCCTTTAGTGGCGGATCAACGATTTTGTTTTGAGGGGAGAGGGGGCTTGACTCGGGGAAGGAGAGGTTCACCGACAGAAATCTCATTATTCCAGATTGCCGCCCTTAGTTCTCGTGTTAGTCAATAAGGCGCTGGGCGGCGAACTTATTTCACAGATATTACGTACCCTCCCATTGTGATCTAAGCACTTTGGCGGAAGTATTTACTTGCATTCTTACATAACAGAAGTTGCTCGCTTGTTACCCATCAAATTTATGCGGGAATTACGTCAAGTGTGTGCCACAGAATCCCTGCCCGTACCAGTTCTGCGACACTTTCGTATCTCTGAACATTCTCGATACTATTAATTGATCCCTCGCGATACGGCTCCAGTATAGCCCAGCGATACTCTGCTTCCTCCGGAGATACAATCGCAGTCCTGAATTAGCCTTCCCAACAACCGAAGTTACATGCGGACCCCATTTCATGTTGCTTGCATGCTCCATTCCGTGGTCGAATGTTTTCTTATTTGTTACGCTTGTTGCCTTGAAGGAATTTATTTTAAGCTGCCATTTATCACGCCATGTTGAATCTCTGAACAACCAGCCGACTTTCCTACAGTGCAGCGATTCTCAACCTTTTTCAACAGTAAATTGTCGAAAATAATGCTGTCGGCAACTAATTTGTATTAGGGTTGTAACGGAAGTCATCTTATGCGGATGCTGATGTGAATGTTCAATGCTTGACATCCGCGGAATCGGAAGTGGAAAAATAAATTTATAATTATTTAGATTTTAATACTTTATCAAAAATAAACTTAAAATCAAAATAAGTATATTGTTTATGCCAAAATCTACATTTTTCAGAAATATTTCCGTATAATACTACCACATTGATTTATTTTTTGCCTCATCTTTCAACAACAAAAAACATGGGATGATTTCACAAGTGAATTAATTACATAACGACGCGTGCGTCTAAAAAAACAATCTTTGTCATGTGAACTTTGCGGAATTCGCGGTTCGACTAATTCAACGGTGAAACAGAGTGTGGTGGGTGAGCGGTTAAAGCTCTGGCCTCGCATTCGGGAGCAAACCGGTTCGATTCGCCGTCCGGGCATCCTGATTTGGGTTTTTCTTGGTTTCCCCAAATCACTCCAAGGGAATGCCGGCCTTGGCAAAATTCGTTCCCATTTCTTGTCCCCCATCCCAGCCCACCTCCCCAACTCTAATGACCTCGACGTTGACGAGGCGTAGGCCATTAGTAAAAAAAGAAAAAGAGCACAAGGCCACGCCACCGCACATCTCCGTGCCCGCCACCCGCCTTTCCACCGCTCTAGTGGCACATTCACAGTACAACTAGTAGGACCTACGATGCAGCTCGACTAATTGAAGCGTCAAGCACAAGGCCACGCCACCGCACATCTCCGTGCCCGCCACCCGCCTTTCCACCGCTCTAGTGGCACACTCACAGTACAACTAGTAGGACCTACGATGATCCGATTTTCAGATAAAGAACCTTGGGTCCGTGAAAAGGGTGAGAGAACTACATGCAGGACCTGTTGGATGTTAGGACTCCCAAACAACCAATACGAGTCCTTGCTGTCCAATAAGCTATGGTGTTAGATCGTGATTGGAGGGAAAATACTGCGAGTGTGCGATAAGGACACATGGTGTGCCGCGAGAAAGTACGATTGGAAAGGATCACTTCGAACATTTTTTTGGACTCCTAGTAGCGTGAATGGGTGAGCGCATCCTATTGTAGTTCTACGCGGATGTCCTGTAAATTGGTCCGTGAAGAAGGCGTTTTACTTTACATGCAAGTTTAAACTTGTAAATTCGTCGCATAGATAATAATACCATTTAGTTCATTCATATTTTTATTGCAAGATAGTCAGAAGAAAAAAAAACACATTGTTGTTAACTAAGAGAAGATGGGCAGAATCTCGTATAAAGAGAAAAGAATAATATATATTGCAATGTAAACAAAACATCCGCTATACATCCGCAATAATGTGCGATTTCACGCGAAAGTTCCGCACTTGCGGAGATCCGTTAAATGCCTAATTTATATGGGCCTAATTTTTTACCTACCTCTAGGTTATTAACATCTGGGACACATTTTATTGTAACATTACCTCGTAAATCTAAAAGGATGTTTCGAAATCCTACGCGGTTCTTAATATTTAGCGAGGCATATGTAATGTTGTTATAGGCAAGGATGCTACATTGTGTTACTCGCCTACAAGTGCAGAGTAAAATAAAGCAGTGATAAGACTTAAGAGAGCATAATTCTGTGTACTCGTACTTATCATACAGAAGAATAGAAAGGATAGTAGAAGATAAAGTAGAGATCCGTTTCGGTTTAGGCACAAATAGTGTTGCAAATTAAAAAAAAAACTTAGCACCCTGTTTTTTTTTCTAAGTTTTTTTCAGAAAACAATAAATTTGATAAATTATTGTTTTATTTACGGAACTTACATTTTACATGTATGTTTTAAATCTTACTGAATCATACAATGTCTTACATAATGATTCATAAATGTATCTATATAGGTAACATAATTTTGTTCATCCTCTATGTCAGTACCACATTCACTAGTATCAGCACTACCAACACTAGTTCGGGCGGTGTCAGAATTTTCTGTTTCTTCTTCTGGCTCCACTAGATCAATAACTTCACAACTAGTTACATTTTCTTTTACTGGTTGTTCATGTATTGTACGCAAAAGATTTTGTGATTGCAATTTTAAATTGTGAGAAACACACTGTGCATAAAGACTGCGCTGATAATTCTGTATTACGGTCTTCTAAGTTTGAATTTAAATCTATTATCATACAAAATAGGAGCTTTATTTCTTTTCAATCGTTGGTTTATGCCAACGGTTGCAAAGGAAATGATTCATAATAACTGACAATTTAATGACTCAGTATCACTATATGCTGCGAGTTTAACAAGTATCCGAATATAAGGAAAGCACAATAAGTAATAAAAAGAGGCAAAAAAACCGGAGATAAATGTAAAATTCCTAATTTTTTGAAAAGATCCGTAGGTCTACAGATAAATTCGTAGGGTTGGCAGCACTAGTTCAAATAGCGAGTATCAATCCAAACAACGGGGAACGGGGATTTCTCCTCGCGCAACCAAGCCTGTTCGGAAAGTCCCCGTTTGTAAAAGAAAACTTCAATGTTGCCAATATTTTCGTAATTTTCTTTTCTACTGAACCAGAAAAGTATAATAGATTTAAAAATTAAGATAAGTACTTCATATAAACTCTAAAACAGTCATATTAAACGATAAATGCCTTACTCATTTGAGATTTAGTAGTTATGGAAAAAAAACATGTTCCAGAAAAAAAGTTTTTTTTTTCATAGTTTTTTTTTAAGTCAGAAAAAAAAGTTTTTTTACAACTCTAGGCACAAAGGAAGCAATTCTGACTTTAATACTTGAAAGGCGGATCAAGAAAAATAACGATAGTTTTAGGGCGTTAGTTAATTTAGAAAAAGCTTTTGATAATGTTAGGTGGGACAAGATGTACAAAATTTTAAAGAAGTCGGGTCTAAAATATCGAGACACAAGAATACTTAATTAACTATATAAAATTCAAGTGGCTATAATAAAAGTAGATAATCGTGAGATACATGCATCAGTTAAAATTGGTGTGAGTCAAGGTTGTAGTCTATCCCCGTTAATATTCAACTTGTATGTAGAAGCAATAAAGGAAAATTTGATTGTGGCGTAAGTTCTCAAGGAGGAAAAAAACCAGTATGCTACGATTTGCTGATGACATTGTCTTATTAGCAGAGAGGGCTGAGGATATTGAGAAGTTACTAAATGGCACGAAAAAATACTAAAGGAAGATTTTGGACTAAATATAAACGAAAGCAAGACAAAAGTGATTAAATGTAACAAAATTATAGCAATAATAGAAGATTAAATATAAAAATAGGATTGGATGCAATAAGAGAAGTGAAATCTGGTACTTGAAAAATAAAATTACAACTTATGACCAGTGGCGTAGCTAGGTCAACAAGGGCCCCGGTGCAAAAAATTTATTTTGGGCCCTCAGGCCAGACGGGCGACCTTTCTTTTTGGTTTGTGTGCTGGTAGGGGCCCCCTGAACTGAGAATGGGGGCCCTTGAATTGTTCTTTAAGGGCCCCTGAGCAGCTAGGGCCCTTAGTGAGGGGTTCCTGTGCTCTCAGGGGCCCCTGAGCAGCGAGAGAGCTAAAAAAAAAAGGTCGCCAGTTTGCCGTGAAGGCTCGTGGGCCCTCTAAAATGCGCTTAGGGGCCCCTTGAGGTATGCTTGGGGCCCCCTGAGCGTGAGGGCCCCGGTGCACTGCACCGCCTAGCCCCATAGTAGCTACGCCCCTGTTTATGACCGAAAGAGGAATGATGTTGAATACAGAATAGCACTAGCAAGAAAAGCCTTCATGAAATAGATAAATCTTTTAGTTTCAGATATTGATCTAGGACTCCGGCTTAGCAGGGAACAGGTAAACAACCCACCTTAACCGAGTGCTGCGGCGCATACAATTTTATAATTGAATTCGCGTTCTCTCATTGGCAATCTAGAGTCACTTCAGAGGGCACTAAGTACGATCAACATATCCATCGTTGGCCTATCAGAAACCTGGCTGAAGACTGGAAGAAACATCTCCCTCCCAATATACACTGTGTATCGTAACGATCGCGAAGACGACTGGGGAGGAGTCGCAATCTTAATCAAAACCCTAATACCAGATACAGTGATCGCTATAGATCACGCCCGTATAAAATATTTTCAAGCAATCGCCGTCAGAGCGCTGATTGGCCGACAGGAAGTTATCATAGTATCCCTGTACTGCCCACCCAGGAACGTCATCACTGAGCAGGAATGGCGCAATTTCATGCAACAGTTGGAGCAACCGCTTCTAATCTGTGGCGACTTTAATGCGCACAATACGAGATGGGGACGTGAAATAACAAACATTTACGGAAGAACTCTCTTGGAATTAATACAAAAACATGAACTACTCATCTTAAACGACGGATCTGCAACAATACTTTCCTCGGCGGAACAACGGAAATCCGCCCTTTCCCAGTGCTCAGCATCGCTTTCCTCGGAGTTCCATTGGCGGGTCCTCGCCTCCACAATGGGATCCAACCAATTTCCAAAAGAAATTACGACCATCAATCCAACCGATGTCCCTCCATACAAACCTTATTCTAAATGTAAATTAAACCAAGCGAAGTGGGAATAACTTTTCTTCTTCTATGGTAGTCAATCCTGGGATTGGTCTGCGGCGGTCTTCCATACAGCCCTACTCTCTGCCCTCCACTTCATATCTGCATATCTCCTGCAGCCAACTTCTTCCAATATCTGCTGGATGTATCTTAAACGTGGTCTTCCTGGATATCTCTTTCCTTCTACCATTCCCTCCATTATTGTTTTTACTAAGCTCTCATGTCTTAAGATATGTCCAATCGATATTGTCCTCCGCGTTTTTATACTTTTCCATATTGAGTTATACTCTCGTGCCTTCTTAAATATTTCCTCATTAGTAATCTTGTCCCTCCAGCTAATCTTTAAAATCCTCCTGTAGCACCATTGCTCAAACGAAATTAATCTTCTTTTCTCCTCTGTACCAAACTGTCCAGGTTTCACATCCATACAGAGCAATACTGCAGACATATGCTTTTAATGGCTTTTCCTCATTGTCCAGCTGATGTTATTTGTTGTAAAAATTCGTTTCTTTTTGCTTCTTCTATGTTTTGTGATTTTGCTTCCTAGGTCGCAGAATTCTTGTACCTCCTCCAGTGTTTCTCCATTAATTTTTATTTTCCAGTTTTTATCTTTACCACATACCATGACTTTCGTCTTCACTTTATTAATTTTTATATTGTACTCATTCCCCATTGTTTCCTCCATTCTTTCCAAAATGTTCTTAAGATCCTCTTTACTTTCTGTTACTATCACAATGTCATCTGCTAATCGAATCATATTTATTAGTTTTCCCTGTATCTTTATCCCAGCATCAATTTCGTCTCTGATCTTGTCCAGCTGGAATAAATATAGACGAATTATTGGAGGGACTATCGACTATATTCCAAATACGCTTTCTGTAACTGGAAAGTATAACGCTTTCATAAATAGCATCAACTACACAGGTAACCAATCTATCCCTCAAAAGAAGACTATAACTCACCCACTAGGATTAATAGCACCATGGTGGAATCCCGAATGTGGAAGGATCATCGCAAAAAGGACACTAGCCCTGAAATAATATAAGCAGTTTCCAACCTGGGAAAATTTTCTCGGCTAGAAGAGAGCAGCAGATGCAGAAGCGAATAGGACGCTGAAACACCAGAAGAAGGAAAGCTGGAGAGCCTCTTGCGGAAAAATTTCCAAGGACACGCCGCTCTCAAAGGTATGGTCAACCATAAATAAATTAAAAAAGAAGATTGTACCCACTTGCTCTCTCCATTGTTGGACCTAAGAATTCGCCGACATTGTTACCTCGCCTTCGGTAGCTTCTCCACCTGAGCCGTTACAACCGATCTCTACAGGTGAGCATCAAGCATGTCTCAGGCGAACCTTACGACGAAATCTGCTAGAAAGTGTCCTCTAAGAAGCACCAAACACAGCACCAGGGATCGACGGAATTCACTACTGCATGTTCCCCAATTTGCCAAGTAACGCAAAACAACTCCTGCTTCAGCTTTTCAACGTAATCTGGATTACAGGAAATTTTCCTAAAGATTGGACACATTATCGTACCCATCCAAAAGCCGGAGAAAAACTCTAACGATGCCAAGTCCTAACCGATAACTTTGTCTTCTTGCGTCGCCAAAACATTTGAACGACTAGTGAAACAACGGATAGAGTGGTGATTGGAACACAATAATCTATTACCCAAGACTCAATTTGGATTCAGGAAGGCACATAGTACGAAAGATAACCTCAGTCTTCTAACTGGAGACATAGAAAAGGCATTCACTGAAAAAGGTTACTTAACAGCCATATTCTTAGATATATCCGGAGCTTGTAATAATGTGGGGCTAACAGTACTGCTCAAAAAGTTACAAGAAATTGGCGCTGTACAATCAAAATATCTACAATCTGTTTCGTCAACATGAGATATATATATATATATATATATATATATATATACACACGAAAACAAGATAATATCTACTCTTTGCGGACCTAGAACACTATCGAAGGGCCTACCCCAAGGATCGATCCTCATTCCGCTATTATATGCCATATATACCGCCAGTCTTGAAAAAGTCCTTAGCATGTATATTAAATTATTACAGTACGCTGATGACATTTGCATATATACCATGTCGCCCTCTTTGCATTTAACCTTTCGATGGTTATCGGATGCTGCAATAGCTGTATCCGCATGGACTTCTGAATGCGGACTTACACTTTCAGCACCTAAATCAACTGTCGCAAGGAAGCGCTATACATTCAGTGAACGTACACTCTTTGGCAAAAAAATTGACTGTGGGCGCCTAAGACTAAGTCCATTATTTTGTACTATGTGGCATCACTGGAGAGTTTGTTCCAGGCATTGACTTAAGGAAATGAATAACAGATGGCGCTGAGTTGAATACCCGCAATGATGCCACATTGTGCGAAATAAGGGACTTATTCTCAGGCGCCCACAGTCAATTTTTTTGCCAAAGAGTGTACAATACGGCTGGCGACCATAGACCTTCCCCGTAGAATCGTCGGCTAAACTGTTGGGTCTTTACATGGAGAGAAAACTAACATGGAGCCGTCATATAAACTACATCTTAAAGAAGGTTGGAAAATTGCTAAACATACTCCGATCCATCACACGGACGTGGTGGGGAGCAGACCCTTCTACTCTACTGATCCCGCACCGATCCTTAATCCGTCCAGTAATAGGTTACGGAAGCACTCTCTTCTGAAACGCGCCAAAATACGTTCTGGAAAAACTGGACAGGGCTCAACATAGGGCCATAAGATTATGCGTAGGAGCAATGAGGTCTAGTCCTACCAATGCCCTTCTGATAAAAGCAACAAAAATTCCCCTTTCTATATGCCGGGAATTTCTCACCAACAAATACCTATCCGCATCTTTGCTATAAAGGAAGATCTTTTACAAAAGAAGCTGTCACTGGAGAACAGAAGACACAGAGAACGGATCACCGCCAGTGAAAAGAGTGTCCCTACTATCAAAAGGATACAAGGAAAAGCCGAACTATTCCAGACTTCCTGTATCCATACGAGCTTCAATTTTTAATACTTCATATATACAGGGTGGTCCCGAATTCATGGTACAAACTTTAATGGTAGGTACAGGACATTGTAACAATGATTTATTGTATAGGAATGTATGGTCGCAAGTGACGCGGTGTGGCGTAAACAGGGGAAATAACAGCGGAAAGGAAAAACAAAGCTTTTATTGAAAGCGTTGTTGACAAGTGTCATGTTTGCATTAAGTGTTCAAAATTATGCCCACGAGTAGCGATACATGCTTGACAGCGTCGGTGGAGCGATTCAGAGATGCCTGGTATTTCACGCACACCTGCAGCAGCTACGGATATGCGAGCTACGAGATCCTCATCTGAGTCAACTGGAGTCTCATAAACAAGATGCTTTAGATGTCCCCATAAAAAGTAATCGATGCTTGATAAATCGGGAGACCGGGGGGGCCAAGGCTCTACCGGCAATGCTACCAACCGATCACTCCATTTCTCTTTCCTTTTATTTCCCCCGTTTGCGCCTCACCGCGTCACTTGCGACCATACATTCCTATACAACAAATCATTGTTACAATGTCCTGTACCTACCATTAAAGTTTGTACAATGAATTTGGGACCACCCTGTATTATCCACCCGAACATATCGTCTGGAATAACATGAATACAGCAATTTCACACTTTCTGTACAACTACATTCATATTTACAGTGACGGCATTAAAACTGCGGAAGGAGGAGGGTATGGTTATTATTGCCCACACACCAATGAGTTCGGACAAACTGCCTGGAGAGACGTCCATTTACAGAGCGGAAACTATAGCCATGCGCGCAGCCATCTTACTACTGTACTTACTGACGCTAACAAAGCTCTCGGGAAATTACAGAACCCAGTATGCAGTAACAAAATGCACCAGTACCTTTATGAAATAATCGGACTATTGTCAGAAGCTTCTTCAAATGGCATACAAGTACACTTTCTCTGGATCAAAGGTCATATAGGAATACCGCACAATGAAGTCGTGGACCAGCTGTCGAAACAGAGCACCAACAAAGGACACTTTGCAGGCATTCATCTACGTTGGAGGGATTTTATCCCACTAGTCACTAGTGAGGCACACCTTAGGGGGAATGAAGACTGGTCCCGGACGCAGCTACTCAGAGGAAAACACCATGCAGCAGTACAGCCTACAATACCAAAAACACCTTGGTTTGCTCTGCACCGTATAGCAAACGACGGAAATAAATATTCACATGCTGTTGTGTGTTTTGTTCCTCATTTTAACTGTGAAAAATGTTATGAAAGGAAAGCTACGTGGCCTGGTGCGGAATCCCCCCTCCCCCCAAGTAGCCCAGCATAGCCTTCCAGCCAACCCATCCCCCCCCCCCCCCTTGGATCGAGCCACGTAGTTTGTGCACGCTCCCTATACCGCAGTTTCGTGCGGTACTTCACAAAGACATTGTTGCGTTGTGAGGGAAAACGTGACGAAAAGCGTAAACAAAAACATGTAGGTGGAATACGTTCATTTGTGTTTGGAGTCAGACAGGGACACATGAAACATTGTTATTACTTCACCAGAAGCTGAGGAAGGTAAAACTATGGACAAGTGCTTACATGAAAAGTTGAAGCTCTCATCGGGCTTTTGCACTGATAAGAGAATTCTCCAAAGAAATATTTATGCATTTGTTTTCAGATGACTCATGTGGTGTTTGAAGAGGTTAACAACATAATCCAACCAGTTATTTACACCGCAACGCTTAAACGCACATTGGAACTGAATAAAATCTGGCAGTATTTTTGAGTTAATTCTTTTTTATTTCATACTAGCTCGTACCCGCGACTTCGTACGCGTGGATTAGAATTTTTTTGCCAGAATTAAATATAGAAAGTTGTTGGTAACGAATGATTGGTCCAAAACAGTATCGAGTAGGAATAATATGACAGGAAAGCTAACACTATATCATTGTACCGTCGAACCTGTCTCTTGAAGAGAATCAATTTCCAACATATTTCTGTCACCATTCGATAAGGTCTCACAATTTCGTGACTACAACTGTTAATCATACTGGAAAAAATATCCTGTGCCCTTCATACAGATTTCCTTATAAAATTCCATCACAACGATATAGCCATTTATTCGTCAAAACGTATCAAAAAGACAGAGACTTGCTTCCGTATTTATAATAATATATTACTGTGGTTCACACTCACACACTGACTGCGAACAACACCTGAGGGATCATTATAACGTAAAAAAGTGTACACCTACAACATTGCAAGACTACCTACGATTTGCCTCGCATTGCACCCCTAACTTTCTAATATCTACAGTTTAACATTCGATCCGAATAACCTACGGCCCAGGCGTGACTCTTACGATGAAAAACAATTTTTAAAAATCTTAGCCTCCACGGAGATTTGAACCGGAGACCACGACGTTCGTAAGCAAGCGCTTTAACCACTTTTTTTTACCACTATTATTTTTATTGAGAGAATAAATATTACATTAATGTGTCTTACTTGATAAACTTTGAAAAATTTGAGTCACTGAGCTGCCACTCCACTACACGGAAACACGGTACGGAGACGTCCATATACAACGTGTCTGTCTATCGCCGTATTTCGAAGTTATGAGACAACATGTGTTATTTATGCAGATAATTTTTCAACCAAATGTAGACAGTATTTTTCTCCTTGTTTCAAAGGATAAGTGTGCAAAGTTTCATCGAGATCGGATGAAAACTGTGGATTTGTATGAAGAACAAACAAACATACATACATTTATCTTTATACATAAAGATTATATTTTTTTTAAAGGAAACTACGCAATAGGACTTAAACACTTCGAACCAAAAATCAGAGTTCACAAATTATTCTGGAAATTGTAAATTGTCTTCGCCTGAATCCTCCGCCTCTTGGTAGGTGGTGGGTAGAGGCTGCCTTGAAGAGGAATACGGCGTAGCAGCAGAAAAGCTCAGATAAGACGGAAGTGGGCCACTGCAAGAAGAAAGTGTTTCTCGGGGCACTACCGAATGATGTAGTGAAAATTATTATATTAATGCCTCTTCGAAGTTAAAATACTTTGCACCGTGCATAAGGAACGTGGGAGTTCTGCTGCCAACTTTGCCCTCCGCTGACTGTTTCTAGAATTCTCTCGTCCAACGGTGATTTCGGGAGAGGATCCCGTTACAGATTCTGTTCTCGCGGAATGTCGGGATGTCTGCCATGTATAAGTTGAATAATAGGGGTCCTAAGATGGAGTCTTGTGGGACACCTGCTTGTACAGTTTTTCTAGCAGATAATGTATTGCCTAAGCGTACAGAGAAAGTACGGTTTTTGAGAAAGCTCTCAATGATGGTAAGCAAGTTCAGGGGCGTATCGAGCTTCTTTAGTTTGAAGAGATCATGTTCGGCGACGCGAAGAGACTAATAGACTAAACATCTCTGATCCAGAGAAATAATGGCAGAACATCATCGACAAAATAAAAATAATATGGACAAATAACGGCAGCTGCTACAGAAAATGAAGTAGCAGCATCAGAAATAATACTAAATCAATCCAGAAACTGAATACTTATGTATAAAGCTGCAACGATAAATTACGCAAGAATTAAGATATGTTAATATCGCTGAATGTAGATCTCAGATTTAGTTTCTTTTATTTTTTGTTTGTTAGGAGTAGGATATTAAATGAAATAAGGACGCTGATAATATAAATACACCAGTTAATGTATACGTTAAAACCGTCAATTTATTCAACTGATTGAAACAGATTACATCACAAGTTTTGGAATAGCAAAAATAAGGCTATGGGAATAACTTTTCGGCTATTAAGATTATTACTAAAAATATGTATCAACGTGTCAAGAATAAAAAGAATAATTTTAAAGCAATTGTGAAATTCTGAAAATGTCATAATGTTAAATGCGGGAATGTGTTGTTAATTTTAAAGAAATCCGGTCTCAAAAACCGACGTACAAAACAGTTTATAATCTACGCGAAAATTAGGGGGCTATAATGAAAGTAAGAGTATCATCAGAGACGAGTATCAGTTACAGTAGGCGAGAAAAGACTAATCTGTTCCAACTGATTTTTATCTGTTACTTTTCATGTTGTTGTTTTATGGTATGTAGCAGTTGGTAACACTGTGAAGGCAGTGGAGTTAAGGCGCGTCGACACCAGAGAAACACAGAGGAACTTCTTGCTGCTAAACTGTTGCGGTCTGTTTCTAGAAACAGAAACATTCCGTCCACAGCAAAACAATTTAGGAACAGTTTACTTGTGTTCCTGTTTACGGTTGTTATTACCCGTCTACACCGATAGCAACAATCTTTATTTTTCTGTGCGGAATAAAGTTTTGTCACAATTATAATTCAGTTAGTATACGATGATGTGGTGCGACAGTGATGTTTTGTCAGCTGCTGCTGCAATTTATGATTATTTTGAGTCAAAAGAAATAGAGAAACCGCAAATGCTGGATGAGACCAAGTCTGTTGGAGAGGAATCAACACGTAGTTAGAACGCGTAATGGTTTCTTTTTAAGGGGGTAGGTACAGTTACCAGGTTTAAAAAAAATATCTTTTTCTTTTATTCGCAAAAATAGTTTTTACTTTTGACTTCATCTTGTTGAAAAAAATATTTAAATATCTTTGACAGTGCGGGAGTTATGCGTGATTGAGCGAAGTCCTGCACGATTGACAGCCACTTAAATCTTACTGCACTTGAAGCTAATCCAAATCTTTAACCTTAAATATCTCAAAACAGCAATTCATCAATTGATTTTAAAGGTAACTTTTTTCCACATGGGTAGATCTTTTTCAAATTTTCAGGACATGTTCTCCATACTAATTACAACAGTCCTTACCATTACTGTTTATGCAGTTTTTCCCAAATGAAAAATATTGCTTTTTGTTTCAGCAAAAAAAGACAAAAAACAAAAATTTTAATTTCTTGATTTTTTTATTAATAACAAATACATAGTTAAATAAGTTATATTATTGGTTCAACTTATTGCCTTGATATTAGTTTGCAATATTAAAATTAAGATTTCTGAAAAATTTCAAATGCTTTACCTTCTGTCATTAAAACCCTTCACAACAACATATTTTTTACTGTCAATTTGGATGGTACATTAACCTTTTGTTAAACAATATTTTTATTTTAAAAATCAATTTTTATATTTAGCTATAACAGTTCTATGGAGCTATGAAATTTGAACCCTCAAATTTAAATAGATTTTGAGAAAACTACATTTCAATTTTTTCAAATATTTGTATGTGTTAGGTATACCTACCCCCTTAAAAAGGGAGATACACCTATTACTATAGAAATAATAAAACTTTGTTTAAACTTAACATCACTAAATCCTTTTTCTGAACAATGACGCACTTTATTTATAGCCGCAAGAAATTCCAAATATTTGTAAGCAAACCATTTACCCACAAAAGTTGCTGCAGCACCAGATTTTTTTTAGTCCTCGATCTTTTTTTTTCTTCTCTGAAAAACTGTGCCACTAATTTTTTCCTTTTCGTTTTACTTCACTTACGTCTGCACCATTTGCTTTACTAAACATCACCCACAAATCGTGTTATTTAGCCGATCTTTATTGTTTGAATCACACGGATTCCACAAACACTGTGTATTTCTATATGATTCAATTAAATTTTCACTCGTCCATATTTTTGTGGGAGTCCAACAACTGAGGTAACGGCAACTCGGAACAAGCTGTCCACACCAAACTAAAGGCGGGTCTACGCGTAACGTCTTGACTGACGTCTTACTTGATCAGGCAGGACGTCCGGTAAAACTGACCAAAAACTCGCGCCCACACACTTCCGTTTTTGACTTCCGTCTTCAGCTCAGTTCTATTGAAATCATAGGTGAAGCGCTTTTTTTTAGTGGTTATTTCTCTCTGTCTGATGAGATTAAAAAGTAATAATGGTCTTGAAGATGGTTGCTAAAGAGGAAACGGTTCTTTCATCTAATTTGCTTCATGACCCTGAAGACTGGCGTAATTATTTACGGGTGGTTACGGACCCTTATTTGAAATAATCTAAAAAACAAAAACAAGACACTGCTGTGAGAAGGAGAATCTCACTCCTTGATAGACTGATTGCTATGCTAAGATTTCTATATAGTAACAAGTACAAACTTCAGAGACCTAGGTTCACAGCTGTAATGTCGCAACAATCTCTTAGCCGCCGTATACCAGGAACTTGTCAAGTTAAATACAAAATGTTGAAACCAGGAAATGTACACAACATTCGGTTACGAAGACGTGGACTTGTTCTGAAAGATGCGAAACGTTTAAGGGATACATTCAAGGTGTACTTCAATAACCAAGGATCATGACATTGACAGGACAATGTGTTAACTCTTTTAGGAGAGTTTGATAAAATAAAATAATTATCAAGACAATAATTATTTTTTTCGCTTATATTTAGCACTACCACTGTCTAGCTAGTCAACTTCAAGGAACTTTTGTTTCTGTTGACATAAACAGTGAGGAATATTGAGAAACATTGAGTAACATAAGGGAACATTTTGCAGGAACAAGCAACATCAACATCATGTTTCATGGTGTGGACGTAGTTTTACGCTCGTAGGTATTGATATAGTAAGGACTAAAACAAGGGGGCGGGGGAGGGAGGGACCGAGCGTGGTGGTGTAACGGTTAACGTTCTCGCCTCGCATTCGGGAGGACGCCGGTTCGAAACCCCGTCCGGGCATCCAGATTTGGTTTTTCTATGGTTTCCCCAAATCTCTCCAGGCGAATGCCGGGATGCTTCCTTCAAAAGGCCATGGCCGAATTCCTTCCCGTTCCTTGTCCCCAGTCCCATCCCGCCTCTAATTACCTCGACGTCGACGAGGCGCAGGTCCATAAGTAAAAAAAAAAGGGGGGGTGGAGAGACATTTTTTTCTATTCGTGTGAAAACCACACAGTATGGACAGTAAAGAGAAAGTTAATTTTTGACAACTGGCACCGGTAGCTGAATGGTGACGAAAAGCGTATGGGGAACACAACGGAAAAACATGAAAACATTTCTTAAGCTTGTGTTTCCGTAAAAGTATTTTGTGTGACGAAAGAACTAACATTAATTACCATAAGTGCGATTTGGACTTATCTGAATTCCTTCCCTTCCACAGACTCCAGCTTTACAAGAAAAAAATTAAGCAACGACGGCGTAGATCAGAGGTGGCCAACCCAAATGGTCTTGCGTGCCACTTTGGAAATGCATCATAATTCCGCGGCCCGCATGTAAAATTATATATTCGCTAGAATATTATTTTAAAATCAAAGTTAATTTTTCTCATGATCTCTACAGTTAACTTTTGAATATATGGATGTACAAATAATGTATTTTTTAAATACATTGGTTTTCACATTATAAAATAAATATATTTTGTAAAAGTGTGTTGAATCTCGCGGGTCAGAAAAATGTTCAAGGCGGGCCGCGGGTTGGCCACCCCTGGTGTAGATTAACGATAGCGGGAAGTAATGTTACATCTGACGATAAGCAAGGGAATAAGGTTACACATGGCGACCAGTGACAGGACCACAACTAAGGTAAGCTTAGTACTGATCCCGAAGGTGGATTGGACCGTCCTGAAGGTGCGCCACCACGTAAAGTGTGGCATTGTTAACTTCCGGTTGACACTGTGTGTTTGTATTCGTTTGAGATGCAGTCTGTGTGCAAGAATTTAACAGTCAAAAGGCTGAAGTGATTACTTTTTAATGCCGGACCACATAATCTGTAGAAGTATATTAAGCAAGAGTTGGTTAACAGTAAGAATTAACACCATCAAGGCCAATTAAGAAGACTCGAGGGAACCGTTAACTTGGGCCTCTTGCCGGCGTGTCACTCCTCGTTTTGAATCTCTAGAAATCATTTTAAAATTATAAATGTCTGATTCTATGCCAAAGTTTTTAATCACTGTTTGTAGAATAGTTTTTGCGGTGCATTTACAGGTAATATAGGAGAGAAGAACTCCTGAACATCAGTCAAACATTGTTTGAAGTTGAACTTGTTATTCTGTATGCTAATTTCCCAAAGACTGGATAAACGAGTTTTGTGCAGAACCTGAAAATAATTAATCTTTCACGAAGATACGTAATATCAGCAATTAGTTTTTTTATTCCTTTTGTTGAGTTTAAAAGATCGGTCCATGTTGCTGGTCGTCCGCGAAATGTGCGCCGATCAACCTAGATAGTCCTAAAACCGCTTGATGTTTTAACTACTGTTTTTTTTTTTTTTTTACCTTCCTGTAAAATGATGTTCGCATTATGGTTTGTTCAACTTCCGAGAAAAATCTTAACTTCAACATATTTTTCGTTTACTTTGAGCAAACTATTTAATACTTTTTGTCAATTAAATAGATTTTCAGACGATCTAAAGTATTTTTAAAGTTAATTTTGTCATAGAAACAGAAAAAGATAAACAATCCACAGCAAATCAAGGCTATGTTGCTGTGATCTAAGCACAGCTACATAGCACAGGCGCATACGAGGGTTGTACAATCACTTCATACTCTTAATTCAAAGCGTGAAAATCAAGCAACAACTTACCACAGCTGTCAAGCGATGAATTAAAATCCGATTCAGCAAAATGACAACTACACACTCGGGTCCACCTCGATGGAGTTTTTCCATGTCGCAGTTGTGTAACCCACCGGTTTCGCCAATCTTTATATTTGGGGAGGGGGAAAAAAAAACTAAAACCACTATGTTTCGTCGAAATCGTGAAACATCCGTAGATGCAACGATTAACCGGCGTAATTCTATTTTTAATAAGCCTTGTAGCGACAATAGTAGATGTAAACACAGTGTTAGAGCGCAACCGGAAGTTGAGTATACCACATTTCGGTGGCCATATTGAAGTTACAAAGCTCTATACTTAACGTGATATCGGAGATAGGGTAATCCAGCCGGGTAAAGGGAACCTGTATTTTAACGTGGAGTCCGAACCACGGAAGGGTTCAGCCGCACCTCACATACACAAAGCAAGCTTTGTCAGAAGTTAAGGGACTATGGACATTCTAGCAGATACAGGAATTCGAACCGGAGACCTTTCCATCTCCAGTCGGACGTCGTAACCACTGAGCTATGAAGTCTCGTTAGTATTATAAGCCAGGAGTTACGCACGGCTTCTGCCCCACGTTTTACTCAGCCGTGAATGTGAGCAGCCTTAACGTGCTGTGTTTATTTACAAGTGGAGTGGAAGCCGGAAAGGAAGAGGCGGTAAGCAGAGGGGAGGAACACCCCTTGCGGTGATCATGACAAGCAGGTGCGCGGGCGGGGGAGTGCTAAAATGGAATTATCAAGAAAGATGGTTTGCCGGATCTCCGGGGGATCAGATAGTTTAGCTCATGCCGTGTAGACTCTTGAAATGAGAATCTGCGTCAGCTTTAGAAATTCCCAGATGGAGAACCCGCACTACAGAAGATGGAATCCGGCGAGACCCAAGCGGCCAGTTGGACAGTGTTAGCAGGGCTGCCAACGGTATTTTATAAAAAAGTATCATACTTTACTTTTGATCGTTGTACTTTTTCCTACCAATTCCGGAAACACTTTATTTCAAGTAAAGTATATAATACGTAATATATAATCATTGGCAAAAAAAAACTACTCCTAATGCCATATTATGATGAAAAGTCGTAATGTATCGATTACCACGTAGCGGCGAAATGGCAGACATCGCGGCAGACTCCAGTACATCGACTGACGCCGTCAAGAAAGCTAAGTCGAATAAGAAGAAGTTCAAGTTTGTGTACCCAGCAGAAGTCGGCTTCTATGCTGAAGCCTCTGAACGCGTTGTTGAAAGCGTCAGGCCCGAAGTGTGGTCAATGAAGCTATGGAGACGTCGCCTCGACCGAGGAAACCCCAAGAAAGGGAAGTTCTTCATCACAATCCTAGTGGACGATCTGCAATTCAGCTGGGAGGTTCCAACTACTGACGCCGCCACCTTCGAGTTGGTTCTCTCAAGTCGGGAGCATAGTCACCTTGCAGAGAAGATTCTCCCAGCGGGAGTCGCCGAGTGTTTCCGACCCACGTAGCCAGCGACTTTGGGAGAAATACGCTGATCTCATAAGGGGAAGATTCAAAACGTTCGGTTTTGACTCGACAACCGACTGTAACTTCCTGATTACTCCCATCAGGAGGACACCGCAGAAATCATCATTCTGCAAAGAGGAGAGCCCAGTGCCACTCATCCTTGCCCGCTTTAGGAGAAATTACACCGGCATCCTGGCCTATCTGCATCGCCGCACGAAGCTGCCCCTAATCTGTTGGCCTGACCAACAAGGGGTAAAGATACTGCCGGCCTGCCTCAATGACTTCGAGAAAGTTATGGAGATCCTACAGCGTCGCTCCACCGCCTTTCACATCATTCTTCACGACGGAGAAGTCAACATCACTGCAGAGAATAATGAAGTTCACGAGCAGCAGATCCCAGCGGGCCACAACAACACGCTCCCAGATGAAGAGAGTACCAGCGTTACAACGCCGATCATCACAGAAACCGCCCCCACGCAATGCCACAACGCAAACCATCGCAGCGACGCCGCCCTCACGCAGCCCGGTCCAGTGCTTCAGGTGCCAAAAATTCCGGCACTATGCCAGGGACTGCACTGAACCGGTCAGGTGTGTCCGTTGCGGAGGCGGACACAATCTTGCAGACTGAAAAAAAAAACGTGACAAGCCAGTCTGCTGCAACTGCGGATCCAAGCACGCAGCTTCTTTCCGCGGTTGCGACAAGTGGAAGCAGCAGCTATGCAAGACTCGGCAGCACCGAAGTCCTTGGCTCCATACGCAGCCCGCACCAAGTCGAGAAGTGAGAAGGGCACGCCCACAGCAGCGGCAGTCGAGTTCTGGATCGCCTCTTCATACACCAGCTACAAGAAGCGACAGGGCCACATCAGCAAGACAGAAGAAGACGGAGCCACTGAAGTCCGACAGAGCACACTGCACCCACTCCTGCACCTGCCAAGTTCCAGGACAGCGAGAAGACCGACTAGATGCCCTCGTCGATCTACTCAAGAATCTCGTCAATCACCTGGCAGCTAAGGAAGACACGCGGAATACGCTGCGGCAGCCCTAAGTGCACCACAGAAAATTGGTGGACCATTTCTGAGACGGCAGTTGCGCCGGCATTCCATCCCGTGAAGATAAAATCATCTGAAGACATCAATAGGTAACATAAAGACCTAACGACTGTGAAGATCTGACTCGTCCAAATGACTTAGAGGCAATGTCCTAGGACGACATATTCCACACCAGCTCAAAAAGGAGCTGAGACTAGGCTGAGGACGACGATTACCACGAAGATGAGACTGCTGCACTGCTGTGTGTTCTCTGTCGTGAATGGCGTTGGAACGTGGACATTAACAGAAACTATCAGTAAAAGGCTAGTGGCTTTCGAAATGTCGCTGTATCGAAGAATGTTGCGAATACCATGGACAGACCACACCGCAAAATGAAAAAAGATATGGAAATATTGACCATCGTTAAAACACGGAAGCTTCAGTACCTTTGCCACATCATAAACAATAGCCGTTATGAACTCCTGCAGTCTGTTCTCCAGGAAAAGAGGCCAGGAAAGAGAAGTGCTGGCAGAAGAAGAACTTCCTGGCTAAAAAATCTGAGAATCAGGACGCGCAAGACAACTACGGAGTTAATCCCAGCATCAACCAGCTGAGACGAGACAGTCAAGATGGTTGCCGACATTCGGAACGAATGGGGGCTAGAAGAAGAAGAATATAATACATGCAACGGAACGTTTTTATGCTGCTCCGACAACTTTGAGCAAGAAAAAGTGTCTGTAGGCCAGAGATATTTTGTCCGCTCGCTTCCTTTGATCTGTGTGCTTAACCACTGCGAAGCCGAGACAACAAGAGCGGACCATGCACATTGCTGCATTCGTGTCCGCTCGCCGCTATTTCTGAACGTAACGGTGGATGCCACCAGTCACGTGGTTGACGAGCGGATGATTCTATATTTTCTTCTGTTTCTCGTCGTTTTCAGGTCGCAGTTTTCAACTGCAATTACGTTTCTTTAGCATTGTTTAAAAAGGCAAGTAATTCAGATTCCGCTTGTGATAGTAATAAGTGACACTCCAAAGAAAACAAAATTTAAGAAAAATCGAAACAATTACAAAAATATAAAGATTTGTGGGAGAAAACGTAAGCGAATGAGAAGGGATCCTCAAAATAAATTCTGTGCGCTGTGAGTTTTACCATTGCGTCAGCTGGGAGTAGACTGGTATGCCAGTTACTATCGATATTCAATAATTTTCAGAATATTCTGAGCATGATCTTTCGTTGAAAAAATTTTAGTCCCAATTTAATGTGAAATTGTGCCGCAATGGCCAGAGTCGTCTGGTTCCTAACTATAATATAAAGTTCAAAAGAATGAGTCCTAACAGACTGACGAGTCAAATAGTTGAATTCTATGAAAACCAAGTAAATTAATATCGGATACAACGAAATGGGTTGGAGAAATCAAGAAAGACCTCAGATTAGCAGGAATTGTTCCAGAAGATATCGAAAACAGAGACATATTTAAATCCAAAATTGACAAGTGGCAAGTTGACCGGGAGGAAAGATTAAAGAAAAGACCAGGAACCACATGGTCAGAAGAGAGTAAAGAAGCCCACAGCGAGCGTATGAAGGAAATTGGGCACAAAGGGAAACGAATCAAAAGCTTCTGAGTACTTTGCGTAGTCCTAATGGTCTTATCCGCAAATAATAATAAAGTCTGACACATTATTTTTGGTCCTTATACTGTACCACAGTAATAAAGTATGCGAAAACGTTTTATTTTTGATAAAGTATACAATTCAAGGAGAGTTGCTAATTTTTAAACTACATATCACTGCTTGTGACGAAATAAATGAATTCTAATTGGTTGTAAGGGAGAAACAGAGCGTCCTTAAATTTGATTAAAAATGAGTTGTTCATTTATTTATAACTCTGGATTTAGAACTGGTACCAGCTACAACACTTAGAAATGAACCAAAAATTAATAGCTACTCCCGTAAAGTGTATTTAAGGCAATTAATACCTACCCTTCCGAGCAGATGACTGGGTGCATATAGCAACTGCAAAATTTGTCTTTATTTAACTGAAAACTTCTAAAGGCGCGTTGGACGATGTTTTGACAGACGTAAATCTATGACATGTTTCGTATGATATGCACGTTTCACGCCCTTTGGATATTTATTTCCGTCATTTAATTATCTCCGTATGTAATTTACGATAATCTAGTAAGAGAAAACAGTCAAAATGTCTTCTGGAATCAATGGGGGAAAAAAAGCTATGTGCTACGTGAGGGGGGGGGAGGTAGATGCAAAAGCCACGTGGGGGGAGGTAGATGCAAAAGCCACGTGGGGGGGGGCTACCTGGTTAATAGGCGCTCGCCAGAGCAGCATGAGCCTGAACTGCCTGTTGACTGAACGCGCTCTGGTTGATAAGTTGAAAAGTTCGAAATATGGTGGAAACAGTTGGAACAGTGTGGATTTACATGACAAACAAACAAAAATCCAAACTTTTGAGTTTTATTCGTATATACAGAATTATTTATTTATTTTGCGTATGCTGCTATATGACATTTACAACATTCAAGAACAATTATACTGTAATCCATATATGAGCAACCCCCGGCCCTCCACCAGCTTCAATCCGGCCCGCGAGAGGTTCAGAAATTTCAGATACAGGACATACCTTTCCGAAGAAAAATATCCAAAGCTGAAAGTTTTCGCACGAAAAATAATTTGCACATTCGGAAGCACGTATAAATGTGAGCAGCTTTTTTTCAATCATGAAAATTAATAAAAATAAGCATCGTACTCGGTTTAGAGCATGGTTGGCCAACCCGCGGCCGCCTTTAAGATTTTTCCGCCCCGCGAGATTCATCACACTTTGTCAAATTATATTTAGTTTATAGTTGCCAATGTAGTGAAAACCAATGTATTTAAAAAAAATACATTATTTGTGCATCCATATATTTCAAAATTAACTGTCGAAATTATGAGAAAAAAAATTCTTTGATTTTAAAATATGTTTTTGACAATATATGACAGATATTGCCTGTTTTATTTATGAGTTTACAGTTATCAGTTCGCGGGATAATTATGTTATATTCTGCGAACTCATAATGCGCGCGCATCTCGGAACATCTAATATATAATTTTATATGCGGCCCGCGGAGTTATGACGCATTTCCAAAGTGGCCCGCGAGATCATTTGGGTTGGCCACCCCTGCTGTAATCAATGAACAGCCTTGTTTTTAAAGTAAACACACGTGCATACACATGGTTCAGTGGACAATGCCCGCAGCCGGCCACTAAGACAGGATCGCCAGTCACAACCACTACAACATGGGGTCCAGAAAAAACGGATGGCCCGAATGGGATTTGAACCCGCGTCCTCCAGAACTCGAAGTCAGAGCGTTACCGCTCAGACCTCTGTCAGCCTATTAACTTCTGCATACCGCTGGTAGATGATTCTCGAACCCTGTTTTAACTCCCCCGCTGATGCTGTGACGTGCGGTTGTAATCTCTCTTATCTCCGGCGTTGAGATGTAGTCGTAAGCTTCTTGCCTGAGAGCACCCCAAATGAATCATTGTTTTCTGAAAGGGAGTATGTGACCAAATCTACATATACAGGGTGTTACAAAAAGGTACGGCCAAACTTTCAGGAAACATTCCTCACACACAAACAAAGAAAATATGTTATGTGGACTAGGGGTGTTACGAATATTCGCATCCGCAAATGCGGAATATTCGCATTAATTCAGACATCTGCATCCGCATTCACATCCGCATCAATCAATGCGGAGTTTTTACGGATGCAGATTCACATCAACAAGTAACTACATGTAAAGATGCCATGATGTTAGATGAAGGTGAAGGAGAACCGGACAACAGTAGCCCCGATGCTCTTCTCCGCAAAGAATTAGTTATTTATCGTAACAAAAAAAAGACTGGATTTAGGTGAGAAGCCACTTAACTGGCGGAAAGTTAACCGTTGTGAATTTAAAATTCTCTCCAAATTAGCATGCTGATATTTATCACCTCCACCAGCCAGTGTTCCCAGCGAACAACTATTTAGCGGAGCTGGATTAATATATAATCCACTAAGAAACAGGTTGGAAGCTGAGAAGACTGCAATATTGTTATTTATTAAATATAATTCACAAATTTTTAAGTTTGATTACTAAACAAAGATTTTTTATTATGAAACTCGAAGCTTAAAATTCTGTTGTGTCATAAGTAAAACTAAAAACTTGTGTAATTTTGTTCTAAAAATATGATTAAATAAATAAAAAGTTAAAATTAAATTGATTTTCAGTTATTTATGCACTTCAAATTTTAATAATAATCCCTTTAAAATACCAAAATCCGCATCCGCATCGCATCGAATCCGCAGATGTGAACTTCTAATAATCCGCATCTGCATCCGCGGATGTCTAAACTTTTGCATCCGTAACAACCCTGATGTGGACATGTGTCCGGAAACGCTTACTTTCCATGTTAGAGCTCATTTTATTACTTCTCTTCAAATCACATTAAACATGGAATGGAAACATACAGCAACAGAACGTACCAGCGTGACTTAAACACTTTGTTACAGGAAATGTTCAAAATGTCCTCCGTTAGCGAGGATACATGCATCCACCCTCCGTCGCATGGAATCCCTGATGCGCTGATGCAGCCCTGGAGAATGGCGTATTGTATCACAGCCGTCCACAATACGAGCACGAAGAGTCTCTACATTTGGTACCGGGGTTGCGTAGACAAGGGCTTTCAAATGCCCCCATAAATGGAAGTCAAGAGGGTTGAGTCAGGAGAGCGTACTAACATACTAACGAAACTAAAATGACCTCTAACATGGAAAGTAAGCGTTTCCGGACACATGTCCACATAACATATTTTCTTTGTTTGTGTGTGAGGAATGTTTCCTGAAAGTTTGGCCGTACCTTTTTGTAACACCCTGTATACTCTGCAATTCACAAAATTGTGGGTGGCAGAGGGTGCTCAGCACCGAAGCTAAACTCTTTGCTGTGCATTCCAATCCCTAAAGGTGCGAGGGGAAAAAAGAATTTGAATCAGTGCGGCACCTTATTTCTCTAATCTTATCTTTCCTGTCCTTACGACTCAAATAGGTTGGTGGAAGAAGTATTTCACTACACTCAAAAGTGAAAGTGGGAGTACACATGTTTACCAATAAGTTTAAACGAAACGTGCGTCATCTATCTACCAGAGACTCCCAGCCTAGTCTACTAATCAGTTCTGTGACGCTTTCATAAGGACTGTAGCAAGCGGTCACGAATCGATCGGTTCTTCTCTGTACTTTCTCTGTACTTTCTCTATACTTTAGATCAACCCCTTACGAAACGGATCCCAAATGGCACAACAATAATCCAAATGTGGACGCACAAGAGATTTGTACGCTATCTCCTTTGTTTGTTCATTACAATTTTTCAAGATTCGACCTATGAATCGCAGCCTAGAATTTGCTCTACCTACTAACGAATTAATGTGTATGTCCCATTTCATGTTCCTTTGTACTGTTACTCCCAAATATTTCATAGAATCAACCATATCAATAACTGTATTGTTTAACTCGTATTTCTGAACAATTGGATTCTTCAAATGTAAACTTTCGCAAAGCTAACAGAAAACCAATTTAAAAACGTTATTAGAAATTTTTGTTTAGCTTCGTATGTGATTTGTATTTGAAATGTGTTACCTCCCCCTAAGCCTTTTTTTCCA
This sequence comes from Vandiemenella viatica, assembly GCA_031002005.1. NCBI lineage: Eukaryota > Metazoa > Arthropoda > Insecta > Orthoptera > Morabidae > Vandiemenella > Vandiemenella viatica. The sequence continues at coordinate 264,267,255 of CM061919.1, forward strand.
AAAGAAACCGATAGCTCTATCCTCAAGGAACAATATCAGGGTTTCTCAAAGTAGGGTACGCGAACGCCCTAGCGGTTCGCCAATTGAACGTTCGCGACTAGATTTACGTTATGGCCGCTGACTGGGAATCTCCAGAGTGCAACAACACCCAACATGGTGAATTGAGACTGAAAATGAGTGAAATTGCTCCTAAAATCGACTCAACTTGCGACAAGAAACAAGACCGTCCATCAAATTAATTAATAATTTATTGCTCTTTGTGTTTTACCTTTTTTTCGACAAAAAAATCCTTAAAAAAAAGATTTTAGGGGTTTTCTGGGAAATTTTATAGGGGTACGTTGAGCTATGAGTTTGAGAAAAGTTGAAAATTAACGGGGTAGACCGCAACCTTGTCACACATCTTTTTTAACTGATGCGTGTCTCGTGATTGTCTACTTTGATTGTATGCTTTTGATTCTTATTTAGTTCATTTCGATTTATTGATATCAAAATTTAATATTGGTGTTAATATTTACGCTTGGGGGAAAGAGGTTCTTATAATTCGTATCCAGAGCAACATTTAATGTG
>CM061919.1:264268821-264321820 GCA_031002005.1 Vandiemenella viatica
CGCGCGCCTCCTTGCCCTTGTCGTCGAACTCCTCCACGTGGCGGTTCCAGCCCGACGCCATGATGCGGTTCGGTATCCACACCACGCCCGTCACCTCACTGCATTTCATTCAATCCCAAGTAACCTACAACTAACATAAATATATCACAATTCATACATCATATTAACAAAACAGAAAAAAACAAACAAGATGTTAATTTCACTGAGTCCTTTAGAAAAAGCGTTACATATTGTCTTCTCTAGCCATTTACCCAGCTTTTTTCTGAAACATCCAACAGTTCTGGATCTTTTCATTTCTTCTGGTAATTTGTTATAGCCTACATTAGAAATCGAAGGCTTCCGCGGCCAGGGTGATTCTTGGCTGGCTCAGGCATGGGCGCCGGCAGGATTGCTAATCTCCAGGCTGGGCGACCTTTTTTTTTTTGCTCTACTACTGCCCAGACGGCGACCCGGCAAGTGGTGCGAACCCCATTTTTTGTGGCGCGGAATGTGGAATGTCCGGGGGGTGCAAGTGCACCCCCCTCCCGGCGCCCATGGCTGTCTTGGTGGCCAACTTTCGACCCTTATTCTGAGATCTTCTTCCAGGGCAGAACTGCGTCTTCGATCAGTGAACGGTGTTGTTTCATAGCCTGGCCAATCAGAAGGCCTTGTGGGGTGGTCTGGTGGGAGGTGACACGTGACCTGCTCTGTCAGCACCAGTGATAAGGGAGCGTGCACAAACCATGTAGCTCCATTTGGCCTCCTGTTAAGCCCCCCCCCCCACGTAGCCCTACGTGGCTTTTGCCTCTACCCCCCCCCTCCCCCCCACGTAGCTTTTTTCCCTTTTGATTCCAGAAGACATTTGTACTGTTTTCTCTTGTCAGACTATTGTAAATTACATACGGAGATAATTGACTGAGGGAAATAAATATTCACATGCTGTTGTGAGTTCTGTTCCTCATTTTAACTTTGAAAAATGTTATGAAAGGAAAGCTACGTGGCCTGGCTCGGAACCCCCCCTCCCCCCACGTAGCTCAGCGTAGCCTTCTAGCCAACCTCCTCCCCCCCCCCCCTGGACCGAGCCACGTAGTTCGTGTAATTTCAGCCCGTTGTCTTCGTTAATATTATTTGGGAGTTTAGCAATTTCCAACGCCTCCTTTACCCTCCTTGGCCACCATTTATCCTCGTGCGCTATAAGGATGGTGTGTTCGAAGTTAGTGGCTTGATTAGTTTCAGCTGCATGCCGTGCAATAGCAGATTTATCGTTGTTGTTAGGCTATGGTTACACTGCAAGCGAATTCGCGAGAACAATCCTTCGCGCGAAATAGCGCGATTTCGCGCGAAATCGCTGTTATTAAGAAACACATACAAACAAAGGCAGGCGGTTACAGTAAAAGCGAATTGGTCGAGCGAATCGCTTGTTGTCGCTAGAAGTTCAAACGGGTTTGTTTTTTTCGCGCGAATGGAGCGATTCCATTGTAGGCTGAGGCAAGTGCTGTAGATTCCTATAATTGGAAAAGATTTTATTTCGCGTGAATCCATCCTTTGGTTATTTCAGTTGTTTTACGTATTATTATGGATTGTGAAAAAATGATATGTTTGGTGTTTGAAAGAAGAATATTGTGGGATCAGGATCATAAAGGATATCATAACCTTGATAAATCAAGGAAGTTATGGGAAGAAATAGCAGCTGATTTAAATGTTGGCAGTAAGTGAACGATTTTTATGTAAACTTCTTTTATTGTTACATGCAGTAGGTACATTGTCTAAATGCATAGAGTATTAATACAAATCACATTAAATATTATACTGTTGTGGTATGGCACCAAAATCACTATTAAAATACACTTTAAGAGTTTCTCGTACATCATATGCTATATTGGTAGACCTATTAGTCACCCGCGTTTTGGAATTACTTTTCCTCTGAAAATTTGACAGTTTTTCAGATGGTGAAATACATTCTCTGAAGTAACATTGCCTTGTTATTTCTTCCTCTATTGTATTCAATATATATGAGTATGTGTCATAAGTCATACGATAATATTCATAAAACTTTAGTGGCTGGTTCTTTAATTCATCGAAAAGTTTAAAATATTCACTCAAATGGTGATTCAAGAATATTTAATTAACCCAGAATTGCCTCTTACTCTTTTCAGATGCAAAGAGTTTCAAAAATGGGTTTTCAGCAAAATAAAATTCTTCTTCAATATCGATATTCTTGAATTTTCGCCAGTCGGGTATGATATGATAAATTTTACTTAGCTTCTAAAAACCGCTTTGAATCGCGTGACCACTTCTTCCGGCGACTACGTTCGCGCGAATTCGCTTGCAGTGTAACCACAGCCTTAGATCCACAGGGTGTCCAGAAAAGGACTCCCTGATTTCAAAATTAAATATCTCGAAAACAAAGATCGATAGAGGAATGCAGTAAACGGTATGTTTAAGGTGACAGCTGTAAGAAGTGTATACAGCAGTTTGAGGAATACTTCGGGAATAGAGTCAATTCTTTGGGATATCCCGAATTTACTGGTGCAGGCATGGATTGGCCTCCATATTCGGTGGATGTGACTCCTTTGACTTTTTTTTGTGGGGCACAGTGAAAGACATGGTCTACCCGAAGCATCCCGCCACGCTGGACGAGCTGGAATCGGCGATCTCTGCGGCATGTGAATCCATTTCGGTCGAGACACTACGAAATGTAATGGCGAATTTCATTCTTCGTTTGCGCCACCTCTGTAGTGCCAATGGTGAACATTTTGAAAACATTGTGATGTGATTGTTTGCAAAGATTGTTTTCATACGATTATTTCACTTATATATGCTGATATGAGCTGTACAGCGTACATCTGTTAGCAGCTTTTGTAACTATTATTTCACACTGCTGTTTACACTTGTTACAGCTGTCACAATAAACATACCGTTTACTGCATTCCTCTATCGATCTTTGTTTTCGAGATATTTAATTTTGAAATCAGGGAGTCCTTTTCTGGACACCCTGTACAATTGCGGATGTGCTCGCGCAGCCTGTCCCCTATAGTGCGCCTCGTCTCTTCTATGTACACGCGACCACAGTATACTCCGGCAACCTGTCCTTAACCTGGCGAGCTGGTTACTAACCTTGCGCTTTGTGATATCGTTTGCGGTGGTGTCACGTGCCCTTCTCAGATGGACGGGCGCTCATCAGGCATGAGTTGAGAACATGAAACGTACCCAGGAACATTGTTGAACATGAACATTTTTGCGGTGCAATTGTTAAGATGTGGGGAGCCATAATGTGGAAAAAATGTTCCAAGAATTGGTTTGAACGCATGCAAAAGTATATAAATCTTAAAGGCGAATATTTTGAGAATCAATAAAATGATTTGAACCAAAATTTTTTTTCTTTAATAATTATTGTAAAAACTTAAAACACGACCCTAGTGTTGATTACAGAAAATCGGTGTAAACAATACTCAAGCGAGCTGTGGGTCATCAAAAAACATACGCTTTTGCGATTACTAGTAGTTTCAGGAAAAGGCAGATACAAATGATGCGCTCAATTGTGATAAACGCATTGCATTCACAGAAGATGTGGGAGAGATACAAGAAAACGGAAAAAAGACTACTCCTTTGGTTAAACTTACCCAGCTAATATTTCTTGATAATTTATCTGTGAATTAACAACAAAAATCTCAACTCCCACCTGTCGAAGTCGCGGGTACAGCTGGTTTTATTAAACAGATATTTACTTTTGGAGAGCCATCACTTTCAAAGTACTAACTTTAACAAAACGACTGGAGGAAATTCAACAAGTTGCGGTTACGTTTTGTGACGGAATGCTTTGTTTCGTAGTCGCCACTTCATTCCGTGGTTTCACCGATGGATAATGATGATGAAGATGAAGAACTTCATACCCCTTAATAATCGTGTGTATGGGTACTTATCAGAATTGAAGTTGTTTGCAATTGACGTAATGATATATAGTATGATCAATACGGTAGACGGTGGTGGTGTAACGGTTAGCATTCTGGCCTCGCATTCTGGAGGGCGGCGGTTCGAATCCCCGTCCGGGCATCCAGATTTGGGTTTTCCATGGTTTCCCAAATCATTCCAGGCAAATGCCGGGATGCTTCCTTTAAAAGGCCATGGCCGAATTCCTTCCCATTCCTTGCCCCCCATCCTTTCCCGTCTCTAAACACCTCGCTGTTAGAGAGGCGTTAAGCAGATAAAAAAAGAAGATTGTGAACAGCTGCAGGGTAATCTGGACAGGGTATCTAACAATTTTTTTTGCCATGGCTTTATGCTTCGTCGACGTCGAGGTCATTAGAGGCGGACGGGACAACGTGTGATGAAAATTAATGCAAAGAAGAGTCAGCTTATTAAGTATACAGATAAAAAAGTAAATAATGTTCCTGATTATAAGGTAGGGAAAGAATTGGTTGTTGAAGACTTGAAGTATAAATACCTCGGCACTATGTTTCTTAACAAATTCCAAGTGGTAAGAAAAGATTTCAAAATCCTTCGCCTGTTGGAGAGAGTGTTGGGGGGATGTACTAGAGCAATAGGGGAATTGGGTTAGAAAACTATGATAGGACCATTGCTTGAATATGGGTATCAAATAGATAATAGGAGGGGGTGCAAAGAAGGGCTGCTAGATTTGTCTCTGGAAATTACTTCAAAACGCATTCAGTAACTGATATGATAAAGAAGCTGAAATAGGATTCATTGGAAGATAGGAGGAAAGTGATGGGAGGGTGCAAGGCATTTATTGGTGATGAGGTGTGGAATTATATTGGTGGAAAAATTTAGAATGGTGATGGAAGGGACAACACGAAAATTACCACATGCTGACACTCGATTTTATGCACAAGGAGGTGGAAAAATTCTGTTTCGTAGGTACGGGTGTCAGGGATTGGAATAAAGTAGTAAGGTAAGCGATGAATAATTTACCAAAAACGCTAAAAGAATTTAGAATTAAAGTTAGTACAGGGTGTAGGTAGGTGGGTGTGGGAATTTACACTCATAGGATATTGTGTAATAATGATAATATTAATAATGTTGGGACTTGTATAAATTAGTGAGTGAATATCGCTGACTTCAATGTGTGAGAGAATCTTTGGTGGTAATAAGATCTGTGTAGTTCGTTTTGTTGTGTTGTTGGTATTGTATGTATTAGAATTTGTAAAATAGAAATAAATCATTAAATGGATAAAGAACTGCAAAAACTCGTAATATAATAAAGGGATAAATAGATTTCAGGGGAAATTGCCACCGGAGAATACGATCCATTGAATTTATATTAAAACTTTGCCGAACTCGAATTTGTTCATCACCATAAGTATTACATTTGCGATTTTCAACTTCGGGATTCTTTTAGGGATTTTATACATGCACAAATAAAGTGATTTGTTCGTACAGGAGCCAGGCAGCACCTCTTCAAACGTTGCTTGCAGAGAAGCCATACAATACTGAAGTGTGCCCGTGGTTCAACAAACGTAGGTAAACTTTCGCAATCAATCCTAGTTTCAAGGGGAGGTAGAAACAAACGATGCGTTTACGATATTAAGAAAGCAGTACCACTCGGGGTCGATGCCCATGGTGCGCATGCACATGCCGCTGTTGAAGTCCCAGATCTTGAGCGAGCCGTCGCGTGCGCCCGTGATGAGGCGCTGCCAGTCGGGGCTGTAGGCCGCCGCGGTGATCTCTGACGGCCGCACCTGGCCAAACCGCACGTGCGAGTGCGCGTTGCGGATCAGCAGCAGCCGCAGCCCCACCCAGGGGTCCCACACCATGATGCTCGAGTCGTGGCCCACCGTCACCAGCTGCAACGGCCAGGAGGAAACCAAATTAAACTTCACGGGTTGACAGCGTATGCCAGTTATTTCAGTCATCGAGTCAGCTGTACAAAGAACTTGGCAGCATGAGCCCCCTCTAGCCTGGATGCATGCAGAGATTTGGTTGGGAAGGCTGTCATAAAGCCGTTGTGTCCTCTCCTGAGGCAAGCTGGCCACAACTGTTGTAACTGGTCCTTGATATCCTGGATACTGGCACTGGGACGGAGTTGACGTCAGAGCTGGTCCCACACACGTTCTATCAGGGACTGATCTGGGGATCTTGCTGGCCACGGGAGTACCCCATCGTCATGCAGAGACTTAATAGAGACATTTGCCATGTGTAGATGAGCATTGTGCTGTTGCAAAATGGCACCACAATACTGTCACATGGGAGATAACACATGAGGACATAGTTCCTTCAATCGCTACCAGCCGTTAGGGAGGGTCCATAAACTAAGTGACTTCATCTAGGCGGGGGGGGGGGGGGGTGATTGGCTGGATAGCTATGCTAAGATATGTGGTGGTGGTGGGGTATTCCAAACCAGACGGCCACGTAGCTTTTCATTCATATTATTTGTGACAGTTAAAATAAGGCAAAAAACACACAACAGCATGTGAATACCTATTTCCATAATTATTTCTGTATGTAATTTATGATAGTCTTACAGGAGAAAAAAGTACAAAATGTCTTCTGCAATGAATAGGGGAAAAAGTTACGTGCCACACAAAAGGGGGGGGGGGGGAGACAGTGAGGGTATAGGCAAAAGTCACATCTGGCTATGTGAGGAGGGGAGGGAGTGGGGGCTGGGAAATGGGAAGTGGGTTCACATGAGGCAATAATGGAGCTCCATAGTTTATGGACGCTCCCTTAATTTGAGTCATACTTGATGGGTCCTCACAGCATGGCACCGCGAGAAACGTCACTGAGCTTCTCTGAAACATTGGAACCTCTCCTCAGGTTGCCTTCATACTCACAGACGATAGCCAACCGAGGTAGTGCAGAACCGCGGTTTTCCATTGAACACAATGTGATGCCATTCATCAATGGTCACAGAGAGTTGCAACACTAATATCGAGTGTGTTAGGTGAGGCGTCAGATTCAGGAGGATGTGGGTTTTCACGGTTACCCTAGATCTGTCCAGGTGATGGTTCCTTCAGAAGGCCACGGTTAAATTTCTTCCCGTTCATTGCACCTAGACCTTTCCTGCCTCTAGTGACCTCAACATCGACAAGGCATAAAGCTACAAGAAAAGAGACAGAGAAAGAAAACCAACACGAATCACGTATGTGTATGTATGAAGTTACAGTGACATCCGACCGCGTCATCTGGCTGCTTCTTTTTGTTGTTGAGTGGATATTAACAATATTACTTAGACACAATGTTGTTTATCCAAGGGAAACACATGCATGTTATTTCCAAATTCTTTTATAACAAAAAATGGATACAGACACCAGTGGCATAACTATATCGTTGAAGCCCATGCAAATTCATTGGATGGGGGGCCTCCCTCAGTGCCAGATATAAGGGGGGGGGGTGGAATATACTGCCCCATCAGCGACAATGGTCGCAGACTCTTTCAAGGGGTGGGGAGGGGTGCTGGAGGCCCATGGCATTTTGCTCGTCCTGCCACCCCATTCTTACACCACTGACATACACATCTTGTTGCAACCTAAAATACTGCTGAACAACTAATGCCATTAGATTCCAGAGATACCTGCTAACATTGATAAATATTAAATACAATAACGGCGTCACATGTATTAGGAGCAATTGTTATTCGGGAAGTTAAATTACAACTGCCGGCCAAATGAGGAATAGTGTTAGAAACAGAATAGAACTAGTTAAAATAACCTTCTTGAAAAAGAGAAATCTTTTACTGTGTGTTGTGGGTGAGTAGTAATACTTGGGCTTGGCATTCAGCACGGCATGAGTTCAAATCCTTTTCCTGCCATCCAAATTTCATTTTTCACAGTTTCCCCGAAATTACAAATGCCAGGATAGTTCCTTCAAAAAGGCCATGGCCATGTTCCTTCACATTTCTCAATGTCAACAAGTCGTAAAGCCTTCTTTGACTGGCAATCTTTGAGAGTGCTCGAGGTGAAATGTGGATCTGGTCATCAGATATTTGATTGGCAGCTGGTAGGTGCTTTATGCTGCCCAGACTCAGTTTCTTCCAGAGTCCTTGCTGTAGTTGTGAATGGCAACAGTGATAGATTTACACCTGGTGGTGGGGTCAACTTGCTGTTGAAGCGGACAGCACTCATTAAGACTTCCTTATCAACAGCAGAGATCAAATTTGCAACTGGAACAATTTTCCATTACATTTGATACCCGGCATGTGGTAAAAGTGACCACATCTCTGCAACAGATTGCTAGAAGTAGGGTGCCGTCAAATACTCTGCCGACGAATGACTTGACTGGATTAGTAATAATGTTCAGTGGCGTAGCTAGGTCAACAAGGGCCCCGGTGGAAAAAATTTTTGGGCCCTCAGGACAGATGGGCAACCTTTTTTTTTTTTTTTGCTTTGTGTTGCTGGTAGGGGCCCCCTGAGCTGAGACTGGGGGCCCCTGAATTGTGCTTGGGGGCTCCCCTGAGCAGTGAGGGGCCCTTAGTTTAGTAGCTACGCCCCTGATAATGTTTAAGACCTCTTCTTTCATCAGAAGTTGCATCCCCTATTTGCTTCATAGTATCAACAGGAGGAAGCAGATTGGTGAATAATACTATTGATCACTTAATGTTTCAGACACACATATCACTACAATTATTTACATTTTTAATCTTCCAACTTTCTACATCATATAGTGATCAATTTGTTATTTACACAGTAAATAATTAAATAATAAATTAAGCTTTGCTAGACAAACATAAAATTCCCAGTTACCCTTTTTTCCTTCTCACACAATAATAATAATTCCATGACCTGGTGACAGGATTTCTTTTGGCTCCAGCCCTGCTGTTTTTGCCTTGACCTAACCAGGCAGACCTATGAGGTACATGGAACCAACCTACAGTTTAAAATGGAATCCGAACCATGGAAGTGTTCTGGCGTACTTCACACTACACAGCAAGCAGAGGTGAAGGCTGGGTTAAGAGCCTATGAAAATCCTCACTGGGGACCTTTCAATTCCCAGTCAGACGCCTTAACCACTGAGCCTCCAGACAGCTCCCATCTACACAAGTAAATGTATGAATTTGAAATCCTTGCATAGTCTGTGTGAAATAACTGAGTCATAACATGTTGGTGATTTTTTCGGCCCACAAGTTATTGCAAATTATCTGATTTTTTTAAAAATGGTAATCAGCTACTACTTCACTGAATTTCTGTTTTTAAGGGAATGTATTATTCCAAGCTTACCACTTTGAAAAGATGGTTATAGAGAGCTTTTGAGACAGCTTTGGTGTGTGTAAATCCATCAGTATCCTCTAGATTGATTTGTTCGCAACATATAATAATTGCTATCTTCATGCTGGCCACGATCAGATTCCGATTGAGTGGATTGTAAAATGATACCAAAGCAGTCCGCTCTCCGAGTTCAGCAGGCATTCCATTGTACGTCTGAAACAGTTTATTTGTTTTCAGTATCTTGAGGATTCTAGAAGAATTCCAACAATCAGCATAAATGGTTGATTGGAGGTATGTTTATGACATCTCTGAATCTCATTATCCAACCCTACCCACCACATAACTTATGACGTCGGAGTATTTGAAACTCGGCATTTACTGAATATGACCGTGATTAATGGAATTAAAATAAGGAAGGATAGGGAAATTAAATCCATCACTCACCACATATGGTGCTAGGAGACCCGCTATGAATAAATAAATACAATAATTCACCAAGAGAAATGATGAATAATTTACTAAAAACACTGAATGAATTTAAAGGTGAAACTTATAGAGAGAAACAGTAGGTGGGTACAAGAAAGAGGAAATATTAGTTTGCTGGAAAACTGTCACCTTGGCATGTGCTCTATTAAAATTAAATTATTAAATTAATTAAATTAAACTAACTTTACAATATTTCAGTAAAAACTTTATTCATGTTTTAAAGATGAGACATACGGCTTGAAACTCAGATTTGTACATACTGAGCCTCATCAAATTAAAGAAAATGAACAGTTTCATACATATAACATCATACCAAACAGTGACAAAATTTCAATCTTTGTTGCAGAAAATGATCATCTCCTGATACAAATGGACAAAGATATGTACACTGACCTAACCTATTCTTAAGGCCAATTACCATTTCCATAAGCAAGGAGATGTTACTAGTGAAGGAGAATACACTGAATGGCTATGAGTTTGACCATTCACTTTTTCGACAAACAAGGATGAACTACAACTTGGTGCGCAAAGGAGGGCTGCTCGATTTGTACATGAAATAATCATTGACAGATATGATAAAGAAGATGGAAGGGCTGTCATTGGAAGAAAGGTGGTGTTGGAAGGCATACATTGGCATTGAGGACTGGACAGATGCTGTACGTGATAGGGAAGATGTTACCATGACCAGAAAATAGCACTTGATATCAAGTATAAAGGAGTGCAAAAATTTTCATTTCCAGGTGGATAGTGGAAGATATGCTGAACAAGTTGTCTCAAATGATTAAAGAATTTAAAGTTGAAAGTCATGCATTGAAATGCACTGACTCAGGAATATGTTATCAGTCACAATTAAATTAGTACTTAGATGAAAACTAGGATGATGAAAGAGAATATTGATCAAGACTGATGGCATGTGTCAATATCACAGACCTGGTACAAGTTTATTATGCAATGAACTTTTTGCACTTACTTTACGTAGAGTCTAATAAATTACAGATTTATTACACAGCTGAAATAAATGTGATGATGAGGTTGTGATTACAGCTATGTGAGTACAATCGAACAATATTTAGTGCAACAGTTGCAATAAAAAGTAACTGCCAATGATGCCCCATGGAAAATAATGGTATATACTCGCCCTGGAATCAATCTAAATTTCAGAGGCAAAAGGAATCAGAGATTGCAAACTGAGTGAAAGAGATATTACTGTTGTAAGTGATGTTAAGTCATGGACTTTTTTAGTGTAAATAAAATAAATATATCAAGAAGTCTGAAGGAAATTAAACTCTCTGCTAAACAAAATTTATTGAATTTAGAAATTTTAGCTGACATGCTAGTATGTACTTATAAAGTAAACAATTTAAAGTCATTGACTCTCCATCAAAATGTAAGAGGAATATTTAGTAAAAATGTTGAAATTTACCTCTATGCCTAGAAGCAATACAAAATTCCAAAAATTTTGATGTAGGTGTTTTGTGCATATCTGAATATCATTTTGTCTGACACAGGAATATCTCAACTGTCCAGCCAAAAGTATAACCTAGAACACTTTGAATGCTGCATTACAAAACTGGAATACGTTAAAGAACACCTCATATTTATAACAATATGCAGGATCCCCTTGGAAAATTTCAGTCTGTTTTTATTACATTTAAAGTCATTGTTACTATGTTTCATAAATATCAAATAAATAGTTTTATGTGAAAATTTCAATGTTAAATTTCTCAACCACAGCAATGGGAGACTAGATATGGAAGTCTTGATGTTATCTTTAACTTAACGGCAATTGTAAATTTCTCTACAAGAATACAAAATAATAATAGGACTACAAATGGTACTTTTTTATGGATATATCTCTGTTCAGTAATTGCAACATTCTTGCAGTAATAAATGGTATCTTCCCAGTTATTTTATATCAAGTCCACAACAACTGTAAAGCAGATAAAAAAAGGCTGGGTATATAGAGGACATATTAATGAAAAAAATATAAAACATTTCTCAGATTCCTTAAATAATGAACAATGGTCAGAAGTGTACAATGCAAAGTGTGTTAATGCAAACTTGGATTCCTTTCTCAATATATTTCTAACATATTTTGAAGGATGTTTTAAAAAAAGGAAAGTTTTCAACACTCCAAACAGTGAACTGGGTAAGGGATGAATAACAAAAGGTATTAGAGTATCTTGTAAAACAAAAATGGACCTTTACTTAAAATAAGAGAATTAGATAACTATACACTAAAAGCTCATTATAAACCTTATTCTAAAATACTAACAAATGTAATAAGGGAGGTTGTGAACATGTATGTATCAGTGAAAATAAAGAATTCAGGTAGATGTTGAGACTATATGTCATTTACTTCCTCACATCAGTGCTGGATTTCCCATTAGGCTGTATAGGCTCCAGCCTAGGGGCGGCAAATTTCCTAGGGTGCCCGCTTTAGTAAGTCGTCAAATGTGTGTGTGATTATAAACATAATAGAAAAATGTCTACTATAAATTTTCATTTACATATAATCATTTGATACCTAATAAGGGTAATACAAATTAGTGATTAGTATAAGTATGAAAGAGAAAAGGGCGGCACAAAATGAACAGCCTACACTAAAAGAAAGCTTAAATCCTGCCCTGCCTCTCATATGTAATGAATCTTTAATGCAAGATGTATTTCCAATTAGACTAAAATATGTAGTTGTAAAACCGTTATTTAAAAAGGGAGAAGTGATATGTATTGATACCCTACTACCCAATTTACTTCCAGTATTAACAAAGATTTCTGAAAAAAAAGTTATGTACCGGTATAGTAGAGCAATAAAATGTTACACACTATAATATTCTCACTACTTCACAGTGTGGTTTCCAAAAAAGGGTCACCTACAACAATGGCTGTATATTCATTTTCAAATAACACATTTGAGGAACCTAATAATAAAATGTGCACTGTAGGAATTTTTTTCTGATCTTTTGAAAACATTTGACTGTATAAATCATGAATTACCTTTCTTAAGGAATACAATGGTATTTATGGAACTGCAGGTAAATGGTGTAGTTCATATATGGAAAGCAGAATGTGAAAAGTTTCTTTTTTCCATTCTAAAATCAGTAAAGATCCTTCATCGGACTGGGAAAAAATACAGCATGGCGTTCCACAAGACTCTGTCCTAGGATGCCTTCTGTTTGTAATATACATCACTGATCTTCCTGCAAACTTATCCGACAACGTTAAGAGCATTTTATTTGTAGACGATACTAACCTGACTGTAAAAAAAACACCAAACAGTAATCTAGAACTTAATGCAAATGAATTACTTAGTGAAGTAGTGAACTGGTTTAAGGGCAAACTCATTAAAATTAAATTTTGATAAAACACGTTATATTAAGTTTAAAACAAAAATTATACACTGATAAAACACATTACATTAGGTTTAAACAAAAAAAATATATACACCACAGTTTAAGTATAAACTATAAAAACAAAAGAATCTTTGAAAGTATATGAAATTCATTGGCATTCAAATAGATGAGAAACTTTATTAGCAAGAACATATCACATCACTGAAGAAGTTAAGTAGTGCCACCTTTGCAATATAAACACTTTCTTTAACAGCAGACCGAGAATTAACAAAACAGGACTACTCCTCTTATTTTCATTCAGTCATGTTATATGGCATAATTTTTTGTGGAAACTCTTCACAAAAGTAAAAAAAAAAAAAAAAAAATCATAGCACAGAAAAGAGTTACTAGGAAGCTGTGTAGAGTGAAACCAAGAACTTGTTGTAGATAACTTTTTAAAAAGCACAATATTCTTACAATGTCTAGTCAGTATATATATTCTCTCATGTGTTTTGTCATAGAACATATTAACTTATTTATATCCAATTCATAGGTAAACAATTTCAATAAAAGAAACAGAAACAACTTAAACAAAACAAAAAAATCACCATCATTACTATAATGGGGAACATCTGTTTAACAAACTTCCTAAAGGTATTATTATTATTATTTTCGTGTGTCCCAATAATGGAGAATGATAAGCAATCCTGACTGGATGCGTTCAGTTCCTCTTTGGGATGTATAAAGCATATAAAATATATAAAGTTAATATTTAAAGAAAAACTGAGAGATTACCTTATTAGGCAACTCCTTCTACTCCATTCAAGAATTTGTAGAAATGAATTAATTGTATCAAATATGATTTCAGCAAAATTCAGTTACAAAAATTAATATTTCTTTTTACTTCATTTTCATCTTTTTTTTTGGTATCATTCAATAATTTTTAAACAATGAAATCAAAGGCACTATGTAGCAAAAAGGAATTAAATTAGGATAGGGAAATTAGCCACCACATACGTTTAGATGATGGATGTGGGGTGTAAACACACAGAAAAGACAAAAATACAAATGATAAAGAAATTTTTGGGACGAGCCCTTTATCAATAGGAGAACATTATGGAGATGGGTGATGTGGGAGACTGCCTCAAAGAAAGACTGTTGGTCAGGAAAATGGTGGGGGTAAATTCAAACATGAAGACAAGTAGAGGGGCAGAATCAGAGCTGATACCCAAGCATAGATAAACTTGTCCTCCATTTGAATTTACCCCCACCATTTTCCTGGCCTGTGACAGAGTCTCCCACCTCCCATAATGTTCTCCTGTTGACAAAGGGCTCGTCCTGAAAATTTCTGTATTATGTTTTTGTCTTTTCTGTGTGTTTGCACTCCACATCCATCATCTAAAGGTAAGTGGTGGCTCATTTCCCTATCTTAATTTTATTCCTTTTTCACTATGTTTATTATTCATATTGCACGTATGTGTCTTAATCACGACATGTTTCGTGTCCCAGAGGCACTTCCTCAGCAGTGATCTACTTAACAAGAATAATAAATAAACTTGCTATTGACAGTGGAACTGAGTTAAAAGTAAAAAGGTGTACTTGTATCTAAAAATTGGCTGCATTTGAAATTTGTATGCTATATGACATTTCCAAAATGTATTGGAAAATGTATACATGTCTGTAACAAATAAAAATTTTCACTATGATTATTATACATCTATTAGCTATAATATATTATGCATTCAGGTCTTTCATTGACACGAATTTATGACTCAAGAATAAAAACTTAAGTAGACGAGAGCTATAAATCTATCATGTTTACATATTCCTAGTTGTTAAAACATGTTTTTATCACTTCAATCAACATCTGAATTAAAATAAGTTTAGAGGAATGACTGTTGCTCACCAAAAATGATAGCAGGATGATGTCAACACACAAAAAAGAAATAAACATTCATTTCTGTTATATTGTCATGTTTGGTGAGTGATGTTTCCTTCCTCTATTCTTATTTTCTAATGCTCCATTTAAGTATGGCGCATTTCATTGCCATGCAGGAACAACATTTATATTTAGTCTCTGCCTCTTTCTTCACTGGAAATTATGGCTAAAATTTTGCTACTTTTTTCTATATTATTCCTAAGTGATTTTGCTCATCATTCTTACATTGCCTGAAGACAGAACTGTTACTGTGGATTATATCATTGGTATCTAGCAGTGTTTTACAATCTATCTCTACATGAGAGCCAGTGAAACTTCAAAAATAATTCTATGGACCACTAACTTATGCAGGAGTATTTTTTTTTACCCATGTGTATGTTATCAAGCAATTCTACCAGTTGTGACCTACAATAAGGCCCTCAAAAGGATGCTGTCCTCTTTGATTCCAACTGGAAATGTATTTTATTACATACTTCAGCTATGCAGTCATATCCTTGTGTTCTGAGAATAACAGATTTTTCCCTGGTCGCTGAAATATTTATGGCTCTTAGAAAATTTGGTTTGAAGGCATATGGCCAATAGTATTGTAGCATTATACAGTCTTAGTTCTGTAGCAATTTTTTGTGAACAATTTTTACTCATTTATTTTTGTTATGATTTCTTTAATTCTAATTGAATTAAATTTCAAATATTCTGCCTGTGGATCACCCGCCCCATCTTCGCGGACCACAGGTAAAGAACCACTGGTATGTAGGATTCGGAATTGGAAGTGAAAATATAACTGTAATACCTTTAGCAATATGAGGACTCATTTCCATTTAAAAACTGTCAATTTCTCACTAGTCAAAACTACATTGTTCAAATCATTTATGGATGTCCGTTATTTTTTTCTGACAAAATTTATTTTTACCTGTATGCAAGACTGTGTTGTCAAGTCCCAAACCTTAATGGTTTTGTCTTTTGACAGAGAAAATATTTTCTGGCCAGCATCTTGCAATGTGATGCTGACAACAGTTGTCTTATGTCCAAAGAACACATGACGCGGTTTCTTTTGGACAAAGAGACTCCACACTCGAACTTTACAGTCTGGGCTACCGGTGACGATGATGTGAGATTCTGTGACAAGATACACATTCCTTTATACAGGATTCATGAATTTATAACAATTTCATCATAATTTAAAAAAATTAACTTAATCGCAATGGAATGCATGCTCCAATTGCAATTTCCCTACACACACATTCCACCCCTATCCTACTTAAGCTGCCTACAAGTTTTGACTTTAAATTCATGTAGCATATTTGGAAAGTTATTCATCATTTCTATTGGTAACCAGTTCCATTTCCTGAACCTCTTACCAATGAAAAATTTTCCCGCTCTTATGCCCGGAATCAAGTGCCAGATTGTGGTAAAGGTTGTCTTTTCCTTTAATGCTCCTCTCCTAATTCTTCCACCAATATCTTTCGATGCCTCATCGCCAATATATGCATCGTACACTCCCATGAACCTCATTCACTCTCGTCCCATCTTCTAGTGAATCCTAGTCCCAGCTCCTTTATCATATCAGCTACTCAATGCGTTTTGTGGTAATTTCCAGAGACAAATCTAGCAACCCTTCTTTGCAGTCTCTGCAACTCCTGTATTTGATATTACAAAATATTGCTCCCAAACTACACCACCATATTCCAGCAGAGGTCTGACCAAAGTTTTGTACCCCAATTCCCTTACTTCTCTAGTGCATCCCCTCATCACTCTTTCCAACAGGTCAAGGATTTCGAACCCTTTCCCTATTACCAGTCCAATGTGTCCTGCCCAGTTAAGTCTGCTATCAAATGTTATGCCAAGGTATTGACCTGCATAAAGAATGATGAAATCAGATCAAACCTAGAGCTAAGGGAACCCATGGAAGAGAGACTTAGGTCATCAAGACTTAAGTGGTTTGGGCATATCAAGAGAATGACTAGTACAAGACTACCAAAAACGTATTTGGAAAAAAGGATAGTGGGCAAAAGACCAGTGGGAAGACCAAGAAGAAGATGGACAGACCAACTGAAGGAGGTCGTAGAGAGAAGAGGCTGGAATTGGGAGTACATCACAGACAGACAAACCTTTCTGGACAGGAAAAGATGGAAAACAATCGTCTATAACAACCAAGGCTCGTAAACCACACCCGGGAAACTGGAGATGGTCCCCAACGATAATGATGATGATTTGAGTTTTCAATAAGTAACTCCTTCCCCACTTTATAATCATAATCAACTGTTAGTTTTTTATCTGTGTATCTAATAAGCTGACTCTTCTTGCATTTATCTTCATCCCATGTTAACCAACCCAACTAGATATCCTGTCTAGATCACTCTGCAACTGTTTACAGTCCTCTGCTGTTTTGATCCTTTTATATAGCAGTATGTCATCTGCAAACAATCTAACTTCTGACAGTAAACCATTAACACAATCATTCATTAGAATGGCAAATAGCAATGCTCCCAAAACACTACCCTACGGCACTCTCATGCTCACTCCTACTTCTTTTGATACTACATTTACTACTAACATTCTGCTTTCTTCCTTTTGAGAATTCTTGTACCCGGAAAATCACCTTTTTCCCAACTCCAATAGTTTTTACCTTATTTAGCACCATTTTATTGCTCACTCTGTCAAAAGCTTTTGAAAGATCTAGTGCTACACTATCAACTTGACCTCCCTTATCCATTTCATCAGAAATATCTTGCATATAGCTCTACGGATTTCAGGCCCGAGGAGGCTATAAATACTACCTTTTTCCCGACTCAAGCCCCCCCCCCCCCCAACCAAAATCCACTGAACGCAAGCCCTCTGAACCAAAATTCACTCATGC
The DNA here is from genome assembly GCA_031002005.1 of Vandiemenella viatica. Classification (NCBI taxonomy): domain Eukaryota; kingdom Metazoa; phylum Arthropoda; class Insecta; order Orthoptera; family Morabidae; genus Vandiemenella; species Vandiemenella viatica. Next base: position 264,286,573 of record CM061919.1, read on the forward strand.
CAAGCCCCTCCCCCCCCCCCTGAAAACAAAATCCTGGATCCACCCCTGATATAGCCTACTAACTGAGATTAGCATGAATATCTATGCATAAAGCCTTGTTGCCGACTGGAAAACCACTTAACGTTTCTCGCAGACATGTCTGATATGGTTGCATATTAATCTCTCCATTAATTTACCTACCACTGATGTCAAGCTGATTGGCCTATAGTTTTCACACTTTTCCACTCATCTGCTAAGTAACAAGTATCCAATCTCAATTTAAATAATCTTTCAAGATAAGGTATAATGTCACATCCTGCTATCTTTAACACGTCTGTAGTAATATTATCCACACTGGCCCCTTTACACTTTTTTAGATTCCTTAGTTCCTTCATTAAATCTTCATATTTAATTTCAATTTTTTAGTCTGTTCATTTTCAACTCTGTGGTAGGCTCGTTTTCTGATATAACCCCTAACATTGATGAGTCATAGTACTTAATGGTCTCATTAAACCAGTTTGTTAATAACTCTGCCTTTTTTAAATCCTCAGTTACTTCTTCTCCATCCTTATCTATAATTGTCTCTACACCCTGTCTTCCCCTCAGTTTCCTGACATAGTAACAGAAATTTCTAGATGCATCAGTCAGTGATCCCCCTGCACCAAGAATATTACTGAATGGAGCAGCTTTTTAAACTATCTGAATAATTTATGAGAGTTAAACCAGACTGCCCACACAACACCTACTGTATTCGTGATAACTTTGACAACACTAGTATAGCATTAACCCAATATGTCACCACTATACTCTGCTGCATATGAGTTAATCAAGCTTAATTAAACAATTCCCCTACTCTCTGACCAAAGTATACACTTACAATTTATTTTAAGCCGTACGAGACCCTTTACACACTTGCTCTGCTACAGAACTCTAAATTCACTAAATACCAACATGTATTCAACTGTACTGCTAAACTATAAATACCTGTTTTTGTTAAGCAAGTGAGTTATCACAATGTCCACTACCTTCTGTTTTCAGAAAAATAATAATATTTTAACCATAATACCTATTAGTTCTGATGAAAAAGTTTTTTTTTTTTTTTTTTTTTTTTTTTTTTTTTTTTTTTTTTTTTTTGAACCTGTTAGTCACACGTGCACATCAACTTTCCCGAACACCTTTCCTACATAATTTAAACCAATACTTTTACGATACAATAATATTTCAGGATTTATATCCATCTCTCAGCCATCACTGTGATTTACACACTAGATTTCTTTGATTGTAAATTTAGCCAATGCCTAACTCTATTTTCTGATTAGTAACAAACAGCAGCTTCTTGAATTTATTTCACCCTCCTAATATTTTGTAGTATTAGTACTCTTAACTACAACAACCTAAACCAGAAATACAATAGCGTCAGCACATAACTGTTGTGGTTTTAGTCTAGGCTGTACATGCTGACAATTTATATAAATGGGGATGACTACCAATGCTATCCTGTAACCAAACCAAACTGTTTACCTCAGACTGAAGGAGCAGAGCCTGAGGTTGTACCCAAACACCTAGTCTATTAAATTCTGCCATGATTGGAATGGATAGCTGATCTATATAAAAAAAAATATTATTTCTATCAAATGCATATATAAAACTAAGTTTGCACATTAAAATAAAAAAAGTTTTTTAAACCATTTTATGCATGCCATACTCTAAACAAAAGAATACTCACTAAATAAACAATTTGTGTATATAAAATTTGGAGGACTCACCTTCTGAAAAATTAAAGCAAGAAACTCCTTTTTCGAGATTAAAACTGTAATTTGTCTTTGTTCCCAGGATGTCACAGCAGTAGAGTGAATTTGTGGGACAAACTGCACATGAGACAAAGTACTTGAAGCTTACGTAGTACGATACCTGTGACACCCAGGTGCTGTGGATATTCCTGTGCTCCACTATTTTCATTCCCTTTAGTGCACCCTGAAAATGATGGAATTCAGCCACAGAGTATTAACATTTCTAACAAAGTATATCAGTACTGAAAATGCAGCTTTAACTGGCAAAAAAATAATAAAATCGATAATCTTTTTGAACATTTAACCAGTATGAGAGATGCATGTCTGACGATGAATTAGGCCATTAGCTCCGAAATCCATTCAAGAGAATCGAGGAATTGTTTTATATCTTATCCAGTCTCTGTTAAGTTGATTTCATTTTTTGTATAAAGAATTATCATTTGTCATAATTGTTCACTCACCTGCACTGTTCTATTGGTTTCTTGACATTCTGGATGACATGGTGCCAGTCTGCAGATACCTAATAGTTTGGAACTCGCTCGACCAAGCGTGGTGGGTGAGCGGTAACATACTGGCCTCGCATTCGTGAGGAGGCGGGTTTCAATCCCTGTCCAGGTGTGAGTTCTCCATAGTTTCCCCAAATCTCTCCAAGCGAATGCCAGGATGGTTCCTTCAAAAAGCAATGGCCAAAGTCTTTACCATTCGTTGCCCCCCGTCCTTTCCTGCCTCTAATGACCATGACAACGACGATGCATAAAGTCATTAGAAAGAAAGAATCTCACTCAGTACCCTTTCTTCAGAGATCGTTGGTTCCAGTAAGTCCTGTTTGTTTCAAGTAGTTATTAAAACAAATTATTCAAAATATTAATTAATAGGAATTACTCATTTATTTTTGAAGAAGACCAATGAATTAGATAAAAACCATAGAATCTGCAGATTCTGTAGTCTGAACAGTAACACTTATTTTAGAATAATCTATTGTGAACATTTTTTTATTTCTGTGTACTCATTTAAAATCATCAGTTATTAGATATTTACAAAACTGATGAGATAAAAGGGTAGAAAAAAGTTATTTTAATTAAGTCTAAGAACTTAAACAGAGAATAGGATGATAAAGGAACACATCACAAGTAAACAATAAGTAGAGTAAAGAAAATATTTTAGCATTAAACCTTTGGCTTTTAGAAGATGAGACCTGTACTCTGATTGAGTCTTGTCTCAGTATGTTGCTCGATTATGAGGTTAACTGAAGAACTTTTAGTCACTGTAGTTTTTTAGCCTCTTGCTTTGGCAAATGATCATCTTCTTTGCCTAATCATTATCCAAATTAATATTGGCTTTCAGCATTTTTTCTGTTCTATTATATTTTGTTTTAATGACCTTTTTATTTTATTTTTTTAGCTGCCAAGGTAATTATAACTGGGCGAGGAGGGGAGACAAAGAACAGGAAGGGATTCATCCTTGGAATTTTAAAGGAAGTAATTTTAGGAAACTGAAATCTGGCTGGCCAGACAGGGATTTAAACCCGTGTCCTCGCATTCGGGAGGACGGCGGTTCAAATCCCCGTCTGGGCATCCAGATTTGGGTTTTCCATGGTTTCCCAAATCACTCCAGGCAAATGCCGGGATGCTTCCTTAAAAAAAAGGCCATGCCCGAATTCCTTCCCATTCCCTGCCCCCATCCTTTCCCGTCTCTAAAGACTTCGCTGTTGAGAGACGTAAACGAACTTAAAAAAAAAAAAAATCCTCCAAATGCTAGACTCAACCATTACCACCCAACCACCAGCTCTCAGCTGTGTTTAAAAGAACTGAATTAAAAGTGATTAACTATATAAACATATATCTAGTAGTATAACAAAGTAGACATTGCATAATGGTTACACTGACACTTCAGTTAGGCAATGAAAATAAGGTAAGCTAGGGAAAGTAACCCATCAAGAATGACAATAAAGGCAGGAGGAACAGAAAAACACACTTAACAACATTTTATTGGGTGGAAGAGGTCAGAAATATGACAGGGAAAAAGATGTGAACACATCCAGACCTACTACAGAAGTAAGTGTGGATGCAGGGCCGCATTTAAGCATAGGCTACATAGGCCGCACCACAAAGGGGCCCACAAAGCCTAAATGCGGCCATGTGTGGATGTGTACACTACTGTTTTGAAAATTGCAACACCAAGAAGGAGATGTGATTACAATTAAATTTATTTCAGATATTACGAACACGATGATACACAAATGATTAAAATTACAGACCGGTACATGCACTTTGACTGTGAAACTGCCACAGGCTGCCATCAGAGCCTCTAGACGTCGTGGCGTGGAATCAGAGAGAGCCTGAATATGCTGCTAGGGAACACACTGCCACACTATTTGTGGGTTTGTCCACAAAGAATAAAAATTGTTTGCAGGAAGAACATAATGAATAATTTGCCTGCTGACAGTACCACAGACACATTCGATGGGCGACATGTCGGGCCAGGGAAGCAGTGGCACCTGTATTACTTTGAAGAAGGCTCGCACGCTCCTCACCACGTGTGGCTGGGCGTTGTCCGGCTGAAACTTGGCGTGCAGCTCTGAAACCTACTTGATGTAGCAGCTGTTGTTCAGATTGTCCCCCACTACGTAGGAGGCAAGATCACATGTTATATCAGATGCTGCCCCCAAACCATAACTATGGCACTGAGAAATGCACACTACCCTTTAGCCCTCACTACCATTGCATCTAATTTGTGCATGGTCACAACTGTAGAACAACTTGAAATGGGACTCTTCTGAAAAACCCTACATTTTGCCAATCGGCACTCCAGTGAAGGCGTTCACGTGTCCATTGTAGTCTGAGACATTCGTGGCTTCTGTCGAACGGAAATTGATGCAATGGCAAGCCTATCACCAATCCGTCGCTCAGCAGCAGGTGTCGAACCGTCGTTGCAGGCGTGTCCACGTCCGCTGCTGCACTCCGACGGTGACAAAGCTGTTCTCTCAGTTACGGCAAAGCAGACGAGGTAGTGGTCATCCTGCACTGTGGTTACATTGTGACATCCAGTAACTGCTCACCACACTGCGCGACCAACGTCTATCTACTAGTTCCATACATGCACCACTATTGTAGCAGCATGTCCTGTATGAACTGCAACGTCACGGTCTGACAAAGCTATTTCATGGAGACCAATCGTTTTGACACATTCGAACATATGTGCTGATATTGCACTCTTTGAGGTTGCTGCGGGATTGTAATTACCAAAAGAGTAGGGAAACCGGTGAGTTGTCATGAACAGGCTAGTGACAGGATTATTTTGATGAGGGTGGCACTACAGTAAGCCCACTTCAACAATATTAGCGCAAGTCTATACATCAATGTCACAGGATGTTGATAAGTGTTCTGGTGACTCAGTTAAGGCATGTGGCTGGGGAATGGAAGTTTCCTGGTTTAAATCCCAGCCTCAGCTGGAATTTTTACGGACTTAAAAACTGATGTTTACCTCTGGCAAAGGTTTTCTTTTTCATGTAAAGTATGCTAGGAAGCTCCGTGGCTCAGATTCAACATAAAACTGTAGATTCCCTTCACCTGGAAGGATTACCAGGTTAGGTTAGGGCACCCATGACAGAGGCAAGTGCGCGGCAAATCGAAACTCTGGCTACTGGCGGCCAGTTTACCCTTCGGGGGTCTCTCAGCCAACAGTGCATATTCCCCCCCCCCTCCCCCTATTTTTTTACTTGTACAGGAAGACGCTGAAGAAATAGAAAAAATATATGCTGATATTGAAGAATTAATCCAATTTGTGAAGGGGGAGGAAAATCTAATAATTGTGGGTGATTGGAATGTGGCAGGGGGAGAACATAAAGAGGGAAAGAGGGAAATACTGTAGAAGTTTTAGTTTATGAGAAAGAAATGAGCAAGGAAGCAGATTTTTAGATATAAACTAGAGATAACTTTGAAAGGTCTTCAATTAAGGATGAATGGAATGCAGTGAAGTAAGAAATAATCAAAACTAGTAAAGAAACATTAGGCTTTAGGCAATAAACTGCAAGAAAACCTAGTATCACAGAAGAAATTTTTGAGTTGATGAAACAAAGGAGAAGACACAAAATTGCTCAGGATGAAGTAGGAAGAGAGCAAAACAAATGATTTAGAAATCATATTAACATGAAATAAAAAAAAGTAAAAAAAAAGAAGGCTGTAAGAAAATTGTAAAGAATTAGAAAAAAAGAAATGGTCGTAGGTAAATTAGATTTGGCCTACATGAAGATCAAACAGAGTTTTGGAGAAATGAAGAAAAGTTGTGTAAACATTAAAGCTGCTGATAGGAAACCTCTTTTAAGTTCAGAAGATAGAGCTAACTAATGGAAGAACTAGAGAAACTATATGATGGGGATGATTTGAACAACAGTGCACTGGGAAAAAAGGCATGTCATCATGTTTTGAGGACAGAATTTAGTAGAGATTTGACTGACTTGAAATCAATCAAGGTAGTTGGAGTCATTGAGATTCCTGCAGAACTTCTAAAATCCCTAGGACAACAAGGAATCCAAAGATTATAATCTATAAGAAAAGTAGAGAACCATGAGAGATAAGCATCAGTTAAAAAGGGAGTGAGACAGGGTTATAGTCTATCTCCATTAATTATCAACTTTATTTAGAGGAATCAATAAACAAAGTAAAAGGGGACAAATTAAATGTGGCATAAGTGTTTAGGAAGAAAAAAAATCATTATCCTATGATTTGCTGATGACATTGTCTTGATAACAGAACTGGATGAGGGTCTAGAGAGGTTACTGGATGGCATGAACAAAATAATGAAAGAAGATTTTGGACTAAATATAAACCAAAGTGATGAAATGTAGCAGAAATGATAATAATAATAGTAGCTTAAATATAAAAATATGATTGGATGTGATAGGAGAAGTAAGTAAATTCTGCAACTTAGGAAGTAAAGTTACAACTAATGGCCAAATCAAAATTATGTTAAAAGCATGATAGCACTAGGAAAAAGTGTCTTCATAAAAAAAAGAAACTTTTTAGTTTCAAGTTTGTAATTAGGGCTCTGAAAGAAATTTTTAACTCTACGTGTGGAGTACAGCACTTTATGGTAGCGAAGCATGGACTTAGTAACACCAAAAAGAAGTAAAATTCAAGCATTTGAAATTTAGAAGGGTGCTGAAAATTAAACAGACAGATAAAGTATGAAATCAGCATGTTTTGGAGATGATGGGAGAGGAAAGAAGTTTGTGGAAGAGGCTTACAGAATGAAGGTGCTGGATGGTAGGTCATGTTTTGAGACAAGCAGGATTATCTGATTTGTTGGTGGAGGGAATAGTCAAAGGTAAGAACTAAAGAGGAAGACAGAGATTAGAATATATAAAGTATATAACTGAGGACGTGGCTTGTAAAGAATATGTTGAAATGAAGAGTTTAGTGCAGGATAGGAAGGGGTGGAGTACTGAATCAAACCAATCAAGAGACTGATGGCAGAAAAAAAAGTGGGTTCCAATAAGTTATGGTGGGCAGATACATATTAATGTTTGATCCACAATAGAACTGTGTAAGAAAGATAGGATTACGGTTGTTTTGTGTTGTGTGTTTTGGTCGCCTGGATGGCTTTTGGCTCAACATATCTGATTTCGCACCAATTCTGGGGAATAGTTACATACTACAAGAACTTGTGACAGGTTTTTTTAAGTAAAGGGTAAGGTATATTTGATCACTGCAGATGAGTCTGCCTCAAATAGTTAGGCTGCAGGGGATAGAATGAACATTTTTGTGAAATGGGTAGCAGCTATCAAAGTACAGATATTGTTGCAGATATGTAGGTCTGATGTGGACAGAGGTATGTAGGTGGCCATTATGTACAGAGATGTCAATGTCAAGGAAGGCGATAGGGATGTGACAGTAGAACCATGTGAAATTTATGGAGAAGATGCTGTTTAGGTGTCTAGGTAGTCTCCTTGGGTCCAGATCATCCTACATGGTGGGTTGTAAGGTCAGATCTTTTTTTGTTGTGTGTGTTACTGCCCTCATATCTTCATCTGTCTCTCTGGTAAGTTATGGGTGCGCGTTCCCTATACTTTGTTATTTACATTAGAAGAAAGGTATTCTAGTATTTTATAATATCTTCATAACACAAGAAAGAAAAGTTCCTGCAATATTTCCATTAACCTGGGAAGATTCTCACAGTTATGAAATACTGTTTTTTTCCCCTCTTTAATTGTAAGGACAAACATAAATATCTCTCCTAACCTGACTTTCTCCCTCAGCTACTCAGGAAGAAAATTTCTATGACAGGAACAAGTTAAAAATGATTAAAAGTTTACTAATATTTTTTAATTAAATGAAAAATAAGTTTCTTCCTTACACGAAGAAGATCTTCATACCAAATGTGAGTCAGATCGATGCCAGGTATGTGATAGAATGGTCCTTTGTCTCTGCTATCAATCAATAAAATTCTGATATTGCCATTACCATCACCCAGGATTAAAATCGATTCCTCATTTGGATTTTCATAGAAATGGTAATACATCTTTGTGATGTGAGTGTCCCAGCGTGAAATCTGTAATCATAAGTAAAGATGCATATAATTTTAAAAAAACTTTAGCAGAAAGATAAAATAAGTCTTAAGGACTCAGAAAACCACTGTTTAAAAATATTAAACAATTGTATATCTATTTCACAAGAACATTTTTAAATTTAAATTGTTATTTAATTATTATTTTTAACAATTCATTGTGATGTAGCATATGCCAATTATGGCAATATCGAACAATAAGTGGTTTTACACCATATGCTTTAAATTCTTTTGGTGTTTCAGGTATCCAGTATATCCCTCAGTGATATTTCAATCTTCGAAGCTCTCATTTATTACTCAAGTTAAGTGTTACCTTGTGGTAATGGTAATCTCTTCCCTTCCACATGTCATTCCAGACTCCTTTCATAATATGTATTAGGCCTTATCATATATGTGTACACTCCCTGAAGTCTTTTCCTTCACCTCCTGTCTTAGAATAACTTAATACCCAGCTGCTTTGTAAAATCATGTATTGATTGTGTTCTATGGTAATTTCAAATTTAGCCGCCTTTCATAGCATCCCTTCCCCATTCCACTCCTGTACATTAATCCATAATCATCCTCATTAGTATACTCAAGAACTGGCTAATGTGTTGGACTGTGACCATTCCACCATCGTGCAACATTTGCGTTCAGTGGTCAAGTTTCAAAAATTGGGCGCATAGGTGTCGCATGCGTGATGTGAAGTACAGGATGATTACGGCTGTCCACACACTGCTTATCTGCCAAAAAACAGTATCTAACAGTGGATTTGGGAAATCATTCTGCACCCACCTTACGTGATTTTGCACCCTCAGATTTTTACCATTTCTGCTCTTTACCAAACACTCTTCAAGGAACTTTATCTCAGTGCTGGATTTCCCATTAGGCTGTATAGGCTCCAGCCTAGGGGCGGCAAATTTCCTAGGATGCCCACTTTAGTATGCCGTCAAATTTGTATGTGATTATAAACATAATAGAAAAACATCTACTATAAATTTTCATTTAAGTGGTGACATCTAGTAGTGAAGTGACAAACTCGGAACAATTAATATAAAACAAAAATACGTTTACTATAAATTTTCATTTAGGTAAGTGGTGACAGTGAACAATTAGCTAAATTATTAATTTAATTCTTCATTAGTTTCCTGCCTTTCTATCTTGTTCAACGCAGTCTGTAGCCGGTCGTATATTTCCGAAGGAAGAATCTGTAGACAAGTTTCTACTGACAGACTTACATTTCATGATTTCTATAATAAAAATACTTAAGTGTGATCTAAGATTTCATTAATTGAGTATCTGGATGTTGAAAGTCCCTGAGCACTCGAAAGTCCTAATTTTATTGAAAAAATCATTGAAAAGTCAATGATTTTTTAAAATTAACTCGTCATTTCTCAGTTAATAATGAAATAAATTCTTCAAAATTTTTAAGGAATATGCATTGAACTATGCCAAAACTGAGCTAGAGAGAAGGCCTAATGCATATCTCAACTTCCAAGAAAAATTTTCGTTTTTGACTAGAATGGGTGAATTTTCAACACAAAATGTCACAAGAAAAGCTCTGTCTCTCATGCAACATTATTCTAATGATTTAGAGGATGATTTGGTTCAGGAATGTATAGCACCTTGCACTCCAGCCACAAATTGTTCTGGAGAAAGGAGCTTTTCCTGCTTAAAACGAGTGAAGAATTACCAGAGGTCTTCATTATCTCGAGAAAAACTAAACTCTTTGGCTCTTCTATATATAGAAGCAGGGATAATGAACTCTATAAACTATGATGATCTTATAGATGACTTTGCCAATCAAAAAACCTGTAGAAAACTATAATTATGTATTACATTTTTTATTTTCTTGTTTGTATTCTTGTTTCATAATAAACATTAATTTTTCTTGTTTCTATTTTATGACTAAATCTGAATACTTTCAAGTAATGAAGTCACTCTTAATCTATATCCAATCACATATCCATATAATCGTATGCTACCTAATAAAATCAATACAAATTAGTGATCAGCATAAGTATGAAGGAGAAAAGGGCGGCACAAAATGAACAGCCTACACTAAAAAAAAGTTAAATCCGGCCCTGCTTTATCTACAAATGAAAATGCACTCTGAACATGGCTGGACAACTTCTTTAACTCAAAATTATATGATTTCTACAGGTGCTGGCATACTGTTGTAATTAGTAAAGGAGAAAATATTCTTGATGATTAATTTATCTCCTATATGTGTCTGATGTGTTTAACAAATTTATTAAAAAAAAAAAACGCTACAAACATATGCATCAACCTAATACTACAGCACTTTTTCCAGTCCTCTAATTTGTAGTGGGATTACAGACTCAATCTAACTAGGTATAGTGCATTGGCATTACTGTCTGTCTTTATTACATCAGTGTTTATATCTTCCATACCAGCTGATTTCCTTAACTCAACCCATAATTTCTTCATCATCTCTTTCTAATTTCCTAATCTCTGTAGTGAATGGAATTGTTCACTTGCCTAGAAGCTACGTATTTCTTAAGTATGAAACATTGATGGCCTGTTAAGAAACCAGAGAGAGACATCAAACAGGGATTCAGAGGACTGACACATGGTAAAAAGTGGGCAATGGTTGAGCTATGTAGGACAGAAGACCACACTCATAGGCTTCATCACTGGGCTACCATTCACCCATCCTCTTTAGATCTGTAGTGGGAGGTTGTCTTTAAAACTTGAGGCACGGGCATCAAGGGCTGGTCTTGTATTCGTCATTCAGTTAGGGTAGAGGGAACACAGACAACGAGTCACCCTCTAGTGGCTGTGGCCGCAGGATGGTGCCACACAGGAAAAAGATCTACAGTGCCTAACAGCTTGGCCCTACTATGGGGTTCAGTTAAATTACATTAAATTGCAATGGAGCGCATGCTCTGGTGGCAATTTCCATAAACACCCATCTTTCCCCCTTTTCTGCATCCACCTACATTTACCCTTTACAAATTCTTTCAATGTTTGTGGCAAATTATTCATCATTTCTCTTGGTAACTTATTCTAATCCCTGACACCTTTACCTAAAAAAGAGAATCTTCCTACACCCTTGTGCCTAAAATCGAGTGCCAGCTTGTGGTCATGTTCATCTTTTCCCTTCCATGCATTAGTTTCAATATCTTTCCATGCCTCATCACCAATATATGCCTTGTACACTCCCATGACCCTCTTCACCCTCCTTCTGTCTTCCAATGAGTCCCATTACAGGTCTTTTATCATATCTGTTACTGATTGCATTCTGCAATAATTTCCAGAAACAAATCTAGCAGTCCTTCTTTGCACCTTCTCCAACTCCTGTATTTGATACTCAAAATGTGGGCCCCATACTACACCACCATATTGAAGCAATGGTCTGACTAGTGTTGCAAAAAAACTGTTTTTTTTTCTGGCTTGAAAAAAAAAATGAAAAAAAAACATTTTTTTTCTGGGACATGTTTTTTTCATAACTACTAAATTTCAAATTTGTAAGACATTTATCTTTTAATATGACTGTTTTAGAGATTATACTAAGTACTCATCTTAATTATTAAATCTACTATATTTTTCTGGTTCAGTAGAAAAAAATTACAAAAATTTGACAACATTGACTGAAGTTTCCTTTTACGAACGGGGACTTCTCAAAGAGGCAAGGTTGCGCCAGAAGGGTTCCCCATTCCCCATTGTTTGGATTGATACTCAATATTTGAACCAGTGCTACCTGCCCTACAGATTTATCTTTAGATTTACGGATGTTTTTTTTTTTTAAGAAATTAGGATTTTTAAATTTATCTAAAGTTTTTTGCCTTTTTTTTATTACTTATTGTGCTTTTCTTATATTTGTATACTTGTTAAATTCTCAGCGTATAGTGATACTGAGTCATTAAATTGTCAGTAATTATGAATCGTTTCCTTATAACCATTGGCGTTAACCAACAATTGAAAAGATATAACGCTCCTATTTTGTATGATAACAGATATAAATTCAATCTTAAAAGACCATTATACAGAACTATCAGTGCAGTCTTTATGCATAGTGTGTACTTTGCTCACAATCTAAAATTGTAATCTCTAAATCTTTTGCGTACAATACAAGAACAACCAGTACAAGAAAATGTACCTATTTCTGAAGTTATGGATCTAGATGCGACAGAAGAAGAAACATAAAATTTCAACATTGACCGAACTAGTGTTGGTAGTGCTGATGTGGTACTGACTTAGAGGATGAATAAAATTATGTTACTTATATAGATACATTTATGAATCATTATGTAAGATTTAAAACACACATGTAAAATGTAAGTTCCATTAAAAAAAACTATAATTTATCAAATATATTGTTTTCTGAAAAAAAAAAAAAAAAACGAATTTAGAAAAAAACACGGATGCTATGTTTTTTTCCATGTTTTTTTTTTCAGTTTGCAACACTAGGTCTGACCAAAGTTTTGTAACCCAATTCCTTTACTTCTCTCGTACATCCCCTCATCACTCTCTCCAACAAGTGCAGAATTTTGAAACCTTTTCCTATTACCTGTCCAATGTGTCCTGCCCAGTTAAGGTTGTTATCAAATGTAATGCCAAGATATTTACATGTCAAGTCTTCAACCAGTAATTATTTCACCACCTTATAATCAAAATCAACCTTTAGTTTTTTTTATTTGTGTATGTAATAAGCTGACTGTGCTTTGCATTTATGTTCATCCGATGTTTACCAACCCAACTAGATATCCTGTTCAGATCACCCTGCAACTGTTTACAATCCTCAACCGTTTTGATCCTTTTATATAGCATTATGTCAGCTGCAAACAATCTAATTTATGATAGTAAACAATCAACACAATTATTTATTAGAATAATAAATAGTAATGGTCCCAATACGCTAACCAGTGGCACTCCCATTTTTACTTCCACTTCTTTTGATACCGCATTTCCTACCCTAAACTTTCTGTTTTCTACCTTTCAAAAATTCTTCTATACAGCAAATTACTTTCTGATCCACTCCAATGGATTTTACCTTATTTACTACCATTTTATGGCTCACTCTGTCAAAAGCCTTTGGGTTGGACATGGAAAGCCATCATTGTATCATAGATAGGGAATGAGGCTCATCCACATTGTCTATAGCTGGGGTTAACTGTGCTACATAATCACCTGCAGCCACAGACAAGCTTGTTGTTTTCACAGTAAAAGTCATAACTTCACAGTTATAATATAATCAACCATTTCTCAGTATTCAAGTATGTCATAGCAGTATCATCGGAAGGTAGAGCAGGAGCAACTTACATTGTAATCACTTTTCGGCAGCCATTATAATGTATACAAGTTGTACGTCTTGTACAGCACGATATTCACGCCGTGTCATCACAGCAAATTGTGTATATATGACTTGGTTAGAAGTCATTTCCCCCTGATGGTCCTACCGTGAACATAGCAATCTGATCCCAGATTAACTACTATGACTGATCCTCCCAACTTGCTCAGCACTCTCACTGATCCCTGGCCATGTCGTAAGTGGAGAAATCCCATTAATGTAAATAATTTTTATTACATTGAGGAAATTAGTTATGTTGATCCTTGTTGGTCATTTCAGCAGGAGACATAATATTATAAAATAGGCTTTAAATGGAAGAGGACTATGAACAGCTACAGAGAGATCTGAACACGAAAATTTAGATGGGTAGTTCAACACTGAATTGAGAGAAATCCTAAAAAAGAGTCAGCTAATTAAGTCCACAGAATAAAAAACTAAAGTTTACTTCTGTATGTAAGGAGGAGGAGGAAATGTTTATTGAATTGCTTGGGATAATATTTGATGATATATTCACATGGGAAAGAAATATTAGGTCAGAGGTACCAAGAGATTACAAAATGGTTCATATATTGGAGAGGGTCACAAGGTGTTGTACCAGAGGTGGTGAATATAGTACTGGAATGGACCCCACCCTTTGCATCATTTTATAAACAAAAATACACTTATCATACAGAAGAAAGGTTACACCTTTTTGCACACAGATGGCAACGCAAACAATTCACCCTTGGGATAAATGCTCAGATCTAACAATTCTAGTTCTGACTGTGGTGGAGTCTTCCACCCCCCTCCCCCTATCCATGCACACCAGCTACATGTGCAGAAGATCCGTACTGGCTGTAATGGGTGAGAGAGACAGAATTTTTAACTCAGTTAAATCGATTAAGCAAATTCTTTATAATGATAACCCTTTTTGTTGTGTTTCTGCACCATTGAATTATATTTGATTTGACCCATGAAGTCATAATTTATGACATAGGACAAGTCATCAGTAATTACAATAAGCATTACAATATAAGTTTTTCATACAATACAGGATTATATTTTTTTTTTGCAGGATTATATATCTTTATTATAATTATCATAATTAAAATTCCACAGTCAATACAAGTAGCATATGAAATATATATGTTCAACTGAAGTTAAATTAATATTTCGATGCTTTACAAGTTACAATACAAAATAATTTAATCATGTTTGTTCATTTCTTGGTGGTTCATATATTCATTGACACTATAGAAGCTATTGACTAATAATCATTTTTTTAGCTTATATTTAAAATTATGTATATTTGATATTCGTTTTATGTTTTCGGGAAGAGAGTTGTACAGAATTTTAGGCTGGTAGAGTCCACTATTTTGGTATAGAGCTTTCTTGTGCCACTCGATATGAAAATTGTTCCTCTTCCTTGTTTCGTGCTTATGTATTTCCTTATTTAGCGCTGCATATTCCTGATGTGATTTCAGGAAGCAGATACACTCAAATAATTATATACATGGTAGAGTCAATAGTTTTAGTTCTTTAAAAATATCCGTGCAGGATTCTCTACGTTTCACACCTTTCATGATTCTTATAGCTCTCTTTTGAAGTATGAATGCCTGTTTTGCATGTGTTGAATGCCCCCAAAAAATTATACAATATCTTAATCAGCTATGCATATATGAATAGTAGGCACACAACATTGTTTTCAAGGAGCAGCACTCTTTAAGCATTCTTAAAATATAACAACATTTGCTTAACTTCTTATTCAGTGTTTCGACATGCTTATCCCACTTTAAATGTCCATTCAGCCATATTCCTAAAAATTTTGTGTCATGTATTTGTTTTATATAGGCATCTCCTATCTTCACCAAATTATTACTGTTATTTTTGTTCGTTATCTGAGTGAAACTAATCCATACAGTCTTTTCATGATTTACAATCAAACAATTATCTTGGAACCACTTTTCCACTTCTTTTGTTGTTGCATTAATTTTCTGTTGTAGGTCAACTTCATCCTGCCCTTTCATAAAAATATTAGAGTCGTCTGCAAACAATACCTCATCGGCTGTTAATAAATGATTTGGTAAATCATTTATATATATAAGAAATAGTAAGGGTCCTAAGACTGAGCCTTGTGGTACTCCGTGGTCAACTTTCTGATACTCTGAAAAATATTCTTTACCATGATGACATACTGTTACTCTCTGGTACCTGTTGGAGAGATATGCTATAATGTGTTGTAAGTAAAGATTATTGTCTCATTCCTGTCTCATATCGGTTACAAATAGCACCTGTTGTTCCTACCAAACCTATTTTATTTATCTGGATTACACTAAAATAAAAAAAAAGCATAGAAAAAATAAATTAATAAAAATAAAATAAGAGAACTACCAGTTACCAAACCGACATGCAAAAAAGATTATATATTTGCATTTGTAATGCTTGTTTATTTCCCTACTTTTTACCCTCCCTCCCATCTTCCAATGAATACTAACAACTGAACTTTGCCTAAGGTACCCTTTGTAAATGTTACCTTGTGTCTCATACGCTCTCTCACATGATTAAGAAGTAAAAAAATACACTTTTTTTTTTTTTTTTCAGTTTATTTTTTGTAGCTTATGCTCTGTCATTGTTTGACTTTATATAGGGTTGCAGCATTATTTTATGTTCCATTTATTATTGTGTGTATAATGTGTGCATGATGTTCACATAAATTTATAGCTTACATAAATTTATATCTCGTATGGTCCTACACATATAATTTAACTGATGAGAGATTATAATAATTAAAATTGCAAAAATAACACTAGTTACCATAACTCTGAGTTCAAATTTGTTTGCTGAAGTGTCATAGAATCTCAAGTCTCTCTCAGCTGAACTTGTGCACACAATGTTGACATCAGGCAAACACACTAGATCTGTCACCCATGTTGGATGTACATTCAAGTAAGCTGCAAGCCAAAAATGGAAAATCCATTAAATTTTGAGAAAACAGAAGGGATTAAGATAAAGAAATATCTTTTTATGCTGTTTAAGTCAACATTAATAAAAGAACAATGCCCAATCAATGAAAAAATAAAATAAAAAAATATCCAGAGTTTGCATTTCTCCTTAAATAATAATTTATACATATTTGATGAATAGTCCAACTACCGATGCATTTAAGGAAGGTTGGAGGAAGAAGCCAGAAAGTGTTGTGAATAATAGAAAAATCATTTCAAACATGAACATCATGACCACATAACCTGGGAATGTTTAAGATGTTTACAGAATCTTGCCTAATAAACTGCATTAATACTCACGACAAACGGAATGCACTGTTCTCTCCAGGTCAAAGTCCACTGACCAGTAGTTGATCATCCCATCTCGGCTCATCGTCATGTATTTCCCTTGCAGGTAGTTTACTTTTCTATCCTGTAAAAAGTGAAATGAATCATAGTCAGCAAATTCACACAATTTACAAAAAAGTTTTCTAACTATAGATATTAGTATTCAAAAGAAAAATGATTGCAGATATATCGGTTATACATGCTATAAAAACATTGCAGTTAAAATAAGCAATAACCCATTCCTTTCACCAGAGTTATCAAAATTATTTTTAACTGTAGTAGAAGAATAAAAAAATCACTGTGTAATTTTGTTTTTATAAAGCACTCTTTTTTTTTGACACTTGCCCTCCTATAGTGATTTTAGGATTAAATTTTAAAGAATACAATCTCATTAATTTAAAGGAATGCTATACATTCCACCTTTTATTTACAATCTATCACAGACTAGTAATCTACATTATTACATGCTTCACGTATTTTCATCATTAATTTATCAGCATTGGATAGGAATGATGTACTGATTCAGCAACAAGGATAAAAATCTAAAAAATAAATTGTTATTACAACATAAATAAATAACAAACTTACATAGACCATAAATTATTATGTATAACTGAGTCTTTGCCAACGCCATCACTGCTGACGTATTTTATTTCTCCCAGGTAAGAAGGCGGTTGCCAGACAGTATTTAACGGACAGATTCTATTAATCATCTTCATCATCAGTGTTCAGGTGAACGGCAGGATGATCCTTTAAAAGGCCACAGCAGAGGCAGGGGCGTAGCTACTATGGGGCTAGGCGGTGCAGTGCACCGGGGCCCTCACGCTGAGGGGGCCCCCAAGCATACCTCAAGGGGCCCCAAAGCGCACCTCTAGGGGCCCTCAAGCGCAGTTTAGAGGGCCCCACGAGCCTTCACGGCAAACTGGCGACCTTTTTTTTTTTTTTTTTTATTTTTAGCTCTACCGTTGTCTAAGGGGCCCCTGAGAGTACAAGAGCCCCTCACTAAGGGCCCTCGCTGTGCTCAGGGGGGCCCCAACCACTGATCAGGGGCCCCTAAAGAATAATTCAAGGGCCCTCATCCTCAGTTCAGGGGGCCCCTACCAGCACACAAAGCAAAAAAAAACGTCGCCTGTCTGACCTGAGGGCCCAAAATAAATTTTTTGCACCGGGGCCCTTGTTGACCTAGCTACGCCACTGAGCAGAGGTCCATCGCATTCCTTGCCCAAGTCCTTTCCTGTCTCTGATGAACTCAATGTCAACAAGCCATAAAGCCAGGAGCAAAAAAATAACTGTGTTCCTTGCGTGATAGCTGTATTTTTTGATTGTTAAATGTGTAAGATTTAATGAAGTGAGGATTGCGACCATCTGAGAATTGATCCAAATTAGTGCAGAATGTCAGCTGAAAATTGCAATCTGGAGGCTGGAGACTGAATCCTGATCCTGTTGTACCTGCCGGGTTCAGTGTGTGGCACTTCAACGCACACGGCCACTCAGCCGGCTGATTCTATTGTCTACTTCTTCTACGGTAGTCAATACTGGGATTGGTCTGTGGTGGTCTTCCATTCAGCTCTTCTCTCTGCCCTCCTCTTCATATCTATGTATCTCCATTATTTGCTGGATGTATTTTAAATGTGGACTCAATATCTCTTTCCTTTTACCATTCCCTCCATTATTGTTTTCACTAAGCTCTGATGTCTTAAGATAAGTCCAATTAATATTATCCTCCACATTTTTATGCTCTTACATATAGAATTATACTCTCCTGTTCTCTCAAAACTTTCCTCATTAGTAACCTTGTCCTTCCAGCTAATCTTTAACATCCTTCTGTAGCACCATTACTCAAATGAAATTAATCTTCTTTTCTCTTCTTTACCAACTGTGCAGGTTACACATCAATACAAGGCAATACTCCAGACATAAGCTTTTAATACTCTTTTCCTCATTGTCCAGCTGATGTTATTAGTTGTAAAACTTGTTGAATGCTATTTTTGCTTGCATAATTCTGCATTTTATCTCATTCTTGCTTCTTCCACTTTTTGTGATTTTGCTTCCTAGGTAGCAGAATTCTCTGATGTTTCTCCATTAATTTTAATTTTCACTTTTGAGTTTCTACCTTTACCACATACCATGTCTTTCTTCTTCTCGTTATTAATTTTCATATTGTACTCATTCCCCATTGTTTCCAAAATTTTCTTAAGATCCTCTGTTGATTACTAGATTCCATTGAGTGACAATTAAATTAGCAGGTGCTTCTCCCCCCCCCCCAGCCCCATTGTAACATAATGTAATCCATCACACAGTACTGTTTCAGTGAAATGTTTTGCTTTGCTTGATCCATGCAAACATTACAAAATTTATGTTTTTGTTCTCTGTATGATTATGGCATTCCTTGGTGCAAATGTGCATGTGTTAGCAGTTAACACATTTCACAGGTTATTAGCACATGCACAGTTGTTGCAGCTCGAATCATTAAAATTCTGGCATCCTCTAGTTGGTGAATGTTTAATGCAGGCAACCATGCTCCATCGTGCAGATTGCAAATTTGGCTCTAACATGACGGAATATATTTAAATGGTGATTCATCTAGTACTGAAGCAAATCAATGTAGCTTTAATTAAAGGTACTTGTGGTAAGAATCTTCCATTAATATGGCATTTTGATATAATGACACATGAACGTAAGAATCAAACAGGAGGGCTTGTGACCTGCGTGGTTGCAGGGTTGAAGGTGACCGTGGCGACAGGCAGCCTGTGTCCGCTGCGGATGACCTTGGGGTGGCCCTGTATGGGGCTCTGCAGAGACTGCTTGTGAGAGGACATCTCCTTCTCCTGGAACTCCAGCATCAGGTGCGACACAAACTCGTCCCAGTCGATGAACTCGTCACGCTTCGAGTCCATCTGTCCTGGCGCAACACGCAAACAAAAGAGAATTGACAAAGCTAATCACTTTCACATGTGGATTTGAAATGAGAGAAGAAAGAATGTTTATATTCAATTTACTGGTGATATTGTCCTATTAGGTGATGAAAGTTTTAATTACTGAATAACACTAACAAAAAGTGTAAATCAGCATTTAGATCAAATATAAATAATATATCAACCAAAAACAATTACAATTAAAAATAAACAGAAAAAAGGAAATGCAATTGAAGTAGTAAATTTCAACAAATGGAAATAGAACTACACCACTCTGCATGGTTTGAGTGTCCACAACGCTAATTTTCATTTTATGTGCTCATTCATAATTTGTTATCAGTTTTTCTGGATCACATACTATCTTTTTTTCCACTAAGCTTCGCAAGATTTATCATTGTACTGTGTTTGAAAGAATGCTCAAGGATTTGTGAGTAAAATACAGTAACTCTGTAAATGTTATTTAGACAATGATGTCGCAAAACAATTCCGCAAATTTGGAAGTCGTGACGCCTATAGAGCTTTAGTGAGTATAGTAAGGGATTTATTTAATGCGTCTGTGAATTTCACCCAAGTGAGACATTTAGGAAGAATGAATATACAGATTGTACATTGTGTTGATGGTTTACTATCAGAAGTTACGTTGTTTGCAGATGACACAATGCTATTTAAAAGGATCAAAACTGTAAAGGACTGTGAACTGCTGCAGGGTGAACTGGACAGGATATCTTGTTAGGATAGTAAACATGGGATGAAGATAAATGCAAAGAAGAGTCAGCTCATTAGATACGGAAATAAAAAAAACTAAAGGTTGATTATGATTATAAGGAGCCAAAAGAATTGTTTGTTGAAGACTTGAAATGTAAATATCTTGGCATAACATTTGTTAACTAGCTTAACTGGGCAGCACACATTGTACAGGTAGTAGGAAAAGTTTTGAAAATCCCTCATTTCTTGGAAAGAGCGATGAGGGAATGTGTGAGAGAAGTAAAGGAATTGGGTTACAAAACTTTGGTCAGACCATTGCTTGAATATGGTGGTGTAGTATGGTATAAAATACAGTTGGAGAGGGTGCAAAGAAGGGCTGCTATCTTTGTCTCTGGAAATTACCACAGAACGCAATCAATAACAGATATGATAAAAGAGATGGAATGGGATTCACTAGACGACAGGAAAAGGGTAAAGAGAGTCATGGGAGTGTACAAAGGATATAATGGTAATGAGTTGTGGAAAGATATTAGTGTAAGAATTGAAAGTAATGCATGGAAGGTGAAAGATGATCATGACCACAAGCTGGCACTCGATTTCAGATTCTCTATCGTAGGTAAGGGTGTCAGGGATTGGAATAATTTACCAAGAGAAATGATGAATAATTTGCCATAACAGTTGAAAGAATTTAAAGTTAAAATTTGGAAAGGGCAAATGTAGGTGGGTGCAGAATAGGGGGAAGACTAGCATTTAGGGAAATTGCCACCAGAACATATGCTCCATTGCAATTTAATTAAATATCATTATTATATTATAAAAGATGAAACGGCCACAAACCAGCAATCGATTTCAGGGATGTGGAAAGATTTTATTTCGGGTTAGGGACTGGAATAAGTTACCAAGAGAACTGTTGAATAGTTTACCAAAAATGTTGAAACAATTTAAAGTTGAAAAATGTTGAAGGCTAAAGTAGGTGGGTAAAGGTGTGTGTAGGGAAGTTGCGCTCCACCACATTAAATTAAATTAAGGCTGCTTGTGTCATTCATCTTAACATCTACCTACACCCATTTATGAATATTCATAAAATAAAAACTAAGAACACAGAAGAAGAACTCGTCAATACTGTCCAATTCACATTCATTTCAACAGGGTGGAAAAAATTATGGCTGCGACACAAGGTGTTACTTAGAGATCTAGTTGTTCTATACTCATGAAACTAGCAGCAGGACATGTGAGCTCCTTAAGTGCACAGAAATAAGGTTGGTGGACGAATAAAAATTTGTTTCTCCAGTTTACCACAGCTGATATCCTCTATATTATTTAGATTTCTCAGTTGATAGAAAGTCCGTAGCAATGAATAAGATCTTTTATCAATATTTGACATAGCATACTCTACTTTTGTAAACACGCAGTGTTTTTGTATAAAATTTAAATTATAAGTGAGTCCCCAGATCCTCCAGTGCGAGGAGATTGTGGTTAGATTGTAATTTAATTTACTACGTTGGAATGCATGCTTCAGCTGCAATTTAACTAGTCAACACTAATCTGACTACTATTACACTATGCTACAAAACAAACACGAGGCCCGTCACTTTTATAAGTAGTTCCGGCAGCATGGTATATTAATTGCAACAATACAGTCAAATAAACTTTGGCACCTTGCGTGTTTATTCACCGAATTCGTGAAAGTATTAAAAGTTTTGATCAATTAAAAACAAAATTTTAAATTAATTAAATAATTTTTAAATAAAACAAGCTACTTTTATTTGAGTAATTCTCAAAGACGTTAAATACAATATTTTGAATGTTACGAGAATATCAGTCTTTATTCTGGTCCAGGAATTTTCCCAACCGGAAAAAAACAGAGAGATTGCCGCCGCTTCGAACTTTACTTTTCCGCCACAATTATCGCTCATTGTAACCCAGATTAGAACTAAAAAAAAAAAAAACCTTCTCATATGCGCGACATTCACAGTTATTACCTTTGCCCTTTAGGGGTCAAATTCCGAAAAATTTCGTTCTTAAGATATGGTGTGACCAAAGAAGAGACCTTAATCCTTAATATGGTAGCTCAGTTATCTATTTCAGTTAGATAACAAGGGAGATAAATGGCTGGTAACACAAAAACGCGTTGTAGAAATTAATATTTTTTTCCCTTTAAGGTTAGAATTCCGAAAAATATCCTTTCTAAAATTATGAATTGACCAAAGCAGACACCTTAATCTCTAAAATAATACCTCGTTTTTCGCGATTTCGGTTAGATATCAAGCGAGATAAATTTCGCCCTTTTAAGGGTCGAATTCCGAAAAATTCTTTCTTAAAATATGATGTGACCAGGGCGAAGATCTTAATCTTTAAAATGAAACTTCATTTAACTATATCGGTTAGATGTCAAGGGAGATAAAGGGCTCGCGACACAAAAACGCGTTGCAGAAATATTGATACTTTTGCCCTTTAAGGGTCGAATTTCGAAAAATTCCTGTCTTAGTATATGATGTGACTAAGTGGAGACTGTAAACTAAAATAACACCTCATTAATAGATTTCGGTTAATTATGAAGGGGGATAATGGTTTGTGAAAAAAAAAAACACTTTATAGAAATAATATAGTATTATGCAATATTATTATCCTTGTAGGTACTGCTGATATCGGACGACAAACAAAGATAGCAAAATTAAAACGATTGGAGTGTTCAAACGTAAGAAACATTGATGTGACCCTTGGACCATAAAATTTCAAGTAGTAAATTCCTGTGGTCGTACCTAATGACTTAGCGGCAGGGTGTCTTATCGACTTCGTAATCCACCCCTGTCGTAACCACCTAGCCTAACTCAACTGCCCGATTTGCCGTGTATGCGCCTCTGTCGTGGTTACCCTATTAACGTCATCGGGTAATTCTACCGGGTGTTGGGGACCTACAGTTTAACGCGAACTCCGAACCTCGGAAGTGTCTCTGCTCGGAAGCGTTCTGGCGCACTTCAATGTACATAGTAAGCCGTGCCAGAGGTGAAGGTCGGTTTCGGCGCTTACGAAAATCCCCGCCGAGACAGGGAATCGAACCGGGGACATTTAGATCAGTCAGAACCACCAGGTTTACGCAAATAGTAATTGTGGAAAAGATGACCATGACCACAAGCTGGCACTCGATTTCAGGCACAAGGGTGTGGGAAGATTCTCTTTTTTAGGTAAGGGTGTCAGGGATTGGAATGAGTTACCAAGATAAATGATGAAATAATTTACCGAAAACTTTGAAAGAATTTAAAGATAAAATTTGTAGAGGGCAAATGTAGGTGGGTGCAGGATAGTGGGAAGATGGGTGTGTAGCAGGGGCGTAGCTACTATGGGGCTAGGCGGTGCAGTGCACCGGGGCCCCTACGCTCAGGGGGCCCCCAAGCATACTTCTGGGGGCCTTCACAGGCAAACTGGAGACCTTTTTTTAGCTCTACCGTCATCTAAGGGGGCCCCTGAGACACAGGAAGCCCCTCAATAAGGGGCCCCCTCACTGTTCAGGGGGGCCCCTAAGCACTACTCAAGGGCCCCCATCCTCAGCTCAGCAATAAAAGGTCGCCCATCTGCCTGAGGGCCCAAAATAAATTTTTTGCACCGGGGCCCTTGTTGACGCAGCTACGTCACTGGTGTGTAGGGAAATTGACACCGGAGCCTGTGCTCCATTGCAATTAAATTAAATTTAAAAAAATAGTAACTCTTTTTCCTAATAGACTGAATGCCATGTACTGGCGTGACCGGGTTATTTGAAAATGTCGTGCATTTCATGTTGTGCACATCACCGATTAAGTCGCTGGACATTACCAACATCATCTAAGCATTTTGGAAAACATGAACTATAAAACTATACGTGTTTCTGATGCATTACCCAGTTGGAGAAATGTGTTCCGTGCATGAAATTGTTGGATATGTTGATATAAATTGTAATATCTGTAGTTATAAATTGTAAAATCTGTAGATATACCACAGGAATTTCGTGCAATCGATTTTATTGATTGCTTTACTCTCAGACATAAAATTATAGCTATTACTTTACTTTTTATAACGTTGAATTAATTGTGTCGCTTGTATTAAGTTCCAATTTCTTTGCAGTCAACCAACATTGTTTTTCTCTCCACAGCGTTATTCTCACTGTGTTAGCACTTCCCTTCAACTGTTTGGGTTGATATGATCCATGGAGGGAAGGAATTATATGGAGAAGAAGTGAGCTTAAATCGGTGAAGCAAGCACTAAACTCTCCCGCATGGTGGCAGCACCGGCAGCGACCATATGGCGCTTCCCAACAATTAAGGTGTTCACATTGTGGTAGAGGCAGTGATTATTTCATTTAGTATTGTGGTATAAGTGTTTAAAAATGCCAGCTTGTGTTGCGTACGGTTGCACAAATAGGCCAGACAGGAATGAACCTGGAATATCATTTCATAAAGTAAGTTGAATTGTAATTATCGTTGTTGAAGTGAGCGGTAGACAGCCCAAACTTTGCAGCACGTCTATAAATATTTAGTCATAGCTCTCAATGGGATGACTTTGTTCTCAAATTTTTCTTGGTGTAGTGTAGAAAATCAGCAAACCTTGCTATTTTGCACATAATAGACTAGCATTATTTTTTAACGAGTGTTTAAAATGAGATTTAAAGGGGCGTGTTTACTTCGTGATTCAGTGAAATTTACTATTACGATTTCTTTCGTCACATTCGTGGTCGGACTTGGGAGGAAACTGTAATTCTTTTTCCTCTTCAAATAATTCGATGATGTCTTGATGTAAAATTTATAATATGTTCTGGAGCATGATTAACAATTTTTCCAGGAGTATACAATTACCAGTGTTTGCATATTTCACTTCACATTTCAAGAGTAGTTTTTTTTTTATAAGCTGCTTTAAAGTGTATGGGCAGTGGGATTGTTTGAATTCCTCCCCCCCCCTCCACCCCCCAAAGATCTGATACATTGTAAAAATATTTCAAAGTGATCCTGACTAAATTTATATGCTAATATATATTTTAAGATTTTTGATCAAATAACTAAGGAATTAAAGAAATACTTCAAACATGAATCAGAAAACCTAAGAATCCAGTGCTCCTACTGCTGTCAAGTATTATCTTGCCATATGGTGACACTTTCAAATTACATATATAACTTTCTGTTTCAATCAATCTTGTATCACTGTTTCCTAATTACACTTGGATATTATGGAGCGTGTGCTCCATTGAAATTAAATAAAATAATAATACCCTTAGTTCTTTTTTTGTGGCTGTAGATGTTTTGGCAAATAAAATTCTATTAAAATAATTTTTAACAGACTTTTTTCCTAAATTTCTAATGTTTTATAGATAGCATCAATTGAGATACATACATAAGAGAGCGTGCATAAACCACATAGCTCAATTTGGCCTCCTGTGAACCACTATCCCTCCCCATGTAGACCAACTTGGCTTTTGCCTCCACCCCCCTTCCTCCCCCCCTCACCTAGCAAGTAGGTTTTTTTTCCCCTTTTGATTCCAGAAGACATTTTGGCACTGTTTTCTTCTTGTCAGACTATTATAAATTACATAAGGAGATAATTAGCTGAGGGAAATAAATAGGTTTAATTCTAGATCATGATACTGCTACAACTACTTTAGGCCTACTACCAGTACAGGGATCTAGCTTTTTTTAAATTATTCCTAGCAGTTGAGGTTAGGTTGAAATACAGCCTGGACCAGAAGAAAAATGTCATAAAAGTGGTACGGATAATTCTTTGATAGCTGCGTGCGGCAGAAAGGTGCTATAGCGGTATCGCCATCTAGAATTAAAACCAATAAATATTCACATGCTGTTGTGAATTCCATTCCTCATTTTAACTGTGACCAAATTTATGAAAGGATAGCTACGTGGCCTGGCTTGGAATCCCCCCCCCTCTCCCTACATAGCTCAACGTAGCCTTCCAGCACCCCCCCCCCCCCGGACCAGGCCGTGTAGTTTGTGCACGGTCCCTACCTTTAACCACATGTTAATTCATTATTAATAATGTGAAGTAAAGGAAAATAATGAATCAAATTCTGTGTCATAAAGTTACTTGTACATTCCTGTAATAGCAACAATTGTGAAACGGCTCTTTTATTTTTAAAGGTAATAATAAAGCCTCTGCCCTTTTAAACAGAAGTTGAAGTAGAGTTCTTCTAGCGTGATAAGTTATTTTGTTGAAAAAAGTATAGGCTTGTTCAGACAGTGACTCATCATCGCATTTATGATTGGAGCACACTTGCTTGAAGTTACTTAAAAGAACACCGCATGATGCCAACCATACATTATAGTAAAGTATCACTCCTTTACTTTTTGTTGATACACTTTATACTAACTATAAATTATGCGGAGAACATTTTATTTCTGGTACCGAGCCTACAAAATGTCTGGGTTGCTCATCCCTAGAGTGGGTCCTCTTACTTTTTTCTGGTCTAGGACACATTTCAGGACTAACCACAAGTGGTAGTAATAAAACTGAAATATCCATTCTGCATGTCAACCATGTAATCATTGTGGCTTTGACAGAATTAATTTTTGGTCCAGCCTGCATCCAAACCTAAACCCCTCAATTTGGTTGTTGTATATCCCCCAAACTAAGCAAGATATCGAAAACATTTATTCCTTATTATCGAGTTTTTTCGTCGTGTTACATAAGAATCCATCATTAAATTTGACTTTTGCGAAATTTTTCTTCTGCATTTCAACTCAAGACACCTCACTTTTGAGACAGTATATCTCGAGAACTAGGTGAAATATCGAAAAAATTTTACTCTTTATTTTTTATTTGTCTCGTCTTTTTAAATAAAAATTCATCATAAAATTTGACTTTGAATAATTTTTCTTCTGAATTTCAACCAAAAACCATTTCACATTTGAGACAGAATATCTCGAAAACTAAGCAGGATATCAAAAAATTTTATTCTTCATTTTTTTATTTGTCTCATCGAGTTACATAATAATCCATCACCAGATTGCGGCGTCACGTTTATCCTAGAGTCCCCTTGAGGTGTTTAACCATACTCCCCGTGTTTGTTGGGAAGCGGTCAAGTCCCCACCACTTCCGGCCATGCCCCCCCACTCCTCCGCCGGCCTGCTTCACTTCCATGCGTGGCAAAGGTCTCTTGCGTCGTCCTCCATATTATTCCTTCCTCCATGAATATGATCCCTGTACCGATAGTGTTTATGTAATTTTTTCAGTGCTGATAGCATTTCGCAGTTGCGCAGCCTCTCATTTTTCGGCATTTTTAACTTGTGGCGACTTTTCAGGAAGTGGTGCAGTCCCTTGAATGTATTTTAACTAGAGCTCTCTAGTTTAATTCTATGCAGCACTTCACAACTGTGGCGCTGAAATTTAATGATGAATTACTTGTGAAACTCCACGAAACAAATCGAAATAAAGAATATATTTTTTTTAATATCTCGCTTAATTCTCGACGTATCATATGTCGAAAATTAGTTATTGGTAGTCTATAGTTCTTTGTGCTTTTAGTGACGTTTTTGTTCTGGTCCAGCCGCATTCATCCTAATAATAAAACATGGAGGTGAGGGAGGTGGAAACCCCATCTTATAATTTCTTATGTATTTGGTGATTTTTTTGATCCTGGCCGCATCTCAACATAACTACCTTTATTTGGAGATAAGATATCTCGAGAACTTGTTAAAAATTTCAAAATAAAAAAAATCTTTACTTTCGATTTTTTGAATTACAGAAGGATCCGCCATCAAATTTGGCTTTGGCGAAATTTTTCTTATGGTCATGCAGCATTTCGACTTAACCACCTCACTTTTGTGACAGTATATCTCGAGAACTCATGAGATATAAAAAAATATATATATATATTCTTCAATTTATATTTGTCTCGTCGAGTTACATAAGAATTTATCATCAAATTGTGGCGCCACGGTTATCATAGAACCCCTAAATCCAATTTACACTCTCATCAAACCTAATGACTCTTAAAAATCATTCACTAGTTCCTAAAGCTTAATGGTTAAAGCACCTGCTTTGAAATTTAAGAGGTCCAGGGTCCAGTGCCACTGAGATTCTGTGGATCCTATTCCACGTTAAAGTTGAAGTGAGAACACATTGACCTACCTTTACTCTACTTGCGTTGCATAGTGTGGTTGCTACATACCTTTTTAAATAAGACATAGAACTCGGAATCAAGCATATGGATCCCTGCTACTATAGCTAGAGTTCGTCTGAATTCATCCATTTTCATCCTGTTTTTTGGAGCCTCCTGTAACAACAAGAAGACATTACAGCAGTGTTCAGTGCGTGGACGCAAATTAACGCAATATTAAACACAACCTGGAACTCGTTGAACATTTGATGTATTTTCTCCTTATTCATGGTGTTGACGATATTCACAACCCTCTCGAACACTTCCACTTCTCTGGAATAGTCCTCTGCAAGCAGAGACTGCGTGCTGCAGCAGTTAAACATACCATGCGACATCAGAACAACTCTGCTTACATATTTAAATGCAATAATTTATAACTACAGGTATACTAACCTGGCGGATAGTCGCATTATATCTAGTTTTGTTCTGCTGTCCATCTGGGCTATCTGATGATCTGATGACTCTGCCATTTTCGATAACGAATAAATTCCGTTTTTGAATGTAACCAACTTATATGGTTTATTTGTAATTTGCGGTAGCAATCAAGGTAAACTTTGACAACCCAATATTTACTCTTAGAGGCAACATGTTTATTTATTGCGTTATTGGGAAGTATCGAAAGTTTCAGCCAGTTAGAAACAAGTATTATATAGTTGAAGAAATTTCAAATAAAGCATACAATTTTTTAAATGCAATATATGTTATTTATGTTTACAGAGATTGTAGGCTATTTTGGCAGCAAACTTTTCATCTACTTCGGCCTGTTGCTGATAACGGAACCCATCCTCAACAAAGTCCCCTTCGTATTGCCGCATAGTTTACAAGAAAATAACCGAGTAAATTATGCACTAGTTTCTGGAACAAACTAATTTGACTAAAAAAGAAAAAAATGTGATGATAAAGCAATGAGAACGTAAAATGTGTGTATAGGGAAATTGCCACCGAAGCGTGCGCTCCATTGCAATTAAATTAAATTCTGTTACTACGTGACACCTAAGTGTTGGAACGATGGGTATAGTGGAACATTTAATTCGATGTATACGTAAGAAATTAACTAAGATACTGTCAGCAATAATCAAACAGCAAAGAAATCATTTCCACACGCCGATAAGGAAAAAGTTCTAGGATATTTCATCAGAAGGAACTAATAATGGAAATAAGATGAAAAAGTTTGTAGTGCGACTGAAAACGGAACAATCATGTATAAGGAGTTTGATTAATTTTGTCATTCTAAATATTTCATGCCTATACGTCAACGAAATAGTCGTTTGCGCCAGGCAATTTCTCTTATGAATTGGCTGATACCGTGTATAAATAATTTAACATTAAGGCATTTCATGGGGAAACACGCAGTTTCTATTCGGTTAATGAACTCATAAAAACTGTATTGCGGGATTTGTATGTATTCATGCATTGTAATTAAAAGCTCTTGCTTGTTATATTTGTTAGCCTTCGTACCTTGTACTGCCATTTTTGGTTGTGGATTTTAGTCTGAATGCCACTTGCAGTCTAGTCTCTATTCCTTGTTAATAGACGCTTATGAAATTGACTTACTGAACGGTTGGCGGCATTGTCAATGTAAATCGGTGTTTAAAAGTGGATGCGCATTTTGGTTAGGGAGTGTCCATAAACTCCGTGTCTCGGTGAAAGGGGTGGAGAGAGTAGGTAAAAGGCTAGGTTGGGCTACGTTGCGTTACGTTAGGCTACGTGAGGGGGGGGGAGGGGGGTTCAGAGCCATGCTACGTAGTGTTTCGTTCATTTTATATGTCAGTTAAAATAGGGTACAAAATACACAACAGCATGTGGATTTTTATTTCCATCATTTGATTATCCCCTTATTTCAGATACCCTGTATACTGACAGTTGCTGTGCATGCTTGTGACTTTGGATCACATGTAGGGTTGCCACCTTTTTTTTATTGAAAATATTTTTTTTTTTTTTGGTAACAGTTTAACGTCCCTTTTTAACAACGTGGTCTTTAGAGACGGGAAAGGATGGGGGCAAGGAATGGGAAGTAATTCGGCCATGGCCTTTTGAAGGAAGCATCCCGGCATTCACCTGGAGTGATTTGGGGAAACCATGGAAAACCCAAATCTGGACGCCCGGACGGGGATTCGAAACCGCCGTCCTCCCGAATGCGAGGCCAGAACGCTATCCGTTACACCACCACGCTCGGTTTGAAAATAAAGTACATTGGTTATTAAAGGTAAGGAAAAAATGTACATAGTGGCAATATAAAGTACAATTTATGTTTGGTTATTATAATGTTTTTTATTGCTTTTCGCAAGTTTGATCAAATTATTCTCACTGCTAAACAATTGCACAGCATCTTTACAGTCTATATTTAAGTTAAAGTAAATAAGTAATTCGTTTTTTTGAGATTCAGAGACCATTTGTTTCTTTCGTCTCGCCATTTGCAATTCATTACAGAAAAAACTCTCTCTGTGAATAGACAGTAAAAATGAAATTGCTTTATAAAAGTTTGCAAAATTATCATCAGTATTATTAAATACTTGCTTAAGTAATTCCGGCAAACCTTTTAGAACTATATATCCGATCATAGAGTTTGTTTACTAAAGCAATTTCTCTATAAAGATAATCCATATCTATATTAAGTTTTTGCAGTTTTAATTTTTTTATTATGTTAACAATATCAAATTCAGCATAGCTCTTTAAATTTATATTGCCAAGTGTAAGTGACCAGTTTGTGTCATTAAAACAAACCATTCATTTAGGTACGGTACTTACAAATAAATAATATTTTTTTTTAGCTTGACATAATCATTATCTATTAGATTCGTTTCACTATCAAAATTACATTTTGTAGGTGTACATGGAGTACTTTGGTTACTGAAGTTGTTCTTGTCCATAATTTACAATAACATAAATCTATAAATCCGATAAATCGTATTCTTATTGCTCTCAAACCGCTTTACATAAACCATACAAACAAACAAAAAGTTTTGACACGATAATGACATTGACAATGTTGACATTTGAAGTTAGGTTGCGTTCAAAAATTATCACAAATGAGCTTTCAAGTGGCGCTGGGGACCTATCGATTCGGCACCAATAGATAACGTACCATTTTACGCAAAACGCTTACGACCAGACTGGATGGATATTAATAATAAAAAAAATTAGGATTAGTACGCAGAAGGTGAGTTAGGACCTTGACTATAATCTGTCACTCTATTTCAGTCATAAGACTATTTTGTGTGTGTGTAGTTAAGGGTGTTATAAAGGGAAGTGGTGAACAATTTACCCAAAATACTGAAAGAATTCAAAATTAATTATGGTTAAAAGCAGGTGGATGGTGATATTCACTCAAAATATTTTAAGGTTAAAAAATCTTGAAACGGAAAACCAGGTGTGTAGGGAAGTTGTCATCGGGGCATATGTTCCGTCGCAATTAAATTAAATTAAAATTGTGTCATGGCTAGAGAGCGGTTGCTCCACGTAATTTTAAGCAGCTGTTTTCTGTATTAGGCGCTAAATGGAAATTATGATTCATGGTGCCACGTTGACGAAGAATATTACTGGTAGCAGCAAAAAGAAAACTTCAGTTTTCTTATTTATTTAATTTTCCAAATAAATACAACTGCTGTATATTGGTTCAGCCAATTCACCTTCATAAATATATAACGGTAGAAAATATACAAAAATTTGTATTTGAATAAGTATGTGTGTATCTATAAAAATTGCTGTAAATTATCCACATATACCGTCTTTCAAAGTAAGCCTCTATAATCTTTTACAGGACACAAACAATTTTTTTTATTTGGTAGACCTACTGTTTCAGTTTTCCCATTAAAAGTTCTATTTTTTTTTCTTTAATTTTCTGTGGTAATTTGTTGTCAGCATATTTACTGCGTAGTAAATCTTGTTTAACCTTTACTTTTTGATTTTATTTTTTGGTATAGTTTTGTTTTAAAACGTTATTATGTACGTTTTGCCGAAAATTATGACGTGTTATAAGATATTTACCAATGAGAAGTCTTGGCTACAATAGATGGCGGTAAGACGTATATGAGCAACGAGATAAACGCCGACTTATAATTAATTATATTAGGTTGACTTATCAAGAAAATAGTCTAAAAATATTTGAGTTGTACCCAGGATGTTAGTTGAAAGAGTCTCGAAATCGATTTTTTGTAAAATATTTTCTTACATTTTGTACGCAATCGTGTAAAAATTTCGAGGACTGAGAGCTGGTAAGAAGCAGTTGTAGTTGTTCCAGTGTTGTGGAGAGTTTAATGGGTCCAATTAAAAGCGCTTCGCGTCATTGCCTCACCAGCAGTGAAAATTGCTGACCCGTCGGAATAACTGCTCAGTGAAGTGAGACAGCTGAAACGCCGCCGATGAAGGACCGCTTCTCGGCTTGTTGCAGGTAAGTCCTGCAGAACTTCCATCATGTTTCAGTCGCCCTCTCTTAAACCTAACTCATCAAGAGGAACACTGCATGAACAACAAACTGTACTACGAATAATAATTTGCCGCTCGTAATCTGAAGGCACGGTAACAATTTTGTCTGCAATAATTTAACTTACCTGGATGGATACTAACTTGTGGACAGTTTTGTTTGAGTTAAGCACTCCTTGTTATTCGTGGGATCACCTGCTGTGCATTCATGGAAACGCCATCAAGGCCCAACCAGTAGTTTTTGCGTAAATCCCATTAATCCTAACTTGCATGCATACGGAAAGATACATTAAAAATAGGATTCTTTTTCAAAAGATATTAAATATACAGCGTTTTCCTGGCTACAGTTTTATTATGTCTATACAATACCAATGGGATTATTAGCAGTGGCGTAGCTAGGTCAACAAGGGCCCCGGTGCAAAAAATTTATTTTGGGCCCTCAGGCCAGACGGGCGACCTCTTTTTTGCTTTGTGTGCTGGTAGGGGCCCCCTGAGCTGAGGATGGGGGCCCTTGAATTGTTCTTTAGGGGCCCCTGAGCGTGAGGGCCCCGGTGCACTGCACCGCCTAGCCCCATAGTAGCTACGCCCCTGATTATTAGTATTCTTCGCGATGGAAATAAAGTCTCAACATATTGCACAGTGTTCGGTATACAGATCAACGCCTATGACCGAAAATTAATCTAATCTGCCAACTACCCATACTGTAATTTACCAAAAATGTTGAAATAATAAGATTATACTCGAAAAATTTAAGATAAATAAAATAAGAAAGAGGAAAAATGAGGAAACTGTGACCGGAGCGTGAACGCCATCGCAATTAAATAAATTATTCGTCCAGTGAGTAACATATGCGTCTCGCATACCCATTACCGATTTAACCACCTCGATTCCTAAAACAACTCCAGCCTCTTGCCGGCCTCGCTGCTTGCCCAAGGTCGATGGTTCAAGCCCGGCCGCGGGTATGGGGGAGTCAAAAAAAAAAAAAAAACTGTTTTATCATAAATGTTTCAGCTGATCCATGGTACATATTGGGGAAGGAACTGGTTGTTGAACATCCAAATACCTTGGCATAACAAAATTTAAATTTGGAATTACACACTGAACAGGTATTAGGAAAGCCTTCACTTGTTTGATAGAGTGATGAGAGGTGTACCAAAGAATAAGGGAATCGGGTTATAAAACTTTGATAAGACCATTCCTTGAATATGGTGGTGCAGGATGGGATGGAAGGGGTGCAGAGAAGGGCTGCTATAGTTGTCTTTGGAAATGGTACCGCCGAACACAATTAGTAACTAATATGATAAACGACCTGAAATGGGATTTATTCGACAGCACAGGAGGAGGGTTAAGAGAGTCACTGGAGTGAACAAGGCGTATATTGGCGATAAGCCATGGGAAGATATTGGTGTGAAAATTAAGAGAGGTGCGTTGAGAGTAAAGTTTACCCCGACCACAAGTTGGCACTCGATTTCGTGCATAAGGGTGTGGGAAAAAGTTTTTTAGTAGGGGAGGGTGTCAGGGATTGGAATAAATTATCAAGTTTGCCAAAAACACTGAAAGAATTTAATGTTCAAATTAGTAAAGGGCAAAAGTAGGTGAGAAGAGGAAATGGGGAAAATTGGTGTGTAGGAAAATTACCATCGGAGCAGCAGATCTAAAGGAATTATATATATTATTATTATCAGTATTATACAGCTATCTCGATGGATTATTTTTCAATATTTTGGTTGGATACGACAAACCTGATCTGAAGATGGATATGTAAACAAGAAAATAAACTTAGGGGCGTCCATTAATTACGTGAGGTGTTTTTCCCCAGAATTCCGGACCCCAACCCCCCTCCCTCTCCCCCCTCTCTCTGGTGAGACTCCGTGAGGTCTGGTCGTACCCCCCCTCCCTCTAAAATGACGTGAGATTTTGACGGAGACCCTCCCCCTTACTGATGGACCTTGAAACTTTTTAAGAGCTTCTTTTTTAGGTCTCATGCTTCCTAGGCCGGTTTTTGGACCAAATACACCCCCTGCCCTTTTAAGTCGACTTTCGAGTCATTTGTAGAATTTTTAGCTCCACCATCCTACAAAAATTTCAAAAACTCACGTGAGATTTCCGTTGACCCCTCTTCGCGCTTGGTGAGGTTTCGT
>CM061919.1:264322820-264345295 GCA_031002005.1 Vandiemenella viatica
ATAAAATAAAATAAAAAAATAAATAAAGCGAGCACGGAGATGCGCGGTGGCGTGGCCTTGTGCTTGACGCTTGAATTAGTCTAGCCAGCCACGAACTCCGCAAAGCTCATATGACAAAGACTGGTTTTAGACGCGTGCGTAATTCTTTAAATAATTTCAAGTGTGAAATCATCGCACGTTTTTTGTTGTTGAAAAAATGAGGCAAAAATAAATCTGTATGGAAGTATTATATGGAAATAGAATTTACTTATGAAAGAAGAAAGAATTTGGCATAAAATATTTACTTATTTTGATTTTAGATTTATTTTTCCGCATCCGCAGAGGTGACATCAATTACAACCCTTGTTTAGATGTTGCATAACCCCCCCCCCTCCCAATTTTTACGGTTTTCCCGTAAAATTCACTCTAAGGTGCTGTATTTTATGGTTGTAAGGACGAACTGTATTATTTTACGAATTTCCAAGCAAAATTTGGTCACTTAGATGAGATATTTATATGGAAGAAGGTTACCGTCGTTTTTATGGACAATTGCGGTAGGGTTCTGATTTCTTTCATGTCTGTAAGGTCTCATTTATGTGCACTGACCCGTCTTTCATTTTACTATAAGATTTCTCCAAGGTCCTGTAGTCGATAATTAATCGATCAGTTAGAATTTACACTGACAACATTCCTGAAAGTCGAATCGGCAATCGTTTGACTATCGTTTCGTTGCACTCCCGTATAGTCGCGCGCGCGATGTATCGCTGGTTGGTAGTTTGTGTATAGTATGTAACTCTGATAGAATCATGGATAACGAACTCTAAGAAATAGTATTGCCAGAATATGTGATTATTGTAGGCCTTTTCTTCCACAGTTGCTTGTTAAACTAATAACTGTTGTTTATTAAATACGCCATGCAACTTTGTTGTATATTATTTATTTCACTTTAAATAATTAATATCCAACAACAGTTGTATTGGCGTATTTATTAAATAATAATTGTTAGTATTACCAGACATTAAAGAAACCATATTTCGTTGAATTTTCCAGCATGTTAAAGTGAAGAAAAGGGGGAAATTTTCCGTTTTTTATAGTAAGTGTCGTTGAAATGCTACTTAGCGGGAAAAATCATTTGGCTAGTCACGTGAAGTGTGATACACACAGTGCGATTTTAAACTCGAAGGCAGAGAACGACAAAATCAACACTTTTTTTCGCTCAATTTTTAGCAATGTTAATAAGATGCGGACTGCAAAATTTGTCTTGAAGATTGTTTCTTAACAAATTTATGAAGTAAGTGTGTAAGGCTTCAATTAAATATGCTTTTTACAAATTTTTGTATGTTTAGTTCGTGGTCGATTAAATGTATATTTTACACTTTTTGTGGTCCAGGGTCCTTACGGAAATACAATTTTAAAAGTTGGCAGTTATGACGTTGATTTGTGCATCGCGTAAAAGGTTTAACAGAGCCTGATATATCTTCAGATGGCTAGTAGCCACAGGGTTGGAACAGATGTTGAGAAATGCCACTGCCGTTGGGAAACATGGTAGTCATGAAGGGGTGTACGTGGTCTGCAACCAGTGTACTATACTTATTGGCCGTCATGGTGCCTTGCACGAGCTCCACTGGACCCATGGATTCCCAAGTGAATGTTCCCCAGAGCATAATTGAGCCGCCGTCAGCTTGTCTCTGTCCCGCAGTACAGGTGTCAAGAAGCTGTTCCCCCGGAAAACGACGGATTCGCACCCTCCCATGGACATCGTGAAGAACGAATCTGGATTCATCAGACCATGCGCCAACGTCCAATGACGATGGTCACGTGCCCATTTCAGTCGTAGTTGCCGATGTCGTGGTGTTAAGATTGGCACATGCATGGGTCGTCGGCTGCGGAGGCCCGTCGTTAGGTGTATTCTATGCACTGTGTGTTCAGACACACCTACACTCTGCCCAGCATTGAGGTCTGATGTTAGTTCCGCCACAGTTCGCCCCCCTGTCCTGTATACCAGTCTGCCCTAGTGATGTTCCGATACCATCAAAGTATCGATACCTACTTAAATGAGTAGTACTCGAATTGTGTTACGATACTTACTCATATGAGTACTGCAAAAGTATCGATACTTACTCATATCAATACTTTCTTTAATTAATGTCGAAATGTAAGCGTATACGTGACAATTTGGTAAATTATTTATTTTATTTGCGTAGTGTAATAAAATCAAATAACACTCGGTAAACATTTTTATTTATTTATTAAAATTATAATAAAGCGTACATTGTAAGCAAACTTTGACGGTTTTCACTTATCTTTCAATATTTATTTATTACAGTTAGAGACGTTACCTTGTTTGACAAGTAGAGACTTTGTCACTACAATGCGTTTCCTTTTTGTGGCCGTGGGCTAGCTCTTTGTGATGTTTACAGAAGTCATATTCTTGTGATTCACAGGGGCTACTTAGTTGCTCATGAACCATATCTTTTACTTTTTGTGTGGGGCTGCGCGGGAGCAACCATTGACCAGACATACGAAATACGCGCCAAGTAGTACTTTATTACAATGAAATAGAGACCTAAAACAAACTCTTTGAGATTAGATTGTCTGTGGCAGTTGCCTATTCTAAGACTGATTTTGTTTGATTTTCTAGGCTATCAACTTTGACGTCGCGGGAAATTAATTTGGCAGGCACGGCTGAGTGATGCGCTTAGAATTTAACACTGGGTGCGTTTCGATTCTTTCGATTTGATACAAGTAGTTTTCTTCCGATACCGATTAAGTATCGAATGAATTAATTCGAGTACGCAAAGTACTCTGTATCGAAACAAAGTATCGACTCAATTTGTTATAAAGGAGAATAACACGCCAATGCAATTGAATTTTGTTTTATTTTGGTGTCGTACGCGTTTCGCTCTATTTCAAGAGCATCATCAGCGACATATGTCACTTTTTTTCTCATGATCAGGGTTAGCTTCTTTAGCTTCTCTGTGTATGTTTTGTAGAATTTTCTGAAGGTATGAAGCACTACACTGCACCTGCCAAATTTCACATTAACACTATTATTTACCGTTTTCAAAACATGAGAGAGTAAACACCACGCCATGTTTTTCACAGGTCCATAGAGTGTGTGTTTGTTTATGTTTCAGGTTTCATAAAAACCAAGGACCTCTAACCACAATGACCACAATATCCAGTCATTAAAGTATCGAGTACTTACTCGTATTTATTCGTATCGAATCATCACTAGTTGCCCAGCCTACGACGTCTGACATCTGTAATGAGGGGTGGCCGCCCAAACCCTCGAAATTTGGACGTGGTTTCACCTTGGTTTCGCCACTTGTTGAAGACACTCACCACAGCACTCCTCGACGGGTCGTGCAGTTTCCGAAATGCTCGTGCCGAGCCTCCGGGCCATCACAATCTGCCCTCGGTCAACCTCGGATAGATCGCGCGTCTCCCCCATTCTAAACACGGACAGCACGCTCACTGATACTACATGCACCGTGCGTGTGTCTGACTAGCAGTGATTCCTCGTCAGGCGACGCTGCTATCGCCTGGACGGGTTTGTTTATATCGATAGTAGGAAGGTAGTCATAATTTTCTGGCTGATCAGAACGCGTTGTGGCACTGACAAAAATAGCCACAACGTCAAAAAGACCACAACTCGAAATCCGCGTGATGGATCTCCTGATACGTACTAAGAAAAGCCAAAACGCGTTCAGCAACCACGACACAACAACGGGCTGGTTGTAACTGCACATTCTCAAGGTTAATTAATAATCAGGTCATTTAAGAAAATAAAACACTCATTTTCATTTCCGTTTCTTTATCTTTAATCATTCATTGTATGATATAAGTTTACAGTAAAATTATTGAAATAATGAGAAAAAAATACATGGCGTGGTGTTTACTTTCTCATGTTTTGAAAACTATAGTGACGGTAAACAATAGCGAAAATGTGTAATTTGGTTGGCGCAGTGTAGGGCTTGATATCTTCAGAAGATTCTACAACGAATCCTAGAAAAGAAGCTACACAGAGATACTAACCCTGATCACGAGAAAAATGTCACATATGTCGCTGGTTGATGGACTGGAAATAGAGTGAAACGCGTTCGACACAAAAAATAAAACAAAATTCAATTGCATTGGCGTGTCATTAAATTTATTTAAAAAAGTTAATGAAAGATTGGTAACAAAATTAGTAATTATGTTGCAGGGTTATTCACTTTTACAAGAACTATTACTATTACTCCGCGATTCACTAAAAGTGTGTGGCGGAGGGTGCATTGCACCTATCAGGAAAGGTAATAGTTTGGAAGGGATATACGGGATATGGCAGGTGGCGCCCATGGGCTATTGTGAGGAACCATCCCTGCATTCGCTTGGAGCGATCTAGGGAAACTATGGAAAGCCCAGATCACTACTGATTACTATAACATTTCCTAATCAGTGATATTTCAGACCTTTCTAAGAGGAATTTTTGCATAAATGGAATATATTTAATTGCGTTGGTGGTATAGATGGAAAAAATGTTCACATAAGAACACGAAATAAAAATGGGTCACTATTTTTTAATTACAGAAATTACTTTTCAGTTGTTTTGCTGGCTATTGTGGATGTAATTTGTAAATTCATAGTCGTTAACGTCGGTGCTTATGGAAATAAATCTGATAACGGCATACTTTAAAAAAATCAGGCATGGGGGGGGGGGGGGGTAAAAATGGCATCAAAGAGATTTAACGTCCCCCCACCAAAACGTTTGCCAGGCACAAGGGCGGTGCTATGCCATTTTCTGATTTGAGACGAAGCGTTTGCTATTAGTGGTTATATCATGAAACCATGTTCCAAAAGAGGTGCAATTATAATAATAATTTATTCTGTGGACGACTAGTGACAGAAAATGCGTTTGGAGTAAGAAACCAAGTATTTAGTTTTTTAAACTCCTATTACTGCAGGTCTGTAGCGCCAAATGTGGCAGATCACCTGATATCATCAGCGTGTTTACACAATTTACTTCGTGACAGTCATCTAGAAGAAGAAAATACTCCATTTTATACTTTCAGTAATAATTAAGCTAGCAGCGGGGATAACATGTTAATCTTTTCTAGTTTTGAAGGATTGTTAAATAGACAGATTTTCAGATTAGATAAAAATTTGAAGATTTATTGTGAATACATTTTAGTGGTGTGGTAACAGGAAGTCATTAATAACGGATCCCAACCACTGACTGATATCAATTAATAAATATCAATGACCAATAACATAAGTTTATATTATGTGCGAATAATTTACATTTAAATATTTTTGTAAGTAAAAGCATAATAGCTCCCATGCTGTAGCGTTCCAAACGTTCTCTTTAATTAAAATTTTGCCGTATGCAGCCTGCCCTGCGTATCGCTGCCGCACAATTTATTAAATTTTCTTCATCGTCGTCAGAAAAACTCATTGTCACCCACCGAGAGTGGTGGTGTAACGGTTAGCGTTCTGGCCTCGCATTCGGGAGGACGCGGGTTCGAATCCCCGTCCGGGCACCCAGATTTGGGTTTTCCATGGTTTCCCCAAATCACTCCAGGTGAATGCTGGGATGCTTCCTTCAAAAATACCATGGCCGAATCCCTTCCCGTTCCTTGTCCCCAGTCCCATCCCGCCTCTAATAACCTTAGTCGTCGACGAGGCGTAAAGCAATAAGAAAAAATTCTCTGTCACCAAATAAACACGCGCACATTGGGTTATGAGTATAGCGATTCTTGACCTGACCTGACTAGTGTTGCCACCTTACGAAAGTAAAAGTCTCTAGACTTGGTCTCAAAACTCGCTAGATTACGGGATATTTAGAACTAAAAGATTCGCTAGAAATCGCTAAATAAAAATTGTAAGGTAAGTATTATAAAAATATTTTTACTGTCAGTATTTTCATTAATTTCAACATAAGATTGTATTAAAAACCAACATCAAATTCTTCAACCGGCATTTCTTCTTTATCATCTTTGTCTTCGTTGGAGTGCAGAACTTGCAGATGTGGAAGGATGAAATGAATCATCAGTATTAGATTTTAAAGAGTATTTAGTATCTTTACCAATGGCAGCAATCACATCAGCCGGACGCTCTAACTGTTGCTGTTTTTTTTCCACGATTTTTAACTGACTCCATATAAAAAGAATGCTATGAAGAGTATTTACAGCCATACTGTTACTCAATTTGTTCTTGACAAAATTATTAAAATTTAATCCCTGTGTTTTTGAAAATTGGGTTTGGTTTCACAGTGTTTCGTTATATCATCAATTCTTGCGGATATTTCACAATGATGAAAGGTATAAAAAGCTCTTGTAGGTTCGTTTATCACAGGCCGCAATCACATTTTAAACTCGTCTTTAGTTTCCTATTCTCTCTGATATTTTTGTGCATAAACAGTCTTCTTTTTCAGTGGCACTTCCATAGTGAGCGATAGATACCACTTCACATATCACAGGAACAGCAGAACTTTATTTGGATAACTTCGACGCTAACTAAAACTGAAACAAATACTAACATAACTGAAGTAACTCAAAGCAGGCATAGCTAAACAAAGACGTATAATTATATCTACGGTCAAAGATTTTTCTGTAATTGTCTTTAGTCAGTGATTGCTTGTTATTGTGTGTATACTGGTCATGACTGTACAGTGTTGCCAGTATATTTTTCGAAACTCTCCAAGGTTGAATATCACTAAAAATCACCAAATATTTTTTAGCGATAACATATTTAAGAATATCGCTGTCGGAACTTCAAAATTCACTAAATCTAGCGACAAAATCGCTAAGGAGGCAACATTGGACCTGACCGCTAGTGTGAATGGGTCTTAAAGGCCCGGTCAAACAGAGCGCGGGCACCGGGCACTGTATTACGTAGTACTGCATCATCCCTGTAAGACAGAAAGCGGGCAGAACGCGCGATCAGGTTGTGCGTGCACACAGATATCGCGCGATCACGTCGAGGTGGCGAATGTCGAAGTAGAGGAATTAATTAATTTGGTGCGAGAAACAGATTATTTATTTAATTCACGCCATTCCGACTACGAAAATAACAATAAAAGTGAAGTTTGGATTGAAATTGTAGAGGAAATTAAAGAAACTAGCCATTGCTATTTTCATTACTATTTATTTATTTATTTATTTAAAACATTTTATTTCATTTATGATTTGAATTGCATTATTTAAATAATCATTATTTATTGGTTACATTTATTTAGTTGCAACTTATTATTATTTATTTGCGCTTTTGACGTATAACATATAATTCTCTTTACCTGAGTAAGCACGAAATTAGTAAACACGTATGTTTACGATACGTTTAAATATCGATAAATTAATAAAATTATTAAAGCAAGCGACGAATTGATTCTCATTTGAACCAAATCTCTGGTTTGTCGGCATTGTAGAGAACGCCATTCTGGACAGATCTGGACTATTTAATATTTCATCATTTGTGATAACTGCAGCATCGAAGATAACTGGGCAAGCCACATATAGATTTAACAACATGAATTGTAGTTTCAATTTCCGTCTGCATACCTAAATAAACACGCCACTTGTGGGCTAATATGCCAAAACCGTTTTCAACGAATCGTCGTGCTCTGCTAAGCAGTAAAGTAAATATTTTCTTTGATCGTCTGTCGGAAAAGGACGCATTAAATAAGTCTGCAGCGCGTAACCTTCGTCGGCTACCAATACATGAGGGACGGAGGTATCCATACCTGGCAATGCTTTCGAAGATAGAATAATTTCACAGTGAACGAATTCAGAATAAAAGGAGAAATTTTGAAAGATGCTATTGTCGCTGTCCGGTTGTAACTGTCAATATCAACTACAAGGCACTTGTAAACTGGATCAAAAATATCCAGTAAAACTATGGGAAAAAAGTAACAAAAATAGCTTGAGCCAATATTGTTAGGACATTTCATTTTCACATGTTTTCCGTTTACACTTTCAATGCAATTCGGAAAGTGCCAAGGTACTCTGCACCCCTCCTCAGAGTTTTTCAAACATCATCGGTCGCAACAGGTAAATATGCAGGCTGTTAAAAGTCCCAGCTACTTCTTTTACTATGCTGCAGACAGTCTTTTTACTGATCCGGAAGGAAAAGGCGAGTCACCTGTCGCCAAATACTGTGATCGTTTCGCATGAACACTGGATCGCTTCGGACATAATGTGTTTGACATCGTCAGAACGCGGCGGGCATCCCTTGTTTCGCACGCGCACTCTGCCCGCGCTCTGTTTGACCGGACCTTAGCTTCCCACGCCCGCGCCGGTCTCGTTATGAACAGCGGGCTGTGCGAAGGGAGCCGCTGGCAGGGATGGCGCCTATACGTCGCCTAGTCGGTAAACATCAAACGCCCGGGTAGCTGGAACCACACCAGGCAACGTGGTGGGGAGTAGTGATGTTCCGATACAATTAAATACGAGTAAGTACTCGATACTTTGTTTCGATACCGAGTACTTTTCGTATTCGAATTAATTCATTCGATACTTACTCGGTATCGGAAGAAAAGTACTTGTATCCAATCGAAAGTATCGAAACGCACCCGTGTTAAATTCTAAATGCATCATCCCTGCTGCGCCACTCAGTCGCGCCTGCGAAATTAATTTCCCGCTGACGTCAAGTTGGTAGCATTGAAAATGAAACAAAATCAGTCTTACAATAGGCA
Organism: Vandiemenella viatica; assembly: GCA_031002005.1. Taxonomy (NCBI): domain Eukaryota; kingdom Metazoa; phylum Arthropoda; class Insecta; order Orthoptera; family Morabidae; genus Vandiemenella; species Vandiemenella viatica. The sequence goes on from CM061919.1 coordinate 264,331,474, forward strand.
ATCTAACATCAAAGAGTTTGTTTTAGGTTCCTATTTCATTGTAATAAAGTCGTACTTGGCGCGCATTTCGCTATACCTGGCCAATGGCCTCTCCCGCGCAGCCCCACACAAAAACTAAAAGATATGGTTCATAAGGGGGCATCCATAAATTACGTGAGGTGTTTTTCCGGATTTTTGGACCCCCCCCCCTCTCCCCTGGTGAGATTTTGTGAGATCTGGCCGGACTCCCCCCCCCTCTGGTGAGATTTGGTCCGTGAGAACCCCCCCTAGAAATCGCCCTGGAAACTTTTTTTTAAGGTCACACCCTAACTTTTTTGACGAAATACCCTCCTAAAATCGACTTTGCCGCAAATTTGAGACCTTTTTTTTTGCTCTACTGTCCACAAATTTTTCGCAAAATCTCACGTGAGATTTCCGTAGACCCCCCCCCCCCTCCCCGTTGGTGAGATCTGGTGAGATTTCGCCGGACCCCCCCTCCCCTATTTCACCTCACGTAATTTATGGATGCCTCCTAAGCAACTAAGTAGCCCATGTGAATTGGAAGAAGAAGATGCTTAAGCTAGCGTTTTACAGGAATATCACTTCTGGGAACATCACAAAGAAAAAGAAAACCCACCGTAGTGACAAAGTCTCTCTCTCTCTACTTGTCAAACACTGTAATGTCTCTAAAAAGCAATCCATTTACAGAATGGGAAGAAATGAAACTTATATTTGCTTGTCTGTATAAATACGCACAACAGTATCTTATTGTTGTAGCAACGTCAGTATTGAGTTAATGTTTGTTTTCTCAGGCAGGTGAAACAATGACAGACATAAGGGAGCGTGCATAAACCACGTAGCTCCATTTTGGTCTCCTGTGAACCCCCCCTCCCCCCCCACGTAGCCCTACGTGGCGTTTGCCCCCCCCGGCCCCCCCCCCCCCCCACGTAGCACGTAGCTTTCTTCCCTTTTGATTCCAGAAGACATTTTGCACTGTTTTCTCTTGTCAGACTATTGTAAATTACATACGGAGATAATTAACAGAAGAAAATAAATATTAACATCCTGTTGTGAGGCCAGTTCCTCATTTTAGCAGGGAAAAATGTTATGAAAGGAAAGCTACGTGGTCTGGCTCGGAACCCCCCCTCCCCCCCACGTAGCCCAGCGTAGCTACCCAGCTACCCCCTCCCCCCCCCTGGACCGAGCCACGTAGTTTGTGCACGGTCCCTAAGAAACAAGCTGCCTGCCCCCAAAATATTTGGAACAATTGCTTTTTTGGGAAACCTCCCAAAAGCGGACATTTATTGTTTAAAAGTGTTAAAACTAAAATAAATATTTAAAGATAAGACAAAACCTTCAAAGTTTGCTTACAATGTGAGCTTTATTATAATTTTAATAAATAAATAAAAAAGTTTACTGAATGATGTTTCATTTTATTACACTAGACAGATAAAACAAATAATTTAGCAACATGTCACGTACATTTCGACATTAATTTTTTTTTAAAACTATCGATATGAGTAAGTATCGATACTTTTGCTGTACTCTTGTGAGTAAGTATCGTACAACAATTTGAGTACTACTCATGTAAGTAGGTATCGATACTTTGATGGTATCGGAACATCGCTAGTGGGGGGGGGGCTATCTTGTGGCGTGTGCTGACTGCGTAGCGCGGCCCACAAAACCGCGCGCCGTGGGAAGCCGCCGTTAAGGTGCATTCCCACGATCCCTTGTAAGAGAGGCGAGGCGGGACGGGACGGGACGCCATGGGAACAGGGCCGCCTCTGCTAGCGGAGACGAGACGCAGCTACCCACTCTGAGTCGGTAAACATCACAGGCGTGCGTAGCGGTGCGCTGTTGCCATCGGTTTGCAGCAGCGGTGCGCACCCCTTCTGTCAAGTGCTCTGTGCCAAACGACACTAGGCAACGTGGTGCGGAGGGGGTGGCGAGGTAAGCTAGGACTAACCTGCGGCCCGCGGTCGTCCCTACACTTCGGCTAATGAGGTCCCGTCCCGTCTCGCCTTCGCTACGAGGGATCGTGGGATTGCACCTTAACGGAGTCCGCGGACAGACGGGCGTGGACTCATTGCCGATGCCCGCCCGGTAGCCGTCGCCACGTGACTTCCGCCCCCTTGCGTCACCTCGTCGGCTGACTTTCACCGCCTGAAATCCACTCCCAGTCATCCGCGTGCTGTATTACTAGTAATCCTTCCACCAACTCCCACCGCCAGTATATGCATCGCATTACCTCACCACACCACACTCTTCACACAGTGAGGTACTTGACTTATTTGGAGAAAATAGCCAATATTGTAGCTAGACGTCTACTATGATAAAAAAATATATTATTTATTAAAAAACACTATGAATGGAAAAATGCAGAATTTTACGTTTTTATGCGCTGATTTGAATATTGGCGCCAAAACGCTCGCAGCTGTCATGTCGTCTCTTGTAACGTCACATCTCTAACGGTAGAACAACGTGTAATACCACTAATGCAGAAACGAGAAACTTTATATTTTTACATTCAGAACGTTACGGTCGGAAATATAATATCGAACGAATGTGTAGTACAGACTTTTAACCTTTTCCCGCCTTAGGGACCGTACACAAACTACGTGGCTTGGTCTAGGGGGGAGGGTTTTAAAGGCTACGTGGGGAGGAGGGGGGGGATCCGTACCAGGCCACGTAGCTTTCCTTTCATAACATTTTTCACAATTAAAAAGAGGAACAACTCACAACAGCATGTGAATATTTATTTCCCCTCAGTTAATTATCTCCGTATGTAATTTACAATAGTCTGACAGGAGAAAACAGTACAAAATATCTGCTGGAACGAAAAGCGAAAAAAGTTGCTTGGGGGGGGGGGGGAGGGGGAGTTCACCGGAGGCTAAAATGGGGCTACGTGGTTTATGCACGCTTCCTTACCGATAAAAACTTGAAGAAATCACTCAAGGGTTTTTTTTAAAGTAGTTATTACATTAACGCTTAACAACTGCACAAGCTTCTGCATAGCAACGATCTTATAAAAAATTTTTTTTTTTTTTAAATATCAATAAAATCATTATTCAAAATGCAGATCCGCTGACCAAAATCACGAATTACAGATTTCTATTAAGCTTTGCTCCACTAACACACGCGCTTCTAAAATACCTTATATTCTAACGTTTTGTCGTAGTATAATATGTCTAACATAATAAATATACTTACTTGGACGTTTTGACGTTACGGAATTCTGCTTAGCAAAAATTGTTGTCTGACGCAAAAAAAAGGCAAATTCGAGCTATTTATCTTATTAAATCTAACTTCCATTCAAATATAAGTAGTTTAGTTGATTTATTACCAGCACTGAAACCTTTAACACACGACTTAGACTGTAACACAGGGGAGGTGAACTGGCGCGAGCTGCTATGTGACGTCATGCGCTCTGATTGGTGTTTCGTATCACATGATTAACAGCTGTCTTACGTTTCCATTTTATTAAACAAATATAGTTGATTTTCGCTATCTTCACAATTTACCCCATCATTGTAAATTTAGGTTTAATAGTTTTCTTTTTAGTGTCAAGTACCTCACCTCCTAATCACCCGATTGCGCGGAAAGTCGTGTGTGAATTTCCAAACCTCTCTGTAGTGCTTGTAGAGTGAGTGGATTTGACGCTGTTGGTGATACTTCCGTCGGATGGGGGGGACATTAACCCCGTCGGGCCCCTTGGTGTCATGCGGAAGACTTGTTTCTGGCCTTATGCCGTATGCTGGTACCACACTAACGTCTAATGCCGGATAGTTATCGCGTTATTGACATTACACCCAGCTGCAGCCGGGACTTGAGGCCGTAAGTGATGACGTTAGGAGATGGCTCTGGTGGCGACCTCGTTTGTCATATCATTAGTGCGTTGCTCACTTCATTGCATTTCACACAGTCGACGCGGCCAGTACTAGTTTTGAGTACGACGATCGACAGAAACACAGAAAGGAGTTGTCTCGTGCAAAAACAATCCATCCAGTCTCTTGATACTTCCAAACCGAGCGTGGTGGGTGAGTGGTTAACGCTCTGGACCTCGCATTCGGGAGGACGCAGGTTCGATTACCCATTCGGGCAGCCAAACTTTGCTTTCCCATGGTTTCCCCAAATCACTCCAGGTGAATGCCGGGATGCTTCCTTTAAAGGCAGTGTCCGAATACCTTCCAGTTCCTTGTCTCCAGTCCCATCCCACCTCTAATAACCTCGACGTCGACGAGGCGTAAATCATAAGGAAAAAAAAGATTCTTCTAAAACGACGGTCTCTTGATTAACAACACCCTCGATGAGCTTTTTTACTGTATTTTTATTTCGTCGAAACACTCAGAAATACGGTACGAATAATACATCAAGACTTCTCCTAAAGATTCAAAGCACATTATATACAAATAACGAAGCATCCTGTTAACACTGTTACAAGCGAACCTGACCGCTCGCAATCTTTGGAGCTTAAATAGAGTCGTTGAATATTCTCGGCCACATTAAAGAGGCGCTGACAATCGCTCCAACAATAGAAATCGTACAAAAGATTAGAATATGCACAAAATCTTTATAAAAAAGGACATACTCTTTTTTTTTTTTTTTTTTTTTTTTTGAATGAATAACATCTTGTTCTGAAACTAAACAAACGCTGACAGACAGACGGATATTATGTGTAAGTCTGTGTCCTAGGCATTGCTTCTCTCGCAGTCAGTTTGTGTATGATCTGTTCATTTACAGTCACAACTACTTCTAGAGTACAGATGTGGATCTTCGCTGACAGACATATTTTTAGTGTTTATATGCTCACCGGTTTCAAACACCCGAAAGCGATATATCTTCGCATAGGACAATAAAACCAAAGATGTTACGTACTAAACGGCATTGGCATAAGGTGTCCCCAGAGAGTGACATAATTTCAAATCACAAACAAAAATTTACCGGAGGGGCTATGGTAGATAGTCTCCCACTGTTAACCCCCCTCCCCCCAACCCCCCTCCCTTATGGTTTGTTGCTATTTTTAAACATGTTGCAAATTGGTTATCTTCATGAGACTGGTTCAGTGGTGGAACAGCATGCAGATGGCTTTCCCGTCACATTATGCTTTTAGGGACACCTTTTAAGTTACTTACACCTTTCTGTATCCAATTCTAGAAATAAAATTCTAGTCCACGCGTATGAAGTCGCGGTTAACAGATAATTAATTATAATCCCGAAGAAACATTTTAAATGTAATTTGGAAATATTTGCATGCGTTTGTACACAACACAAAATTGCAAACAACCAAAATCCTGATCAAAATATACAGCTTACTTAACATTCTTAGTTACAGTCTTCTAATTCAGATTTCCATCCATCAAAACAATGTACATTCATGGGGGAAAATATACTAATTTAGAATTAATCACTGCGTGTCTTTCCAGACACTAATTATTTATAGGACTGTAACTAACAGTAAACTGTAGACAATGTAGATGTAGACAAAACTGCGTTTTACGGACGGGACAAATCGTTTTCGGTTTTCACCCACATTTCGGGACTTTCGGTGCTAAAATTGGTTCGGAAATGGTTAGTTTTTTGTTTTTTCGCATGTTGCAATATTTGTTTTTGTGCGGGCCTGTAGGCTGCAGCCTACATAGCCTATGCGTAAAGGCAACCCTGTTTGGTTATGTTGGGTAATGCGGACAAAGGGAGACATGCTTAAATTCTCTCTGACCCTGCCAGTATTGTCGGTTATCAAATACAGGAGTTGAAGGGTATGCAGAGAAAGCAGCTAGATTTGTTTGTGGAAATCATCGCAGGACCCAGTCAGTAACTGATATGATAAAGGAGCTGGATTGGGAGTCATTGGAGGAAAGGAGGAGGGTGAAGAGAATGCTGGGAATGCACAGGGCATGTGTTGGTGATGGGACTTGGAGGGATATTGGTCAAGGAATTAGGAATAGTGCATGGAAGGGGAAAGGCGACCATGACCACAAGCTGGCGCTCGATTTCATGCATAAGGTAATGGGAAAATTTTCTTCTGTTGGTAAGGGTGTCAGGGATTGGAATAAATTACCAAGTGAAGTGATGAACAATTTACCAAAAACGCTTAAGGTATTTAAAATTACAATTTGTGAATCGGAAAAGTAAATGGGGGAGGAATTTAACATTCCAATTATTAAAAAAAAATTAAAATATATATAAAGGGGGATAATTAGATGAGTTTGGGAATTTCCACCGGACCGTTAACTCCATCACAATTAAATTAATGATAATAATGAAAATCGACATAGATGCCACTCATTAACAGATTATAAGTTTCTGTTACCTACGATGACCCCCGAGTCAGAGATATTATTTGAGCTGTTACTAGGAGAATTAGTCTTGTTGCTGTGTTATTTTTTTTTGTGGCTTCAGTGGATTTACTTTTCCGTCTTTGTCCACAGGGAGAAGAAGCAGAAGATAGAAGATATTAAGAAGAATATACGAGATGCAATATTAGTAAGTATGTCCTTTTCCTTACTTCTGTTATTGTGGCGTATGTGGAACGCCAGGACAGCTGTAGCTATTTTCATTGCGTTGAGTCAGTTTGCTGGTATACTGGTGATTGAGGTTTTGTAGTCTTTTAGTTAAAGCTGTATTCTCCATGCTGAGCAATGCAGCTGCCTGCATACACGGAATACAGTACGCAGCAGATGTATACAAGAAATAGCGCAATTTTTCATCAGACACTGCATTTATTGCGATGGAACATTTGCCTTGCAAGCAATTTCTTAATAGGGGAACCGGGAACAATTTGAAAGTATGTTTTAAAACTAGAAAAGGCTTAATTAAGAGAGCTGGAAAATTTTTCTGTGAACACATTAGTGTAATAATTAGGTTCGGATCTTTTATGACCAAAAAAATACAGAAATATGCAGGTAAATATTACCTTTCAAAAGGGTAAATATGACCTAAAAATTACAAAACACGCTCAGTTATAAATCATTTATTTCATCTAGTAGTGTCGCTTTCGTGTAGTCAGTATAATTTGCTTCTGACCAATTCAGTGACAATTAGTTTTGTTTTTTCCTACAATGTCTCTAGTTGGAAAACAGTTCTGCGAAAAATTATATTAATTTCGTCTCATCTATAAGTTCTAGTGAATTCCCGGCATTATTAAAAATAACCACATTTTTTCCTCAAAATATGACCATAAATATTATTTTAATATGACAAAAACTATGAAAATGGCCTGAATAGGCTATATAAAATACAATCAGAAACTTTCAATTAGTGTTTAATTCAGCATTATAGCTTAAAAAGAAGGCAGCATAAAATATGACTTGCCCTAAAGATGCGAACCCTACTAATAATCACAAAAATACAATAGTATTGTCGGAAAACAAAATAATATTTTTTCTTTTTCAAAAAGATAAAATTATGTCTTTTGCCCCGGGCATGGGGCAGAATGGGGTGGTAAGAACAAGACACGCAAAACTAGCAGCAATTCAGAAAAAATAAGTTTGAGCTATATTTATTTAGTTTTAAATGACTATGAAGGTTTAACTACAGTTTTCATTGATTGCGTAAGATTCACACACTGGAACATTCTCATCGTATTCGCTATCTATTGCCACACTAGAATTATATGTCCTTTTCTCTCTCTCTCTCTCTCTCTCTCTTTTTTTTGCACATGGAACAAGTCGCCAAACCTTCAACTGACTTTCAGTAAAATTCACTGCAATGTAAACGTTCATAGTCGGAACAGTCCTGAGAATCATTCTCGTTGGTTTTGGGTTCTATCCTCAGCTCCTTCCTTTCTCCACTTATCTTCAAACACCTTCCTTGTTTTATCTATTGTTAATTTTATTCTCTTTCTTTAGTAGTTTCGTCCTTGCCTTTTTTTCTTTGGCAAAATTCTTTTACTCTTATAATTTAATAGTGGCTTCTAACTCTCTTTTTTTATGGTGAATCTGTTAAGACAGATGTCATCCCCCTCTTCCATATCGTCCTTCTCGTGCTTTCTTTACCTTTTGGAATAGACATTAGAATTTCAGGTGGAATTTGAAATGAAGGGGTCCTGTTGTCATTTGTTATCCAACCCGTTCCGCCCCAGGGACACGATTTAGCTTAGGGAGCTAAGTTCACTCGAGAGACATTCACTGAACAGCCAAAACATTATGACCACCTACTTGCTAGCGTATTGGTCCACCTTTCGAACGCGATACAGCAGCGGTTCGGCGTAGCATGGATTCTGCAAGTCCTTGGTAGGATTACATAGGTACCTGACACCAGATTCCTACGCACAGGTCACGCAATTCGCTTAATTTACGGGCCGGTGGTTTGTGGGCGCGGCTGCTGGGAACGAGCATCTCGGAAACGGTGAGACTGGTCGGCTGTTCGCGTGCTACTGCAGTGAGCATCTATGCAGAGTGGTTGAAGGACGGCGAAACCACGACTGGGCGACAAGGTGGTGGACGTCCACGCCTCATCACAGAACGTGGAGGTCGGAGGCTTGCCCGCTCTGTAAAGCAGGATAGAGCGTGATCTGGGGCAGATCTGGCGGAAGAGTACAATTCTGGTGCTTGGAGAAGTGTTTCAGAGCAAAAGAATCGCGATTCTGCCACAGATCACCCCCTATCCTGCTTTACAGAGCGGGCAAGCCTCCGACCTCCATGTTCTGTGATGTGGCGTGGGTGTCCACCACATTGTCGCCTACTCGTGGTTTCGCCATCCTTTAACCATTTTCCATAGATGCTAACTACAGTAGCACGCGAACAGCCAATCAGCCTCTCCGCTTCCGAGATGCTCGTTCCCAGTTGCCGCGCCTACAAACCGCTGGCCCGTAATTTATAGGAAATTCGTAACCTGTCCGTAGAAATCTGGTATCGGGTACCTCTGTAAGCCTGCCAAGGACTTGGAGAATCCATGCTACGCACAATCGCTGCTTTATTGCGCTCGTGAAGGTGGACCAATATGCTAGTAAGTAGGTGGTCATAGTGTTTTGATTGATCAGTGTGTAGCTAAACGAAACTTACGACGATTAAACGCACTTAATGCATGTACTAATGTACTAACTGTATTTTAATTTAAACAAATATGTATTGCTTACCTTTGTTAGAAAAATATCATAAGTTACAATGTAGGAGAAGAAAATCACAAAGGAAACTTGGCACAATAACGCTCGAGAAAACCAGATCATCAAGGCTGTCATAGTCGAACAACAATATATATATTTCTTTTTTGCTGTCGTCAGTCTTTCGACTGGTTTGATGCAATCCTCTATCCCTTCCTATCTTGTGCTAACCTCTTCATCTCTACATATCCCTTACAACCCACGTCCTCAATTATCTGCTTCATATATTCTAATCTCTGTCTTCCTCTATAGTTCTTACCTTCGACTGTTCCCTCCACCAGCTAATTAACCAGTTCAGCATGTCTAGGCTGGTCTAGTTCATCTTATTACCGATCGCAGGAAGTACGTCATTGAACACCGATAAACGTAAAACTTCGTTCTGTCCCGGTACCCGGTTTGTGCCCCGGTTTCCCGTACACAAAATTTTCAGTTAAACTAATTTTATTCGTCTTAAATGATACCGTCTCTGCCAGACATAATTCCAGAGAGTTTGCCAAGTAGAGAACATGTATTTGTCTGTCTTTATAGTTTTTTTCTTCAACTGTTATCTCCACTAATAATTTAACCAATTCCGCAAGTCTTAAAAACTATCTCACCATCCTCCATCCTGGAGACTTCTTTCCTCGTTCATCATTTCCAAAACACGACCATTTCGCATTCAGCTCCCCTCCTATAGCACCACGTTCCAAATTCTGGAATTTTCCGTGTTTCTCGTATTTCTTAAGTCAACCCTCCATTGCCATAAACTGCTGTGCTACAAACACACACAAGTTTTAGAAAGTTCTTTCTGACTCCTGGAACAATATTTGTAACTAAGAGGTCAATTACTTAAGAAGGTTAGTTTAGCTAGTGCTATTCTGCTTTTAACATCATTTCTGCTTCGTCCATTAGTTGTAATTTTAATTACTGAAGAAAACAATTTACCGACTTCTATTAGATCTGATTCTATTTTTATATTTATGCCACTGCTATTGTGCTACAATTTATTAACTTGTTTCTCTAGAACAGGGGTCCCCAAAGTGGTCGATACCGACCCCTTGGGATCGATAAGAGATCTTCCGGGGTCGATTAATACAGAGAGGTCGAAAGGGGGTCGATTAATACTAAAGATGATCAATTGAACTGTACAGGAAAAAATAGGAATGTTCTATTAAAAGTCAGGTCAATAAATAAAAGTAAAGCTCATCCTCCCAATTCTCGTCTGTTTGTGAAGTCATGTGAAGTAAATGATGAAACTTTAAACAAATTACTTTTGCTCACTGAGGTAAGGTGGTTGTCAAGAGGTGATAGTTTCAGAGAATCATATGAAGAATGCCTTAGGAAGGTGGATCCATCGCTATGTGACAAGTTAAAAAAGTACAACAACCATGTGTTCTTTTTCAAATTTATTCCATCTATCCATAGTTTTGTTCCTATTTTTTGAGATTATAATAATAGTGGAAAGTATCTCGTTTTTCTGTTAATGTTATTGGGTGGATTTTATAAATTATTTCGTTGAGTTGTTATGCAGGCCTCCTTATTGCTTAGCATCAGAAATGCCAAAATTGGTTTAATGTTTTTATTAAATACTTGTGGGGGTCGATAAGAAGGCAAATGTCGTACCAAGGAGTCGACGGGGTAAAAAGTTTGGGGACCCCTGGTCTAGAACTTAGTTTCTGAATTCCTGTCAAACCATGACAGAATCTGTATTTACAGACCGCAGTTGACAGGAAATTGTATGTGACAGAAACCAAGTTCTAACGGCGCGATGTAACAAAGGCCTTTGTGCGACACCATATTTCCCTGATCTTCTCAATCCTGTCATTGCGCCCCCGAAACGCGGCTGGAAGAAGTATGTGACTGGGGCGGAAGTGGTTCACTTGTTACTCAGTAAATTACGTCATGTGTCTCGCAGAGAATCGCCACATCAGTTTTCTGCCAGCGATCACAAATCGCGCGGCTCTACTGTACATATTCTCGATACCATTAATCGATCCTTTGTGATACGCGTCCCATACAATATTCCAGACGAGGACGCTCATTAGTTTTATACTCTATTTCAGCAGTTCCCAACCTTTATTGGCACACGACCCACTTTTAAGTAAAAAAAAATTTCGCGACCCACCTAATATTAGAGTCTATCTAATATTAGAATGGGAAATGTTGTATGACCTCGATACGCTATCGACTATCCTATCCTGCGAAAAGGCAAATTTTTGTACAAAGGATATGATATCAAGAAAACCAAGGATTGATAATACATAAAACAACAAACATATTATAGAACGGGAGGCGGCTGCACAGACCATCACCTCATCAAGTTGACTGCTGAAATTCCACGATTAGAAGTAACGCGATCAGCGTATTAAAATGCAACTGGTCTTCCAAGTCGCTTTTTGGTGGAAACCACCTGCAGATCTGATTTTCGTGGTTGATTGGGAACTTTATAATTGTGTTTTACTGCAACCAAATGTATGAAAATATGGAAGACTGGGAGCAGGAAAACACAATGGTAAACTTACCAGTCAACCACTAAAATGGGTTTTATAGGTGTTTCCCACCAATATATGACTTGGCCCATCAGAGCCATTTTAATTTGGAAATCGAGTTTTAACTAATCCTGGAGTTTCAATCGTCAGCTGGATGAGGTGATGCTTTGTACAGAAGCCTCCCGCATTTTTTTTTATTATTTTTTTTTATTTTATTTTTTTACAAAGATAATGAAAAATGCGTTTAATTATTATAAAAACACAACTTTACAATAAGTGAGATTTCTGGCACTGGTGTTTACTGATGAGGGCATCGATATCAGTGCTAACACTGGTTAATTTTAACCTTAAGTCACTTTCTACACATAGTTAATTTCTGTATTTTGTTTTTCAAAAACAGTAAGATATATTTTGGTGTCAAAAACCTCGATTTTTCCGCTACCCACCAAAACACACGCCGCGACCCACCAGTGGGTCGCGACCCATAGGTTGGGAACCGCTGCTCTACTTCCTATACATATGCGAAAGTATTCTAAGAATTGCAGCAAAGAATTAGACGTTCCGCAATAGATGTTGTGCCGAGTCTATTGTAAAGATGTAGCGGAACCTTCGTGTAAAATCCTACCTCCGCTTTCGCATCTAAGATTTTTAATGCGGATGTATAGCGGATGTTTTGTTTACATTGTAATATATATTATTCTTTTCTCTTTATACGAAATTTTCAGTCCATCATCGCTTAGCCAACATGAACGTGATTGTTACTTTTATTGCAAGATAGTAAAAAAAAAAATACAATGAACTGAACGGCGTTATTACTTAAAGGACGAATTTACAAGTTTGAACCTGCAAGTAAAACGGCCTATTCTCGGTATAGAACTACCGTAGGCTGCGCTCACCCATTCACACTACTAGAAGGGGTCCACCAAAATGTTCCAAGCAGTCCTTTCCACTCGTACTTTCTCGCGGCACACTATGTGTCCTTATCGCACACTCGCAGGATGTTTCCTCCAATCAGGACCCAGCGCCATAGCTAGTTGGGCGCGAAGGACCGGTGTTGCTTTTATTGCAGTCCAGTAGCATCCAACACGTCCTACATTTAGTCTTGTAAACCAACCGAGCGTGGTGGGTGAACGGTTAACGTTCTGGCCTCGCATTCGGGAGGACGCGGGTTCGAATCCCCGTCCACGCATCTAGATTTGAGTTTTCCATGGTTGCTCCAAATCACTCCTGGCGAATGCCGGGATGCTTCCTTCGATAAGGTCATGGCGGAATTCCTTCCCGTTTCTTGCTCCTCGTCCGATCCCGCCTCTAACGACCTTAGCAGTCGACAAGGCGTAAACCAATAAGGAGAAAAAAAAATCGTAGGTGCTACAAGTTGGGCTGTGAGTGGGCTGTTAGAGCCGTGGAAAGGGGGCGTCCCTTAATCACGTGAGGGGTTTTTCCGGAATTCCTAACCCCACCCCCTCTCTGGTGAGACTACGTAAGATCTGATCCGACCCCTCCCCCCCCCCCCCCCCCGGCTCTAAAATGTGACCCGAGATTTTTTTTTAGACTTTTTTTAATTAACTCGTGAAAACATTCCACCTTTTTCGTTGTTGAAAGATCAGCCAAAAAAATAAATCAATGTGGCAGTAGCAGTACCATATGGAAATAGACGTTACTTCTAAAAAAAAAGTGTAGAATTTGGGATAAAAAATATAATTATTTTGATTTTAGTTTATTTTTGATAAAATAGTAAAATCTGAATTATTATAATCTATTTTCCCACCTCCGCGAAGTTGGCCTCCGCATAGAATCCTAGTCTACTTCATGTTGCTTTGTACTGTTACACCCAGATACGAACTGGGGTCAAAGAGTAACAAGAATTATTAATTTATTTGTTTAATCTTCACTGTTTATCCAGCTTCCAATTTGAGAAACAGTTTTGCAACGCTTCTTTAGGTATGGTCTGCGATTTCGACTTTTATCTCATCTTTTGTATGAAAGCGGTTCCCTGTACGAAACTTTCTGACTCACGTAAATAGTAAACAATCTGGAGGATGGGGTTGTTGCAGCTAGGCTTGTAACGGAAATACAGTGTTGCCACCTTACAAAAACAAAAGTCACTAGACCTGGTCTCAAAACTCACTAGATTGCGGGATATTTTGACCTAAAAGGTTCGCTAGAATAAAGGGAAGTGGTAAGGTAAGTGATATACAAATATCTTAATAATTAGTATTTTCATTAAATTAATCATATCATTGTATTATAAATCAACATTAAATTCTTCAATCGG
>CM061919.1:264346295-264367623 GCA_031002005.1 Vandiemenella viatica
AAGAAATACGAGAAACACGGAAAATTCCAGAATTTGGAACGTGGTGCTATAGGAGGGGAGCTGAATGCGAAATGGTCGTGTTTTGGAAATGATGAACGAGGAAAGAAGTCTCCAGGATGGAGGATGGTGAGATAGTTTTTAAGACTTGCGGAATTGGTTAAATTATTAGTGGAGATAACAGTTGAAGAAAAAAACTATAAAGACAGACAAATACATGTTCTCTACTTGGCAAACTCTCTGGAATTATGTCTGGCAGAGACGGTATCATTTAAGACGAATAAAATTAGTTTAACTGAAAATTTTGTGTACGGGAAACCGGGGCACAAACCGGGTACCGGGACAGAACGAAGTTTTACGTTATCGGTGTTCAATGACGTACTTCCTGCGATCGGTAATAAGATGAACTAGACCAGCCTAGACATGCTGAACTGGTTAATTAGCTGGTGGAGGGAACAGTCGAAGGTAAGAACTATAGAGGAAGACAGAGATTAGAATATATGAAGCAGATAATTGAGGACGTGGGTTGTAAGGGATATGTAGAGATGAAGAGGTTAGCACAAGATAGGAAGGGATAGAGGATTGCATCAAACCAGTCGAAAGACTGACGACAGCAGGAAAAGAAATATATATATATATTTGTTGTTCGACTATGACAGCCTTGATGATCTGGTTTTCTCGAGCGTTATTGTGCCAAGTTTCCTTTGTGATTTTCTTCTCCTACATTGTAACTTATGATATTTTCTAACAAAGGTAAGCAATACATATTTGTTTAAATTAAAATACAGTTAGTACATTAGTACATGCATTAAGTGCGTTTAATCGTCGTAAGTTTCGTTTAGCTACACACTGATCAATCAAAACACTATGACCACCTACTTACTAGCATATTGGTCCACCTTCACGAGCGCAATAAAGCAGCGATTGTGCGTAGCATGGATTCTCCAAGTCCTTGGCAGGCTTACAGAGGTACCCGATACCAGATTTCTACGGACAGGTTACGAATTTCCTATAAATTACGGGCCAGCGGTTTGTAGGCGCGGCAACTGGGAACGAGCATCTCGGAAGCGGAGAGGCTGATTGGCTGTTCGCGTGCTACTGTAGTTAGCATCTATGGAAAATGGTTAAAGGATGGCGAAACCACGAGTAGGCGACAATGTGGTGGACACCCACGCCACATCACAGAACATGGAGGTCGGAGGCTTGCCCGCTCTGTAAAGCAGGATAGGGGGTGATCTGTGGCAGAATCGCGATTCTTTTGCTCTGAAACACTTCTCCAAGCACCAGAATTGTACTCTTCCGCCAGATCTGCCCCAGATCACGCTCTATCCTGCTTTACAGAGCGGGCAAGCCTCCGACCTCCACGTTCTGTGATGAGGCGTGGACGTCCACCACCTTGTCGCCCAGTCGTGGTTTCGCCGTCCTTCAACCACTCTGCATAGATGCTCACTGCAGTAGCACGCGAACAGCCGACCAGTCTCACCGTTTCCGAGATGCTCGTTCCCAGCAGCCGCGCCCACAAACCACCGGCCCGTAAATTAAGCGAATTGCGTGACCTGTGCGTAGGAATCTGGTGTCAGGTACCTATGTAATCCTACCAAGGACTTGCAGAATCCATGCTACGCCGAACCGCTGCTGTATCGCGTTCGAAAGGTGGACCAATACGCTAGCAAGTAGGTGGTCATAATGTTTTGGCTGTTCAGTGAATGTCTCTCGAGTGAACTTAGCTCCCTAAGCTAAATCGTGTCCCTGGGGCGGAACGGGTTGGATAACAAATGACAACAGGACCCCTTCATTTCAAATTCCACCTGAAATTCTAATGTCTATTCCAAAAGGTAAAGAAAGCACGAGAAGGACGATATGGAAGAGGGGGATGACATCTGTCTTAACAGATTCACCATAAAAAAAGAGAGTTAGAAGCCACTATTAAATTATAAGAGTAAAAGAATTTTGCCAAAGAAAAAAGGCAAGGACGAAACTACTAAAGAAAGAGAATAAAATTAACAATAGATAAAACAAGGAAGGTGTTTGAAGATAAGTGGAGAAAGGAAGGAGCTGAGGATAGAACCCAAAACCAACGAGAATGATTCTCAGGACTGTTCCGACTATGAACGTTTACATTGCAGTGAATTTTACTGAAAGTCAGTTGAAGGTTTGGCGACTTGTTCCATGTGCAAAAAAAAGAGAGAGAGAGAGAGAAGAGAGAAAAGGACATATAATTCTAGTGTGGCAATAGATAGCGAATACGATGAGAATGTTCCAGTGTGTGAATCTTACGCAATCAATGAAAACTGTAGTTAAACCTTCATAGTCATTTAAAACTAAATAAATATAGCTCAAACTTATTTTTCTGAATTGCTGCTAGTTTTGCGTGTCTTGTTCTTACCACCCCATTCTGCCCCATGCCCGGGGCAAAACATAATTTTATCTTTTTGAAAAAGAAAAAATATTATTTTGTTTTCCGACAATACTATTGTATTTTTGTGATTATTAGTAGGGTTCGCATCTTTAGGGCAAGTCATATTTTTATGCTGCCTTCTTTTTAAGCTATAATGCTGAATTAAACACTAATTGAAAGTTTCTGATTGTATTTTATATAGCCTATTCAGGCCATTTTCATAGTTTTTGTCATATTAAAATAATATTTATGGTCATATTTTGAGGAAAAAATGTGGTTATTTTTAATAATGCCGGGAATTCACTAGAACTTATAGATGAGACGAAATTAATATAATTTTTCGCAGAACTGTTTTCCAACTAGAGACATTGTAGGAAAAAACAAAACTATTGTCACTGAATTGGTCAGAAGCAAATTATACTGACTACACGAAAGCGACACTACTAGATGAAATAAATGATTTATAACTGAGCGTGTTTTGTAATTTTTAGGTCATATTTACCCTTTTGAAAGGTAATATTTACCTGCATATTTCTGTATTTTTTTGGTCATAAAAGATCCGAACCTAATTATTACACTAATGTGTTCACAGAAAAATTTTCCAGCTCTCTTAATTAAGCCTTTTCTAGTTTTAAAACATACTTTCAAATTGTTCCCGGTTCCCCTATTAAGAAATTGCTTGCAAGGCAAATGTTCCATCGCAATAAATGCAGTGTCTGATGAAAAATTGCGCTATTTCTTGTATACATCTGCTGCGTACTGTATTCCGTGTATGCAGGCAGCTGCATTGCTCAGCATGGAGAATACAGCTTTAACTAAAAGACTACAAAACCTCAATCACCAGTATACCAGCAAACTGACTCAACGCAATGAAAATAGCTACAGCTGTCCTGGCGTTCCACATACGCCACAATAACAGAAGTAAGGAAAAGGACATACTTACTAATATTGCATCTCGTATATTCTTCTTAATATCTTCTATCTTCTGCTTCTTCTCCCTGTGGACAAAGACGGAAAAGTAAATCCACTGAAGCCACAAAAAAAAATAACACAGCAACAAAGACTAATTCTCCTAGTAACAGCTCAAATAATATCTCTGACTCGGGGGTCATCGTAGGTAACAGAAACTTATAATCTGTTAATGAGTGGCATCTATGTCGATTTTCATTATTATCATTAATTTAATTGTGATGGAGTTAACGGTCCGGTGGAAATTCCCAAACTCATCTAATTATCCCCCTTTATATATATTTTAATTTTTTTTTATAATTGGAATGTTAAATTCCTCCCCATTTACTTTTCCGATTCACAAATTGTAATTTTAAATACCTTAAGCGTTTTTGGTAAATTGTTCATCACTTCACTTGGTAATTTATTCCAATCCCTGACACCCTTACCAACAGAAGAAAATTTTCCCATTCCTTATGCATGAAATCGAGCGCCAGCTTGTGGTCATGGTCGCCTTTCCCCTTCCATGCACTATTCCTAATTCCTTGACCAATATCCCTCCAAGTCCCATCACCAACACATGCCCTGTGCATTCCCAGCATTCTCTTCACCCTCCTCCTTTCCTCCAATGACTCCCAATCCAGCTCCTTTATCATATCAGTTACTGACTGGGTCCTGCGATGATTTCCACAAACAAATCTAGCTGCTTTCTCTGCATACCCTTCAACTCCTGTATTTGATAACCGACAATGCTGGCAGGGTCAGAGAGAATTTAAGCATGTCTCCCTTTGTCCGCATTACCCAACATAACCAAACAGGGTTGCCTTTACGCATAGGCTATGTAGGCTGCAGCCTACAGGCCCGCACAAAAACAAATATTGCAACATGCGCAAAAAACTAACCATTTCCGAACCAATTTTAGCACCGAAAGTCCCGAAATGTGGGTGAAAACCGAAAACGATTTGTCCCGTCCGTAAAACGCAGTTTTGTCTACATCTACATTGTCTACAGTTTACTGTTAGTTACAGTCCTATAAATAATTAGTGTCTGGAAAGACACGCAGTGATTAATTCTAAATTAGTATATTTTCCCCCATGAATGTACATTGTTTTGATGGATGGAAATCTGAATTAGAAGACTGTAACTAAGAATGTTAAGTAAGCTGTATATTTTGATCAGGATTTTGGTTGTTTGCAATTTTCTCTGTGTTGTGTACAAACGCATGCAAATATTTCCAAATTACATTTAAAATGTTTCTTCGGGATTATAATTAATTATCTGTTAACCGCGACTTCATACGCGTGGACTAGAATTTTATTTCTAGAATTGGATACAGAAAGGTGTAAGTAACTTAAAAGGTGTCCCTAAAAGCATAATGTGACGGGAAAGCCATCTGCATGCTGTTCCACCACTGAACCAGTCTCATGAAGATAACCAATTTGCAACATGTTTAAAATAGCAACAAACCATAAGGGAGGGGGGTTGGGGGGAGGGGGGTTAACAGTGGGAGACTATCTACCATAGCCCCTCCGGTAAATTTTTGTTTGTGATTTGAAATTATGTCACTCTCTGGGGACACCTTATGCCAATGCCGTTTAGTACGTAACATCTTTGGTTTTATTGTCCTATGCGAAGATATATCGCTTTCGGGTGTTTGAAACCGGTGAGCTAGCTACATATAAACACTAAAAATAGTCTGTCAGCGAAGATCCACATCTGTACTCTAGAAGTAGTTGTGACTGTAAATGAACAGATCATACACAAACTGACTGCGAGAGAAGCAATGCCTAGGACACAGACTTACACATAATATCCGTCTGTCTGTCAGCGTTTGTTTAGTTTCAGAACAAGATGTTATTCATTCAAAAAAAAAAAAAAAAAAAAGAGCCTATGTCCTTTTTTATAAAGATTTTGTGCATATTCTAATCTTTTGTACGATTTCTATTGTTGGAGCGATTGTCAGCGCCTCTTTAATGTGGCCGGAATATTCAACGACTCTATTTAAGCTCCAAAGATTGCGAGCGGTCAGGTTCGCTTGTAACAGTGTTAACAGGATGCTTCGTTATTTGTATATAATGTGCTTTGAATCTTTAGAAGTCTTGATGTCTTATTCGTACCGTATTTCTGAGTGTTTCGACGAAATAAAAATACAGTAAAAAAGCTCATCGAGGGTGTTGTTAATCAAGAGACCGTCGTTTTAGAAGAATCTTTTTTTTTTTCGCGCCTCGTCGACGTCGAGGTTATTAGAGGCGGGATGGGACTGGAGACAAGGAACTGGAAGGTATTCGGACACTGCCTTTAAAGGAAGCATCCCGGCATTCACCTGGAGTGATTTGGGGAAACCATGGGAAAGCAAAGTTTGGCTGCCCGAATGGGTAATCGAACCTGCGTCCTCCCGAATGCGAGGCCAGAGCGTTAACCACTCACCCACCACGCTCGGTTTGCAAGTATCAAGAGACTGGATGGATTGTTTTTGCACGAGACAACTCCTTTCTGTGTTTCTGTCGATCGTCGTACTCAAAACTAGTACTGGCCGCGTCGACTGTGTGAAATGCAAATGAGTGAGCAACGCACTGAATGATATGACAAACGAGGTCGCCACCAGAGCCATCTCCTAACGTCATCACTTACGGCCTCAAGTCCCGGCTGCAGCTGGGTGTAATGTCAATAACGCGATAACTATCCGGCATTAGACGTTAGTGTGGTACCAGCATACGGCATAAGGCCAGAAACAAGTCTTCCGCATGACACCAAGGGGCCCGACGGGGTTAATGTCCCCCCCATCCGACGGAAGTATCACCAACAGCGTCAAATCCACTCACTCTACAAGCACTACAGAGAGGTTTGGAAATTCACACACGACTTTCCGCGCAATCGGGTGATTAGAGGTGAGGTACTTGACACTAAAAAGAAAACTATTAAACCTAAATTTACAATGATGGGTAAATTGTGAAGATAGCGAAAATCAACTATATTTGTTTAATAAAATGGAAACGTAAGACAGCTGTTAATCATGTGATACGAACACCAATCAGAGCGCATGACGTCACATAGCAGCTCGCGCCAGTTCACCTCCCCTGTGTTACAGTCTAAGTCGTGTGTTAAAGGTTTCAGTGCTGGTAATAAATCAACTAAACTACTTATATTTGAATGGAAGTTAGATTTAATAAGATAAATAGCTCGAATTTGCCTTTTTTTTGCGTCAGACAACAATTTTTGCTAAGCAGAATTCCGTAACGTCAAAACGTCCAAGTAAGTATATTTATTATGTTAGACATATTATACTACGACAAAACGTTAGAATATAAGGTATTTTAGAAGCGCGTGTGTTAGTGGAGCAAAGCTTAATAGAAATCTGTAATTCGTGATTTTGGTCAGCGGATCTGCATTTTGAATAATGATTTTATTGATATTTAAAAAAAAAAAAAAAAATTTTTTTAAGATCGTTGCTATGCAGAAGCTTGTGCAGTTGTTAAGCGTTAATGTAATAACTACTTTAAAAAAAACCCTTGAGTGATTTCTTCAAGTTTTTATCGGTAAGGAAGCGTGCATAAACCACGTAGCCCCATTTTAGCCTCCGGTGAACTCCCCCTCCCCCCCCCCAAGCAACTTTTTTACCTTTTCGTTCCAGCAGATATTTTGTACTGTTTTCTCCTGTCAGACTATTGTAAATTACATACGGAGATAATTAACTGAGGGGAAATAAATATTCACATGCTGTTGTGAGTTCTGTTCCTCTTTTTAATTGTGAAAAATGTTATGAAAGGAAAGCTACGTGGCCTGGTACGGATCCCCCCCCTCCCCCCACGTAGCCTTTAAAACCCTCCCCCCTAGACCAAGCCACGTAGTTTGTGTACGGTCCCTAAGGCGGGAAAAGGTTAAAAGTCTGTACTACACATTCGTTCGATATTATATTTCCGACCGTAACGTTCTGAATGTAAAAATATAAAGTTTCTCGTTTCTGCATTAGTGGTATTACACGTTGTTCTACCGTTAGAGATGTGACGTTACAAGAGACGACATGACAGCTGCGAGCGTTTTGGCGCCAATATTCAAATCAGCGCATAAAAACGTAAAATTCTGCATTTTTCCATTCGTGTTTTTTTTTAATAAATAATATATTTTTTTATCATAGTAGACGTCTAGCTACAATATTGGCTATTTTCTCCAAATAAGTCAAGTACCTCACTGTGTGAAGAGTGAGGTAGTGGTGAGGTAATGCGATGCATATACTGGCGGTGGGAGTTGGTGTAAGGATTACTAGTAATACAGCACGCGGATGACTAGGAGTGGGTTTCAGGCGGTGAAAGTCAGCCGACGAGGTGACGCAAGGGGGGCGGAAGTCACGTGGCGCCGGCTACCGGACGGGCATCGGCAATGAGTCCACGCCCGTCTGTCCGCGGACTCCGTTAAGGTGCATTCCCACGATCCCTCGTAACGAAGGCGAGGCGAGACGGGACCTCATTAGCCGAAGTGTAGGGACGACCGCGGGCCGCAGGTTAGTCCTAGCTTACCTCGCCACCACCCTCCGCACCACGTTGCCTAGTGTCGTTTGGCACAGAGCACTTTACAGCAACAGAAGGGGTGCGCACCGCTGCTGCAAACCGATGGCAACAGCGCACCGCTACGTACGCCTGTGATGTTTACCGACTCAGAGTGGGTAGCTGCGTCTCGTCTCCGCTAGCAGAGGCGGCCCTGTTCCCATGGCGTCCCGTCCCGCCTCGCCTCCGTCGTTACCAGGGATCGTGGGAATGCACCTTAACGGCGGCTTCCCACGGCGCGCGGTTTTGTGGGCCGCGCTACGCAGTCCAGCACGCGCCACAAGATAGCCCCCCCCCCCCCCACTAGCGATGTTCCGATACCATCAAAGTATCGATACCTACTTACATGAGTAGTACTCAAATTGTTTGTACGATACTTACTCACAAGAGTACAGCAAAAGTATCGATACTTACTCATATCGATAGTTTTAAAAAAAAATTAATGTCGAAATGTACGTGACATGTTGCTAAATTATTTGTTTTATCTGTCTAGTGTAATAAAATGAAACATCATTCAGTAAACTTTTTTATTTATTTATTAAAATTATAATAAAGCTCACATTGTAAGCAAACTTTGAAGGTTTTGTCTTATCTTTAAATATTTATTTTAGTTTTAACACTTTTAAACAATAAATGTCCGCTTTTGGGAGGGTTTCCCAAAAAAGCAATTGTTCCAAATATTTTGGGGGCAGGCAGCTTGTTTCTTAGGGGACCGTGCACAAACTACGTGGCTCGGTCCAGGGGGGGGAGGGGGTAGCTGGGTAGCTACGCTGGGCTACGTGGGGTGGAGGGGGGGTTTCCGAGCCAGACCACGTAGCTTTCCTTTCATAACATTTTTCCCTGCTAAAATGAGGAACTGGCCTCACAACAGGATGTTAATATTTATTTTCTTCTGTTAATTATCTCCGTATGTAATTTACAATAGTCTGACAAGAGAAAACAGTGCAAAATGTCTTCTGGAATCAAAAGGGGAAGAAAGCTACGTGCTACGTCGGGGGGGGGGGGGGGGGGTAGAGGCAAACGCCACGTAGGGCTACGTGGGGGGGGGGGGGGGGTTCACAGAGACCAAAATGGAGCTACGTGGTTTATGCACGCTCCCTTATGTTTGTCATTGTTTCACCTGCCTGAGAAAACAAACATTAACTCAATACTGACGTTGCTACAACAATAAGATACTGTTGTGCGTATTTATACAGACAAGCAAATATAAGTTTCATTTCTTCCCATTCTGTAAATGGATTGCTTTTTAGAGACATTACAGTGTTTGACAAGTAGAGAGAGAGAGACTTTGTCACTACGGTGGGTTTTCTTTTTCTTTGTGATGTTCCCAGAAGTGATATTCCTGTAAAACGCTAGCTTAAGCATCTTCTTCTTCCAATTCACATGGGCTACTTAGTTGCTTAGGAGGCATCCATAAATTACGTGAGGTGAAATAGGGGAGGGGGGGTCCGGCGAAATCTCACCAGATCTCACCAACGGGGGGGGGGGGGTCTACGGAAATCTCACGTGAGATTTTGCGAAAAATTTGTGGACAGTAGAGCAAAAAAAAAGGTCTCAAATTTGCGGCAAAGTCGATTTTAGGAGGGTATTTCGTCAAAAAAGTTAGGGTGTGACCTTAAAAAAAAGTTTCCAGGGCGATTTCTAGGGGGGTTCTCACGGACCAAATCTCACCAGAGGGGGGGGGAGTCCGGCCAGATCTCACAAAATCTCACCAGGGGAGAGGGGGGGGGGTCCAAAAATCCGGAAAAACACCTCACGTAATTTATGGATGCCCCTTATGAACCATATCTTTTAGTTTTTGTGTGGGGCTGCGCGGGAGAGGCCATTGGCCAGGTATAGCGAAATGCGCGCCAAGTACGACTTTATTACAATGAAATAGGAACCTAAAACAAACTCTTTGATGTTAGATTGCCTATTGTAAGACTGATTTTTTTCATTTTCAATGCTACCAACTTGACGTCAGCGGGAAATTAATTTCGCAGGCGCGACTGAGTGGCGCAGCAGGGATGATGCATTTAGAATTTAACACGGGTGCGTTTCGATACTTTCGATTGATACAAGTACTTTTCTTCCGATACCTGAGTAAGTATCGAATGAATTAATTCGAATACGAAAAGTACTCGGTATCGAAACAAAGAATCGAGTACTTACCTCGTATTTACTTGTATCGGAACATCACTACTCCCCACCACGTTGCCTGGTGTGGTTCCAGCTACCCGGGCGTTTGATGTTTACCGACCTATAGGCGCCAACCCTGCCAGCGGCTTGAAAAACTCTGAGGAGGGGTGCAGAGTACCTTGGCACTTTCCGAATTGCATTGAAAGTGTAAACGGAAAACATGTGAAAATAAATGTCCTAACAATATTGGCTCAAGCTATTTTTGTTACTTTTTCCCATAGTTTTACTGGATATTTTTGATCCAGTTTCCAAGTGCCTTGTAGTTGATATTGACAGTTACAACCGGACAGCGACAATAGCATCTTTCAAAATTTCTCCTTTTATTCTGAATTCGTTCACTGTGAAATTATTCTATCTTCGAAAGCATTGCCAGGTATGGATACCTCCGTCCCTCATGTATTTGTAGCCGACGAAGGTTACGCGCTGCAGACTTATTTAATGCGTCCTTTCCGACAGACGATCAAAGAAAATATTTAATATACTGCTTAGCAGAGCACGACGATTCGTTGAAAATGGTTTTGGCATATTATCCCACAATTGGCGTGTTTATTTAGGTATGGAGACGGAAATTGAAACTACAATTCATGTTGTTAAATCTGTATGTTGCTTGCGCAGTTATCTTCGACGTAATAATGCTGCAGGTATCACAAATGATGAAATATTAAATAGTCCAGATCTGTCCAGAACGGCGTTCTCTACAATGCCGACTAACCAGAGATTTGGTTCAAATGAGAAATCAATTCGTCGCTTGCTTTAATTATTTTATTAATTTATTCATATTTAAACTATCGTAAACATTCGTGTTTACTAATTTCCTGCTTACTCAGGTAAAGAGAATTATATGTTATACGTCAAAAGCGCAAATAAATAATAATAAGTTGCAACTAAATAAATGTAACCAATAAATAATGATTATGTAAATAATGCAATTCAAATCATAAATGAAATAAAATGTTTTAAATAAATAAATAGTAATGCAAATAGCAATGGCTAGTTTCTTTAATTTCCTCTACAATTTCAATCCAAACTTCACTTTTATTGTTATTTTCGTAGTCGGAATGGCGTGAATTAAATAAATAATCTGTTTTTCTCGCACCAAATTAATTAGTTCATCAATTTCGACATTCGCCACCTCGACGTGATCGCGCGATATCTATGTGCACGCACAACCTGATCGCGCGTTCTGCCGCTTTCTGTCTTACAGGGATGATGCAGTACTACGTAATACAGTGCCCGGTGCCCGCGCTCTGTTTGACCGGGCCTTTAAGACCCATTCACACTAGCGGTCAGGTCCAATGTTGCCACCTTAGCGATTTTGTCGCTAGATTGAGTGAATTTTGAAGTTCGACAGCGATATTCTTTAAATATGTTATCGCTAAAAAATACTTGGTGATTTTTAGTGATATTCAACCTTGGAGAGTTTCGAAAAATATACTGGCAACACTGTACAGTCATGGCGAGTATACACACAATAACAAGCAATCACTGACTAAAGACAATTACAGAAAAAATCTTTGACCATAGATATAATTATACGTCTTTGTTTAGCTATGCCTGCTTTGAGTTACTTAAGTTATGTTAGTATTTGTTTCAGTTTTAGTTAGCGTCGAAGTTATCCAAATAAAGTTCTGCTGTTCCTGTGATATGTGAAGTGGTATCTATCGCTCACTATGGAAGTGCCACTGAAAGAGAAGACTGTTTATGCACAAAAATATCGGAGAGAGAATATGGGAAACTAAAGCCGAGTTTAAAATGTGATTGCGGCCTGTGATAAACGAACCTACAAGAGCTTTTTATACCTTTCGTCATTGTGAAATATCCGCAAGAATTGATGATATAACGAAACACTGTGAAACCAAACCCAATTTTCAAAAACACAGGGATTAAATTTTAATAATTTTGTCAAGAACAAATTGAGTAACAGTATGGCTGTAAATACTCTTCATAGCATTCTTTTTATATGGAGTCAGTTAAAAATCGTGGAAAAAAACAGCATCAGTTAGAGCGTCCGGCTGATGTGATTGCTGCCATTGGTAAAGATACTAAATACTCTTTAAAATCTAATACTGATGATTCATTTCATCCTTCCACATCTGCAAGTTCTGCACTCCAACGAAGACAAAGATGATAAAGAAGAAATGCCGGTTGAAGAATTTGATGTTGGTTTTTAATACAATCTTATGTTGAAATTAATGAAAATACTGACAGTAAAAATATTTTTATAATACTTACCTTACAATTTTTATTTAGCGATTTCTAGCGAATCTTTTAGTTCTAAATATCCCGTAATCTAGCGAGTTTTGAGACCAGTCTAGAGACTTTTACTTTCGTAAGGTGGCAACACTGGTCAGGTCAAGAATTGCTATACTCATAACCCAATGTGCGCGTGTTTATTTGGTGACAGTGAATTTTTTCTTATTGCTTTAACGCCTCGTCGACGACTAAGGTTATTAGAGGCGGGATGGGACTGGGGACAAGGAAATGGGAACGGGAAGGGATTCGGCCATGGTATTTTTGAAGGAAGCATCCCAGCTGTGATGTCACAAGACATTTGAAAACATAATTAGGAGCTTTAAGAGGTAGTATTTAATTAGAATAAGGTTAGGATTAAGTAATTTCAATTAGATAGCGAGAGTGAGGCGGAGAGTATTTTTTAGTCTAAGATTTCAAGTGGCTACAGATACTGTCATGGCGGCTAAGCCATGTGGGAGAAGTTCGGACACTTGCTTCCGCCCAGAGTTTGGCGGGGATAGGATAGTATTGTAGCCACCCTACAAACACAAAAGCTACCTCTCCGGTGGGGTAACATCGGTGGAACTCTGTGTTCCCTCCCATTTGGCAGAGATGGTCCTCTCGCCAAATGGGAAAGTAAGGATCCAATGTTGGCAGCACTCCCCTCCCGTAGAGGATTAGCATACCTGAATCCCGTTAGGTGGGTGTTATATAAGCCCTCACAATGGAACCATAGCCTCTCAGTCTTAGTCAGTTCTGTTAGATGTGTTGTGCAGTCTGTGCTGAGTTGGCGATGTGATCTAAGTGATGACTGTCTGCGCCGCCGGCCTGCCAATATGATGTAAGACAAATTCTCTCTCTCTCTGTGTACTGAAGGCTCACTCTCGCTACAAGTTATGGTGTAAGAAACATAGAACTTTTAAGGGAAAGTGTTTGATTTCCATGTGTTAAAAATCAGGAGAACTATAGGGACTTGCCTAATCGTGTTCCGATTTCAATTATAGACCTATGTATGAATGTGAATGATCAGAATACAAATTTACTTTTGTGAAATTCATAATTATTCACATACTTTATTTCTTTGTGACTGTCTCCCTCCCGACCCCGTCACCAGGTGATAATGATGAAATGAATGCAAGTCAATCTTCGGCTAAGAGGTCCGATACTAAATAATTAATAAATTAGCCGGAAATAATTAGAAGGATGGGTGGGAACGTTACACAGCATTCACCTGGAGTGATTTGGGAAAACCATGGAAAACCCAAATCAGGATGCCCGGACGGAGATTCGAACCCGCGTCCTCCCGAATGCGAGGCCAGAACGGTAACCGTTACACCACCACGCTCGGTGGGTGACTGAGTTTTTCTGACGACGATGAAGAAAATTTAATAAATTGTGCGGCAGCGATACGCAGGTCAGGCTGCGTACGGCAAAATTTTAATTAAAGAGAACGTTTGGAACGCTATAGCATGGGAGATACTATGCTTTTACTTACAAAAATATTTAAATGTAAATTATTCGCACATAATATAAACTTATGTTATTGGTCATACATATTTATTAATTGATATCAGTCAGTGGTTGGGATCCGTTATTAATGACTTCCTGTTACCACACCACTAAAATGTATTCACAATAAATACTCAAATTTTTATCTAATCTGAAAATCTATGACTATTTAACAATCCTTCAAAACTAGAAAAGATTAACATGTTATCCCCGCTGCTAGCTTAATTATTACTGAAAGTATAAAATGGAGTATTTTCTTCTTCAAGATGACTGCCACGAAGTAAATTGTGTAAACACGCTGATGATATCAGGTGATCTGCCACATTTGGCGCTACAGACCTGCAGTAATAAGAGTTTAAAAAACTCTAAATACTTGGTTTCTTACTCCAAACGCATTTTCTGTCACTAGTCGTCCACGGAATAAATTATTATTATAATTGCACCACTTTTTTTCATGATATAACCACTAATAGCAAACGCTTCGTCTCAAATCAGAAAATGGCATAGCACCGCCCTTGTGCCTGGCAAACGTTTTGGTGGAGGGACGTTAAATCTCTTTGATGCTATTTTTACACCCCCCCCCCCCCCCGTGCCGTTATCAGATTTATTTCCATAAGCAACGACGTTAACGACTATGAATTTATAAATTACATCCACAATAGCCAGCAAAACAACTGAAAAGTAATTTCTGTAATTAAAAAATAGTGACCCATTTTTATTTCGTGTTCTTATGTGAACATTTTTTCCATCTATACGACCAACGCAATTAAATATATTCCATTTATGCAAAAATTCCTCTTAGAAAGGTCTGAAATATCACTGATTAGGAAATGTCATAGTAATGAGTAGTGATCTGGATTTTCCATGGTTTCCCTAAATCGCTCCAGGCGAATGCTGGGATGGTTCCTCACAATAGCCCATGGGCGCCTCCTGCCATATCCCGTACATCCCTTCCAAACCATTACCTTCCCGGATAGGTGCAATGCACCCTCCGCCACACATTTTTAGTGAATCGCGGAGTAATAGTAATAGTTCTCGTAAAAGTGAACAACCCTACAACATAATTACTAATTTTGTTACCAAACTTTTATTGATTTTTTAAATAAAAGTTAATGAAACGCCAATGCAACTGAATTTTGTTTTATTTTTTGTGTCGTACGCGTTTCACTATATTTCCAGAGCATCAACCAGCGGCATATGTGACTTTTTTCTCATGATCAGGGTTAGTTTCTCTGTGTAGCTTCTTTTCTAGGATTCATTGTAGAATCTTCTGAAGATATCAAGCCCTACACTGCGCCAAGCAAATTACACATTTTCGCTATTGTTTACCGTCACTATCTTTTTCATAACATGAGAAAGTAAACACCACGCCATGTATTTTTTTCTCATTATTTCAATAATTTTACTGTAAACTTATATCATACAATGAATGATCAAAGATAAAGAAACGGAAATGAAAAAGTTAACCTTGAGTATGTCTATTTACAACCTGCCCGTTGTGTCGTGATTGCGTCAGCTGAATGCGTTTTAGCTTTTCTTAGTAAATATCAGGAGTTGTGGTATTTTTGAGTTAGCCACAACGCGTTCTGATCAGCCAGAACATTATGACTACCTACCTACTATCGATATAAACCCGTCCAGGAATATGACTTCTGGAAACATCACAAAGAGGAAACGCATTGTAGTGACAAAGTCTCTACTTGTCAAACAAGGTAACGTCTCTAAAAAGCAATCCATTTTAAGAATTGGAAGAAATGAAACTTATATTTCCTTGTCTGTATAAATACGCACAGCAGTATCTTATTGTTGTAGCAACGTCAGTGTCGAGTGAATGTTTGATTTCCAAGGCAGGTGAAACCATGGAAAACCCAAATCTGGATGCCCGGACGGGGATTCGAACCGCCGTCCTCCCGAATGCGAGGCCAGAACGCTAACCGTTACACCACCACTCTCGGTAAGTATCGTAACACAATTCGAGTATCGATACTTTGATGGTATCGGAACATCACTAGGACAGACTGGTATACAGCATAGGTGTGTCTGAACACACAGTGCATAGAACACACCTAACGATGGGCCTTCGCAGCCGACGACCCATGCGTGTGCCGATGTTGACACCACGACATCGGCAACTACGGCTGAAATGGGCACGTGACCATCGTCACTGGACGTTGACGCATGGTCTGATGAATCCTGATACCTTCTTCATCATGCCGATGAGACGGTGCGAATCCGTCGTTTTCCAGGGGAACAGCTTCTTGACACCTGTACTGCAGGACGGAGACAAGCTGGCGGCGGCTCAATTATGCTCTGGGGAAAATTCACGTGGGCATCCATGGGTCCAGGGTCTCGTGCAAGGTACCATGACGGCCAATAAGTATCGTACACTGGTTGCAGAGCACGTACACCTCTTCATGACGACTATGTTTCCCAAAGGCAGTGGCATTGCAACATCTGTTCCAACCATATGGCTACTAGCCATCTGAAGATATATCAGGCTCTGTTAAACCTTTACGCGATGAACAAATCAACGTCATAACTGCCAACTTTTAAAATTGTATTTCCGTAAAGACCCTGGACCACAAAAAGTGTAAAATATACATTTAATCGACCACGAACTAAAGATACAAAAATTTGTAAACAGCATATTTAATTGAAGCCTTAAACACTTACTTCATAAATTTGTTAAGAAACAATCTTCAAGACAAATTTTGCAGTCGGTATTAACATTATCATTGGTAAAAAATTGGGCGAAAAAAGTGTTGATTTTGTCGTTCTCTGCCTTCGAGTTTAAAATCGCACTGTGTGTATCACACTTCACGTGACTAGCCAAATGATTTTTCCCGCTAAGTAGCATTTCAATGACACTTACTATAAAAAAAAAAAACGGAAAATTTCTCCCTTTTCTTCACTTTAACATGCTTGAAAATTCAACGAAATATGGTTTCTCTAATGTCTGGTAATACTAACAATTGTTATTTAATAAATACGCCAATATTAATTATTTAAAGTGAAATAAACAATATCCAACAACAGTTGCATTGGCGTATTTAATAAACAACAATTATTAGTTTAACAAGCAACTGTGGAAGAAAAGGCCTACAATAATCACATATTCTGGCTATACTATTTCTTAGAGTTAGTTGTCCATGATTGCATCAGAGTTACATACTATACACAAACTACCAACCAGCGATACATCGCACGCGGGACTATACGGGAGTGCAACGAAACGATAGTCAAACGAATGCCGATTCGACTTTCAGGAATGGTGTCAATGTAAATTCTAACTGATCGATTGACTACAGTAAAATATAGTGTACCTTGGAGAACTCTTATAGTGAAATGAAAGACGCTTCAGAGTACATAAATGAGACCTTACAGACATGAAACAAATCAGAACCCTACCGCAATTGTCCATAAAAACAACAATAACCTTGTTCCATATAAATATCTCATCTAAGTGACAAAATTTTGTTTGGAAATTCGTAAAATAATACAGTTCGTCCATACAACCGTAAAATACAGCACCTTAGCGTGAATTTTACGGGAAAACCGCCGTAAAAATTGGGGGGGGGGGGTATGCAACATCTAAACAAGGGTTGTAACGGATGTGACCTCTGCGGAAAAATAAATTTAAAATCAAAATAAGTAAATATTTTATGCCAAATTCTTTCTTCTTTCATAAGTAAATTCTATTTCCATATAATACTTCCATACTGATTTATTTTTGCCTCATCTTTCAACAACAAAAAACGTGCGATGATTTCACACGTGAAATTATTTAAAGAATTACGCACGCGTCTAAAAACCAGTCTTTGTCATATGAACTTTGCGGAGTTCGCGGCTAGACTAATTCAAGCGTCAAGCACAAGGCCACGCCACCGCACATCTCCGTGCTCGCTTTAATTTTTTTTTGGCTTATTACACGCCTCGTCGACTTTGATCGGGGCTTGGACCGGAAAGGAATTCGGCGATGGCCTGTTAAAGCATGCATTCATCTGGAGTGATTTGGAGAACCACGGAAAACCCAAATCTGGATGCTCGGACAGGGATTCGAACCGGCGTCCTCCCGAATGCGAGGCCAGAACGTTAACGCTCACCCGCCACCCGCCTTCCCACCGCTCTAATGACGCATTCACAGTACAACTTGTAGGACCTACGATGATCCGATTTTCAATAAAAAGGACTCTTGATGGGCCGTGAAAGGGGTTACAGGACTACATGCAGGGCGTGTTGGATGTTGTTGGACTCCTAGGCAACCAACACGGGTCCTTGCTGTCCAATAAGCTATATATATTGGAGGAAGCTATTGGAAGAAACATCCTTCGAGTGTGCGATAAGGACATATGGTGTGCAGCGAGAAAGTACGAGTGGAAAGGACTGCTTGGAACATTTTGTTGGACCCCTTCTAGTAGCGTGAATGGGTGAGCACATCCTACGGTCTAACACGAATATCCTATAAGGGAGCGTCCATAAACCACTTAGCTCCATTTTGGCCACCTGTGAACCCCCCTCCCCCCACGTAGCCCTACATGACTTTTTCCTCTCCCCCCCCTCCCACGTACCCTTTTCCCCCCCTTTTGATTCCAGACGACATTTTGTACTGTTTTCTCTTGTCAGACTATTGTAAATTATATACCGAGATAATAAAGTTAGAGAAATTAAAATTCACATGCTATTGTGAGTTCTGTTCCTCATTTTAACTATGGAAAATATTATGAAAGGAAGGCTACGTGGCCTGGCTCGGAACCCCCCCACATAGCCCAGCGTAGCCTTGCAGACATCCCCTCCCCCCCCCCCCCCTGGACCGAGCCACGTAGTTTGTGCACGGTCACTAAGTTGGACCGTGGATAGACCGCTTTACGTCACATGCAAGTTCAGACCTGTAAATTCGTCGCTTAGGTAATAACACCGCTCAGTTCATTGTTACTTTTATTGCAAGATCGTAAAGGGGGCGTCCATAAATTTACGTGAGGTGAAACAGGAGGGGGAGGGGGGCGGGGGTTCTGGCGAAATCTCACGTGAGCTCTTGGAAAAATTAACCGAATGTAGAGCTAAATAAAGGAAGTCTACAAATGACGCGAAACTCAATTTTAGGGAGTTTTTAAAGTGGGGGTGTTACCGGCTTTTGGAACGGTGAAACATAAAAAAAGTCTCAAAAAGTTGGCAGGCGATATCACAAAGTCTCACCAGAATGATGGGGGGGGGGGGCGGAAATCCGGAAAAACACCTCACGTAATTTATGGATGCCCCCTAAAGGGGGAAAAAAATCACGATCTTGTGAATAGAAAATATAAAAAAAACCGGCGATAATATATAAAATGTTTTATGTAAAATATTATGTGTGAAATTGTACTCGCACACATAAAATGAGATGTGTAAACGGGTGGGTAAAATGGTCTCTCGACCGGAAACCAACAGTAATAATATCTCTGGTTGGGGAGGGGAGAGAGTCCACAGGTCACCGTGACACTTGGTCGAGTCGCGCGGAGCAACAGGTGTCCCGACGGCAGACACCTCGCAGTCAGATTGGCGACTGACTAAGGGCCGGTCAACAAGTAACATCTCGACTTGATCAGGTGAAACATCGAGTGTGGACAGCACAACGGACGTTTTACCTCAACTCAACCAAGGCGGACGACTTCCAGAAAACGGACCGGCGCGGTGGGAGCACAGTTTTCTGTCTTGACTGCCGTTTTCCCTTCAGTCTTTTATCATCTCTCAGCTTGTGCGGAGCTAAAATTAATATTATTTTGTTTCTCTTTTTTTTCCAAAACATTTTACGCTGTGGAATTTTCGAATCTACGACAGTAGTCACATGGTTTATTTACAGAATTCATTGAGTTGTATCTTAATTAACCCTGTATACGGCAAGTTAAATTCAAATGACTACAGTAGAGGTGGGCAAAGTGATTCACTAGAAAGAGCAGTGTTCATTTGATCACTCTACGAAAAGAACTAGTTCTTTTGAACGGCTCACTAGCTCACTTGCTCAGTAGTATTTGAGACTTTTTTCTTTTATAGCTCAACAGTCCACAAAGCCCACGTGAACAAGCTCTTCTTGATCTTCGGAATTAGCCGACTTTCACCTAGAAGAACTACCGTTCACTTTTAGTGAGCGACTGCTCACTCGCTCTTTTAAAAGAATTGCTCAGAAGAACTGATTCACTCGCGGACGACCCATCTCTAGAATAGATTGACAGAGACAAAAATTAAGCAAATGCTTTGGTTAATAAATGTAAGGAAGTGTCTCTTGGAGATACAAAGGAAATGGATATGAAAAAAATAATTCTTTTCGTTCAGTGTTTCGTAAAGGTTTCCTAAAACTGAAGAAGTCACCACGTTCTTTTGCTGGTGCCGATGATATTTACAAACCTTCTCTTCATAATTAAAGAAGGTCGGAATTTCACAGATACCCCAAGAGTAGCAATTAGCGACATAGAGGATAGCAATTTGAAATAAGGGCCCCCTAACCATTCGTAAATAATTACAACAGTCTTCAGCTTCATGACGTAATTCCCGAAGCTAATTCAGATGAAAGAACCATTTACTCCTTAGCAACCATATTCTAGACCATTTTTAATTTTTAATCTCACCAGACGTAGTGAAATAATAACTAAAAGCAATGCTTCATCCATGCTTTTAATAAAACTGAACCAAAGACGAAAGTTAAAAACGTAAAAATGTGGACACGAGTTTTTGATCACCTTGATTGGTCAATTACGTGAAGTGAAATGGGAGGGGGGGGGGGAGGTCCGGCGAAATTTCAAGAAACCTCACACAGACCAAAGGGGAGGGGGGTCAACGGGAAATCTCACGTGAGGTTTCGAAATTCTTGTAGAATGGTAGAGCCACACACCCCCCCCCCCCCCAAAAAAAAGTGTCTATAAATGACACGAAGTTCGATTTTATAACTGCCCTTGGGAGCATGAGACACAAAAAAAGATCTCAAAACAATGCTAGGTTCATTCGTGAGGGGGCGGAAGGGGGGGGTCTTCGTCAAAATCTCACGTAGTTTCACCAGAAGGGGAGGGGGAGGAGGGTCCGGAAAAACAGCTCATCTACATCCATACTCTGCAAATCACAAACATTGTGGGTGGCAGAGGGTGCTAAGCACCAATCCTAAACCTGCGCATTCCAATCCCGAATGGTACGAGGAAAGAAGGAATATATAAAGCATCAGTACGGCATCTTATTTCTCTAATCTTATCCCTCCGGTCATTACCACCTAAATAGGTTGGCGGAAGAAGTATTTGATTGCACTCGTAATTTAATAATTTTCGCATATTCTCCAATAAATTCAAATGCAAACTACGTCGTCAGTTTTCCAAACTATCCCAGCCAAATCTATGTATCGATTCTGTGACGAATCGAGCGGCTCTCCTCTGTACCCTCTCCACTGAGTCGATCAGGCCCTTGCGATACGGATCCCAAACTCCACGACAGTAATCCATATGCGGGCGCACTAGTGTTTTGTATGCTATCTCCTTCGTATGAGCATTACATTTCCTCAAAATACGAC
>CM061919.1:264368623-264391801 GCA_031002005.1 Vandiemenella viatica
TGTAGATAATTATTTATACATGTATGATGTATGTAATATTAAAAAATTGTCACTATTGTAAAGACAAGATAAGAAAGAAATTGAAATATGTGTGAAACATATGTGAAATATGTGAAACATTGTAAAAATTAATGTATCATTGTAATATGCATAAGGAATTAATTGTCAATAAATAAGCAGCTCACACAGCCGACACAGAATTTGAAAATTTGCACTCTCAAGAGAGATTGCAAAATTTTCCCCAAGGGGGGGAGGTGTTGCGAATGAATCGCAAGAAGTACTTAGGTGTACAGGTTGCACAATTAAGTGTAAAGTTTACGTGTTCGGAGACGCGTAGGATGTTGTGGAGAAGCAATGTTTATCAACAGAGGCAGTAAATATAAACAGTAGAGGCCGGAAGGTCGAGCGAGGGGAGATAGGACTGTGTGTTGACAAGCAGCGGAAGAGCGCCCGATAACGCCCTCGACCCGACAGCCTGCGTGACAGGAAACACGAAAATTTCCAGAAGGATAAACAAAGCTGATGCAAGAACGTAGGATACGTGACCAGCGCAACCCGAATGTTCGAGAAGGTCGAGAAGACACACGCAGTGTCGTCACCGGACGATATAAAAGAGGTGGCCGGGCCACCAGCAGGGCAGAGGATCACCAGCAGGAGAGAGGACCAGCAGGAGCAGAGAGGATCACCAGCAGAGCAGAGAGAGGCAGAGAGAGTAGGGCGGAGCAGTGACAGAGCAGGACTGTTAGCCTAGGGCAGCAGTAGGACGGAGAGACAGACTAGTGCAGGGCACAGTAGTCGCCGTTGTTAGCTGTTAGGGTCTTCAAGTATAAGGGTCTTAGTAAATGACGGACCAGCAGATAGAAGGACCCAAGCTAGTTACTCCCGTAATTTCTGAATATTTTCAGTGGAAGTAGGTCGGGCTTCGTGAGTTGCAAGTTTGATTGTAATCTCAACTTGTATGTGTTTTTATTTCTCAAATCCTTTTCCACACCGAGTTCCCAAGTTTGAAAATCGTTACTCACTTGTATTTAGACTTCCAACAACTAAACGGAAGTCTAGCTCCCAACTTCCGAACCGCTCGCGGAAGTAAATAGCCAACCGGACGCAACAGATAGTTGAAAATAAATAAATAAATAAGGCATACATTACTATCACCAAAATATATTTTAAGAAAAGTGTGTGTGTGTGTGTGTGTGTGAGAGAGAGAGAGAGAGAATTATACTACTGTAATGCTATGCAAAGCTTACGATTGGAATGAACGTATTTATTTATTTATCAATTCAGATGTAAGGGGTTCGCAAGAGATCTCTTCCTGGAAGTGGTACTCTGGAAGAACTAACCGGGAACCACTTATCTAAATTAATACTTCGCAGTCTACGAAAATAAGCCCGCGATCTCAATAGCTTGACAAGTCCGATCTTATTATAAACAGCTGAAGATGTCGGATTGCTATTGCGGTTAGTCCGCAAAGAAAGAAAAACTCATTAAACTCTTTCAATCCAGTAACGCTACAAGTTGATACAGTCTGCGGATCATTTCACAGGTTCGTAAATGACACACCTCGAACTGGACAGAACTCGGAACATACTGCGCACAATTTCGATGTTTCGTTACCATGGATTTTATAGTTTAGTGGTTATAGTGACTTACAGCATTAAAGAGTCACTGGTTGAAATCCTATTCTCGGCTAGGATTTTAAAAAGATACTTAAGCCGTACTTTATCCCTGGGAAATATTGCGAAGTAGTGGCTGGAATCTCGCTGTAGGTCTGCTATACACAGTAGGTTTACAGAGTTTTCTTACGCGATTGTGACATAGCCGGAACAAACTGTCAACGGGTCCACAAAACAACAGGGATTTTTTTCGGAACTTTACGTTTCATTAGAAACTGGTGGGGAGGGGGATAAGGCATTGGAAGGAATTCTGTCCTGGCCCCTGTGACATTATCGCTAATCCACCAAACATTTTTGTTAATATTATTAATATTAAATTATCAGACGTCATTATCATAAACAATTGTATTAATTTTTGTAACCTTACTTGTAATGTTGTAGTTTGATCGTGATTGTTGACTTGGGCAGGAGGAAGTTGAGTCGGTGTGTGGTGTTGGGAGCGCAGCCCTCCTTGTACACAAGCCGAAGTAGTTTATAGAACGTATCTACATGTAAATAGTTGTGTCAGTGAATGATGTTAATTAGAACCAAAAATATCTCTAGCAGAACATACTATGCAAGTGTTAAAAAGAGGAAAATTGGGCCGACCTCTAAATAACACGCCGTGATTCTGCCAGGGTATTAGCAGCTTACATTTGGCGACCACTGCCAGGATTTAGCAGCTCACCCCTTTTGAAGCGTTCAATTGGAGTAACCCACCAGGCTCTGTGGCGGCGCTTTGGAGCTCTGCACACAGTAGTGTCAGCACGACGGAGCTTCAACAGGTGTCATTCGAACACTCGGGTCCGCAGTCAAGAATTAAGATCCTCCACTAGACGAGATCTCCGGTGATCAGACGGCGTATAGAGGAAGCAAAACCAAACTATCACCACCTCATTTTCTTCGTTTCTATTTGCCGAGACACTTGTGATTTTCTAAGTACAACAAGCTTAAGATCTGACAGGAAACTTGACGGTGGGGACGTACAAGGGCAGCGGTTTGGCAATCCATTTGCTAGGCCTTGCTATGCTGACTTACTGGGTATGTAAGCTGCTAGGATATCTTTGGCACACCATATCTCTGAGACTGAGGCCCTTTGCACCTACAACTAAGTGGATACAATGCTACTACGCTGGTGGAGTGCAACACCCAAATAGAAATCGTGGAATTTTAGGAAACTTCTTAGATATATCCAGATTCCAGGGTCATACCCAGAAAAAAAATTATAACAAATTGAAGTGCATCAGGCTAAGTTTATTATCTTTCGATGCAGTTGTCAGTAAGAAGTGCGCCCACCTTGAGTACATATACCTTCCAGGATCATTGACGGCACTGAACCAATAAGCGTTCGGATGTCTTCTTGGAGTATGTCTCTCTAAGCCTGCATGTCTTGTGGAGTCAGTCTGTGTCTACTCCTGGCATACCAGACATACTTACTCTATTGGGGAAAAATCTGTGATCGTAACCCCTTGCAAGGTTTGTGTGGTGATCGCATCAGTATGAGAACGGGCATTATCCTATTGGAAGATGAGATTTGGATTGTGGATGTAAAGGATATCACAATAGGGTGCAGCACTCCGTCCATATAGTGGTGCAAACTCAGTCCTGCTGACGAAACTGATTGCTGCCAAACCATGAGACCAGTGGCTGGACCTGTGTGACGGTCTGAAATCACAGCAGGGTGAGCCGTTTCTCAACTTCGCCTAACATGTCGTCGACTATCACTTTGCAACAGACAGAATCCTCTAAACACAAATGTACGCCATTCACTTGTCCATCTGCGTTCTATATTACACCAAGTTGGACGATGCTGGCAATAAAACCAGATTAATGGAACCCATTGCATGTAACCCAGCTTCAAGCAATTGGTTTACAATCGTCCGTTTCTCTGTAACCACTGCTTGGATCTGGCCTGCAGCCATCCACACAATTTGGCGGTCTTCACGTGCTGTTGTGCTTCTGTATGGACCTATGCCTGCTCTAGGTGTATTAGAGCCTTCTTTCAACCACTCTATAACAAATGTATACACTAACACTTTCGGGAGATTTCACGATGTGATACACCCATTTCAGACATGCCATTTCTCCGACCTCTCTCACAGTTGGACATTTGGGTGTAGAGGGTTGGCACTCTTCGGCCTGGCATCAAGACTCGGTCAATAACAAAGTGTCATGTTACACAACACAGTTCACCACTTACACGTTATAAAACACAGCTGCATACTACATAGCCCCGTAATTCTCATAATATTACATGTAAAACTTTCAATTATTAATCATTCAATACTCTTCATAAGGGAATGCTTGGGGTCAATTTTCATTCATTCATCACATCTCCGTCTGGGTCCTGCACTTTTAATTTCCGCCAGTGTTTATATATAAGAATCATCGAAACCAATGACTACGTAGTGTGGCAGCAAGGTGCAGGACACGGAAGCGCTTGTGCCGCTCGCACCTGTTGGGCGGAAGGACGGACTATTTCTGCGGCGGCCTGGCGCCAGTCCAGGGCGCGCTGTCAGGCGCGTGTTTACCACCAACCAACACTCTGCTGGACAACACGCAGTGGATAGGGGGCGTCCATTAACCACGTACCTCCATTTTGTGCTCCTGTGTTCACCCCCCACCCCCTCCCCCCCCCGTTCACGTAGCTTTATTTCCCCTACTGACCCCCGAAAACATTTTTATACTGTTTTCTCATCTGGATATTGTGGGCCATTTTGTCAACTGCGATAGGATCAATTTTTATGAATAATTGTCACGGCAATGCAATTGAATTTGTTGCTTTTATTTTCCGAACGCGTTTCACTTCATTCTCTGAACAGTGGCGTAGATAGGTCAACAAGGGCCCCGATGCAAAAAAATTATTTTGGGCCCTCAGGCCAGATGGGCGACCTTTTTTGTTTTGTGCTACTGATAGGGGCTCCCTGAGCTGAAGCTGGAGCCCCTTGAGTTGTGCTTGGGGGCTCCCTGAGCAGTGGTTGGGGTCCCCCTGCTGAGCAGTGAGGGCCCTTAGTGAGGGACTGGGACTTCCTGTGTCTTTGGAGCCCCCTTAGACGTCGGTAGAGGTAAAAAAAAAAAGGTCGCTGTTAGTTTGCCGTGAAGGCCCGTGGGCCGTCTAAACTGCGCATGGGGCCCCCTGATGTATGCTTGGGGGCCCCGGTGCACTGCACCGCCTAGTCCCATGGTAGCTACGCTCCTGTCTCGGAAGCATCTTCAGCGGTTCTGTATTTTTCATTGCTCACATTTGCTTGTAATTGTACAGTGGTTCGGCATCAGTTGTATCTGTAATAGCAGTTTGCATTACAGGCATTGGTTGTATCTTTAAGAGTAATTTCGTAGCACTTTTTGATTTCTGATGGCTTACATTGAGTGCGGTGATATATGGTAGATGCAACAAACGCCTGTAATGCAAACTACTATTACAGATACAACTGATGCCGAAACACGATACAATTACAGGCAAATGTGAGCAATGAAAATACAGAACCGCTGAAGATGCTTCAGAGAATGAAACGCGTTTCGAAAATAAAAACAACATATTCAATTTCACTGACGCGACAATTATTCATAAAAAAATTGATATCGTAAATTACATACGGAGATAATTAAATGACGGAAACAAATATTCAAATGCTGTTGTGTGTTCTATACCTCATTCTAACTGTGACGAATATTATAAATGGAGAGCTACGTGGTCTGGCTCGGAAAGCCTCCCTCCCCAAGTAGCCCAGCGTAAAATCCCAGTAAACCCTCCCAGACAGAGCCACGTAGTTTATGGACCCCTTTACAGTCTCCTGCACCGCAGCGACTGGTACCGAGCGGGGTGGGTACGCGGTAGGGGGCGTCCAATAATTACGCGAGCTGTTTTTTTCTGAATTCCGGTCCTCCCCCACCTCTCTGGTGAAATTTCGTGAGATCTGGTCGCACCCCATCTAAAGGCTCATTTCCACGATCCCTTGTAACGAAGGCGAGACGGGACGAGACCTCATTAGCCGAAGTGTAGGGACGACCGCGCGCCGCAGGTTAGTCCTAGCTTACCTCGCCGCCATCTCCCCACCACGTTGCCTAGTGTCGTTCGGCACAGAGCACTTTACAGCAACAGAAGGGGTGCGCACCGCTGCTGCAAACCGATGGCAACAGCGCACCGCTACGCACGCCTGTGATGTTTACCGACTCAGAGTGGGTAGCTGCGTCTCGTCTCCGCTAGAAGAGGCGGCCCTGTTCCCATGGCGTGTGGTCGAGTATTCGTCCCGTCCCGTCCCGTCTCGCCTTCGTTACAAGGGATCGTGGGAACGGGCCTTAAGGTAGACTAGAGATTTTTTATGGAGGACGCCCCCTCCCCCTGCTAATCGACCTTATAGTTTTCTTGAGATCTTTTTTTTGTTTAGCTCTCATGCTTCCAAGGGCTGTTACACCCCCCCTAAGGTCGGTTTCCGCGTCGTTACTAGACCATATCCTCCCCCCCTTTAAATCAATATTCGAGGCATTTGTAGACCTTTTTTAAGCTCTACTATCATTCAAAAATTTCAAAACCTCACGTGAGATTTCCGTTGCCCCCCCCCCCTGGTGAGGTTTCGTGAAATTTCGGCGACCCCCCCTCCATTTCTCCTCACGTAATAAATCACCGCCCCCTAACGCTCTGGCCACGCATTCCTCCGTCCATCAGGTTTGGGTTTTCCATGGTTTCCCCAAATCACTCCGGGTGAATGCCGGGATTGTCCCTTCTAGAGGCTACGGCCGAAATCCTTCACGTTCCTTCCGCCAGTCCCTTCCCGCCTCTAATGACGTCGACGTCGACGAGACAAAGCCAGAAAAAATTGCAGCGAAGGAGTTCCTAGTCCACAGTTCGTGGATCCAAAACACAATGGAAATACACGAATTACGTAATCTTTCCGGTGTCGACCCAGGTACAGCTAAAACTGGAGACGGTCAGCGCTGTATGTCTGGATATTATTCCGAGCCCACCTCTTGAATACCTCCACAACAGACAGCAAAAATTATAATCCTAGATCCGGCTGCATGATCTCTACGTCCATCTCTTGTTTCAGTGGAATGCAATTTTTATGTATAACTAGCTCGTACCCGCGACTTCGTACGCGTGGATTAAGAATTTTTTTTCCCAGAATTAAATATAGAAAGTTGTTGGTAACGAAGGATTGGTCCCAAACAATATCGAGTCGGAATAATATGGCAGGAAAGATAACACTATATCATTCTACCGTCGAACCAGTCTCTTGAAGAGAATCAATTTCCAACATATTTCTGTCACCATTCGATAAGGTCTCAAAATTTCGTGACTACAACTATTAAACATGCCGGAGAAAATGTCCTGTGCCCTTCATAGAGATTTTCTTCAGATCAACATCGATATAGCCATTTGGTCGTCAAAACGTAACAAAAAGACAGAGACTTACTTCCGTACTTCCGTATTTATAGTATTATTACTGCGGTTCACACACTCTCTCTCACACTCTCTCTCTCTGACTGCGAACAATCATTATAACGTAAAAAAGTGTACACCTACAGCATTGCAAGGCTACCTACGATTTGCCTCGCATTGCATCCATAACTTTGTGATATCTACAGTTTAACATTCAATCCGAATAACCTACGGCCCAGGCGTGACTCTTACTATCAAAAACAATTTTTAAAAATCTTAGCCTCTACGGAGATTTGAACAGGAGACCACGACCCAAACATTTGTAAGCAAGCACTTTAACCACTGAGCTGTCTGACCTATACACGGAAAAGCAGTATACAAACGTCCATATCGAACGCGTCTGTCTATCGCCATTCAGTAGTATTTCAAAATTATGAGACAAGATGTATTATTTATACAGATAATTTTTCAACCAAATGTAGACAGTATTTTTCTCCTTGTTTCAAACGATAAGTGTGCAAAGTTTCATCGAGATAGGATGAAAACTGTGGATTTGTATGAAGAACAAACAAACAAACATACATTCATCTTTATATATATATATATAGATTATTAGTAGCAGAATACGATTCTGCCTGGTTGCCTATCCAAATATGGCCGCAAGTATTTTTAACTAAACTAAAAAAAAAAATTCGTTCACTTGTTTTTTAAATAATAATTAATTTCAAAGAGAGACATGTAAA
The DNA here is from genome assembly GCA_031002005.1 of Vandiemenella viatica. Classification (NCBI taxonomy): domain Eukaryota; kingdom Metazoa; phylum Arthropoda; class Insecta; order Orthoptera; family Morabidae; genus Vandiemenella; species Vandiemenella viatica. The sequence goes on from CM061919.1 coordinate 264,376,399, forward strand.
GAACATAAAAACTTTAGGTTGCCTGTGCAAAAGTGGCCGCAAGTATGGGTTGCCAGCTGTTAAACATATGTAAGAGCAAAGATCCAGAGCAACCGAGTAATGCCATTACGGTCTCAGTTTCAATGACGGTGAAACCCCGACATTCACCTCCCCGTGGTAGAGAGGGGGGTACGTATGTGTATAACAATTTTGTTATATACAGGCGGTTAACGAATGAAGGGACCGAATATTTTCCGGGATAAGAAGACCACTCTACCAAGTGCCGACAGCCTCTTGAGGGTAGATGAGCGGGTAGAGGTCAGGCCACTTGGCGCAGGAAATGGTCCCAAAAGGCCGAAGAACCCACGACTCGTCAATGGCATTAGGATGCAGAAGGCAACGGGAAACCACTGCATTAAAGGTCCTGAAGGATATCCCTTTAAGTTCACATGAAGTGAGAGGTACCAGCTACTGCACCTCTAATAGTAGTAGTAGTAGTAGTAGTAGTAGTAGTAGTAGTAGAAGAAGAAGAAGAACAAGAGAGAGTTAATAGCGCACCACACCGTCTGTCTGACTTTAACAGCTAGCAAAGCAACCCATACTTGCGGCCACTTTTACGTAGGTAACCCGAAGTTTTCATGTTGTTCTCTCTTTAAAGTGTATTATAATAAATTAAAAAAACAAGCGAAAGAATTTTTTTTTAAAATTAAAAATCCTTTTAGCCATATTTGGATAGGCAACCCGGTAGAATTGTGTTCTGCTACTAATAATCTTATATATATATCTTATATATATCTTATATATAATCTTATATATATATATATATATATATATATATATATATATATATATATATATATATATATATATATATATATATATGTATATAAATAGACGTGTATTTTCATATATTTCACTTTTCAGCCACCATTACCTACACAGATCACTGGTCTTTGTGTGTTGAAGTAGAATGGAGTTTCCTGTTGTGCACAACGTTGGCCGAATGTCGAAAGCTGTGGGGATGTGGGAGATATGATGATTAAAGTTGGCTAATGCAGGGCGTTTTCATATTTCGACCAAAAATTTGTGTCTCCTTATACTTCTCTTTCCTGCCACAACTACATAGCATACACCATTGGTGTTTGTGTGTGGTAGTAGAATCGAGTCTCCTTTCGTGCACTATGGTTGTTAGATGTCGGTAGATATTGGGGTGTGGGAGATGTGGTGGTTGAAAGTGGTCGACCTGCGGCAATTTCATATTTCTGGCAAAGACGCATGTGTCATGGTGTTTCACTTTTCAGCCAAAACTATCTGGTGCAGATCACTGCCGTTTGTGTGTGGTACTAGCACAGAGTCACCCGTCGATCACAACGTCGGCCGAATTTTGGTAACTGTGGTAGTGTGGGAGATATGGTGGTTGAAAGTGGTAGATCAAGGATATTTTCGTATTTCAACCAAAGACATGTGTCCGTAAATTTTACTTTGCTGCCTGAACTACATAGCACAGATGACTGGCGTTTGTGTGTGGTAATAGCATCGCGTCTCCCATCGTGCACTATGGTGGTTTGATGTCGGTAGCTGTCAATACAAATCCTTTACAAACACAAAGGAAGGAAGGAAGTCGTGGGCACCAGCTAGTTATATATAAAAATTTCTTTTCAGTCAAATAACATATGGACGTAGGAATCACGCAGACGGATCTTAGGCTATTAAAACTTCATTGGATCCTAAACTCTAAAGCTTCACTTATCGTACAAGAGAGTTTGAAAAATCTCATTTTAGTTGTATCTTGCTGAAGCCAACCTCTGAAGATTGGTCGAGATGAGAAAGATAAAGGTTTGGGTAACTGAATTGCATAAGTGGTAGTATGAGGTTTCAGAATCATATTACTAGCTGGTACCCACGACTTCCTTCGTGTTTGTAAAGGATTTGTATTGACAGCTACCGACATCTAACCACTATAGTGCACGATGGGAGACTCGATGTTATTACCACACACAAACGCCAGTCATCTGCGTTATGTAGTTCAGGCAGCAAAGTAAAATATGCAGACATACATGTCTTTGGTCGAAATACGAAAATATCCTTGATCGACCAATTTCAACCACCATATCTCCCACAGTCTCACAGTTACCGAAATTCGGCCAACGTTTTGATTGACGGGTACTCTGTGCTACTGACACCAGTGATCTGCGCTAGATAGTTTTCGATGAAAACTGATACACCAAGACACATACGTTTTTGGTGGAAATATGAAAGTGCCACAGGTCGACCTCTTTCAACCACCATATCTCCCACACCCCATAGCTACCGATGTCTAACCACCATAGTGCACGATAGGGGACATGATACCTCGATCACACACAAACACCATTGGTTAATGCTTTGTAGTTATGGCAGCAGAGTGACACACACGGAGACACATGTCTGGTTGAAATACGAAAATGCCCTTCATCGACCATTTCTAACCATTATATCTCCCACATCCCCATAGTTATCGACATTCCGCCAACGTTGTGCACGATAGGAAACTCCATGCTACTTCGACACTCAAAGACCAGTGATCTGTGCTAGGTAGCGGTTGCTGAAAAGTGAAATATAGGAAAACACACGTCTATTTTTACACACACACACACACACATATATATATATATAAGGTGTTTTTTTCTGTCACAAGCCAATATCTTCCTTCACAAACAGAAATCGATAAATGAGGCATTAAGGATCAGCTTTGGTCAAATCATAATTTAAGAAAGTAATTTTCCCGAATTCAACCCCTGTGGGCTATCGCTACACTACATAGCAGATTCGCGATATGCTGGGCTACTGGCTCAGGCAGGTGGACAGTTCAGACAAAGGGTGACAGGGCTGCTTTGGAATGCGACCTTGGGCAGGTACCGAGGAGCCGTTAGGTGTGTGTGGGGAGGGCACAGTAGGCTGCGGGCAGTGGTTGTGTGCGTGGCAGCCGACATATGATGTGCAGCGGCTAATGTTAGCACGTGCTGCTGTGGTGCTCTGTGTTCCACGTCGCTATGGAGCGGATGAGGCAACCAACGAACGGACAGATGGGTCGTCGCCTAGGAAGACCACTGGAAGCGGACCTGGCGCCTTCGGAAAAATGGTAACCATAGAGTGATCTTGATAACCACCCCAAGAAGTGTCGTACTGATAACCAAACCTGCCGCCCTAGAGATTTTCATTGCCCCATTGTGCTTAGTGAAAGGACAGCTAATAACCCCTGAGAACTGATATGTGGAAACTATTATATTATACGTGGATTGATTAATTGTAATTTGAGAAGTAATTGTTATACAAGGGGTGATCAAATGAAAAGGTATGAAACGACGTAAAAACGTAACAGTTAAATATTTGCATATTCCGCCATGGGAGAACGTAGCGAGACATCTCGGGATGCGATTGGAGTCTCTGACTGGGATCGGAGCATGCGCGGGCGCCCGCATGCGCAGTAGAGCAGAGGCTCTTATCAAAAGCGGCGTCCAAATGATGCGGCAGTCCGTATGAGGACAGGATGGCGTACAGGTGGGGGATGTGTACTGTGAGACACTCCGACGCCTACGCAGGTCCATCAAGAACAAAAGACCGGGGCTGCTCACGGAGGGTGTGGTTCTGCTCCAAGATAACGCGCGTCCACACGTCTCCAGAGTCACACACGTGGAACTGGCCAAGTTCAAGTGGGAGACGTTGGACCATCCGCCCTACAGTCCGGACATGTCGTCCTGCGATTTCCATGTGTCTGGTCCACTAAAGAAACACCTGAAAGGGAAGCGCTTCAACTCGGACGACGTACTCGAGGACGCTGTGAAGGACTGGGTCTCGTCACGGCCACAGGAATTCTGGGAACAAGGAATCCTGCGGCTTGTTCATCAGAGGGGTCGTTGTGCTCAGGCCTATGGTGTATATTTTTAATAAAGTCTACATTTGTACCCATCATGTCGTTTCGTACCTTTTCATTTGATCACCCCTTGTAATAAATGTCAATGTTAAATGTACGTGAAACGGTGTTGCCAATCTGTACAGAAAAATCCCAATTAATTTCATTTACTAATAATGATTTTTGATCAATTAATTAAATTAAAAAGTACTTTAATTTTAAAAGAAGGCGTACAAGTTGTACGCTTAAACCCTTAAAGGGCAAAAATGTCAATATTTCTAAAATACGTTTTTTTGTACGACGAACTATTTATCTCCCTGTATTCCTAACCGAAATCAATAAATGAAGTATGAGTTTAAAGATTAAGATCTCTGCTTTGGTGACATATATTCAGAAAGGAATTTTTCGAAATTCGACCCTTAAAGGGCATAAGTATCAATATTTCAACAACGCATTTTTGTGTCACGAGCCATTTATATCTAATTGACATTGATAATTGAAGTATCATTTTAAAGATTAAGAACTTCGCTGTGGTCACAACATATTTTAGGAAAAAGTTTTTCGGAATGTGATCCGTAAATCATTATTTCCACAACGTATTTTTTTGTCACGAGCCATTTATCTTCCTTGATAGCTAACCGAAATCGATAAATGAAGTATCATTTTAAAGATTCAGGTCTGCGCTTTGGTCACATCATATATTAAGAAAGGAATTTTTCGAAATTCGACCCTTAAAAGCGCAAAAGAAACAGTATTTCTACAACGCATTTTTGTGTCACGAGCCGTTTATATCTTGATATCTAAAGCGAAACAGATACATGAGGTATCATTTTGGAGACTAAGGTCTCTACTTAGGCAACATTATAAATTAAGAACGACATTTTTCGGAGTTTTTCCCTTGCAGGACAAAAGTAATAAGCGTGAAAGTCGCGCGTTTGAGACAGTTCAGATCCAAGCCGGTACATAGCAGCAGCACATACCACAGAGATATTGATAAACTGCTTCAATAAATTGCTTCACTGGCGTTGAATTTTGTTACGAACCAACAAATAAAAAATAGCTTTTTTTCATCCCATCAGAAACTACCAACCTCACTATTCATAGCATTCGCGTAATTTTCGCACGGGTCATCCAGTCCTTCATTTCTTTATTGGAGAGAGTGATGAGTGGGAAGTGAGGGAACTGGGTTATGAAACTTTTTTCATTGCTTAAATATTGTGGTGCAGTATTGTACGGTGTACGCATTTTGTGTACCAAATCTGGAGTTGGAGGGTGTGCAAAGGAGGGCAGTTAGGTCTGTTTGTGGAAATTACCGCCGAACGTAATCGTGCTACTTATAAGATAAAGCCGCTTTGTTGTCAGTAGCTGGCAGACAGAGGGCGTGCGAAGATAGTGCTGGGAGTTTACAGGGGACATACTGGAGACCCCTCCCCCCAAAATCACTTTTTATTATTAATTTACCATTATTATTAATTATGTTGTATTTATTAATTATAAGAATGCAGAATAACTGTATTAATGCAAATGATGTTGCAGGCCATGTTTCTGCAGTTGAAAAATAACGCCAAGGCAACTGTTTCATTTATTTATTGTTGCGTCGTACGCGTTTCGACTCTCACCGAGGCATCACCAGCGACGATTTAAAAGCGCAGCACGTGACACGACGTAAACAAACCAGCTGGCCACAACAGCCGACCGAGGGATGGGAAAGCACCAAGCACAGAGCCAAGAGCACGAAGATCAACTTTCGGTATTCCGTCCGCTAGACATAGGAACAAGCGAACGAAACGCGGAAATTATATTTGTGGCACTACACTCCGCAATCCACAAAATCGTGAGTGGCAAAGGGTGTTAATCTGTGCTCTGGGTATTCCTATCCCGGAAAGCGCGAGGGAAGTAAGAATTCTCGTAAACATCAGCACGGCGCCTAATTTATCTAATACTATCTTTCCTGTCACCGCTACCTACATAGATTGGTGGACGAAGTATTTCATCGCACTGGTAAATGAAAGTGACTATAAGCACGTTTACCAACAAGTTCAGACAATCCACCACGCATCATTTCTGTGACGCTTTCGTAAGGTCATACTTTCTCTACATTGTTGACCAATACCTTGCGATACTAATCCCAAAGGGTGCACCAGTAGTCCAAATGTTGACGCACAGTAATTTTGTAAGCTGTCTCCTTTATATGTGCGTTATAAATCTCCCAAATTTGTGACATTCCCTCAGTGTTGAAAGAGATGCGAATATATAGCCACATCATAGTTACGTTTACAAGGTGAATTGTGTCACACCTGAAAGCGCTAAATGTACGGAAACAGTAATCTACATCCATACTCTGAAATTCACAAACATTATGGGTGGCAGAGGGTGCTAAGCACCAATCCTAGTTCCGTGCATTTCAATCACGAACAGAACGAGGAAAGAAAGAATACGTAAAAGCATCAGGACGGCATCTTATTTCTCTAATCTTATCCCTCCTATCATTGCGACCTAAAATAGGTTGGCGTAAGAAGTATTTCACTGCACTCGTAAATTAAAGAATTTTGAATATTATCGAATAAATTCAAACGAAAATGACGTCGTCTGTCTGCCAAACAATGCCAGCCAAACCCAGGTATCAACTCCGTGACACTTCCGTATGGACTGTAACTAGCAGTCACGAATCGAGCTGTATTTTCTCCAACGTGTCAATCAATCCCTTGCGATACGGATCCCAAACTCCACAACAGTAATCCAAATGCGGACGCACTAGTGTTTTGCAGGCTATTTCCTTTGTATGAACATTACAACTTCTCAAAATACGACCTATGAATCGTAATCTAGAATTAGCTTTGCCTACAATGGAAGTTATGTGCAAGTCCCAATTCATGTTGCTTTGTACTATTACGCCCAGATACTTCAGGGAATCAACCGTGTCGGCAAGTGAATTGTTTACTCTGTACTTTTGATCAGTCTTTTTGTTACTTATGTGCATTTGCCTTGCACTTTTTGCAGTTAAGTGTAAGCTGCCATTTACGGCACTACTCCGAAATAACATCCAGATCGCGCGGCTTTTCAATGTAGTAACTCAGGTAGCCATCCAAACTACTTCGGAACCTCTGTCAGCGTCACACACGGCCAATCACTTTACGATTATTTTTCTTATTTTTTTGTTTTAATTAATAATAAGTGTCATAAATAAATGTATTAACATTTGTAAACTGTTTGCATTTTATCAGGTTTCCACAAGTGGTAGTTTGCGAAGTCTTGGAGTAGCGCAGTAGAATTATCTTTGAGTAGTATGCCGACAATCTTTGGCGCCGGCCAGCACAGCTGAGCGGGCAGCGATGATGATGTGTAGTGCGCAGTAGTGCAAGTCAGAGACAATATAAGTATTGCCTGGGCGCGAATCTGAGTAGTTTATCTGGAACTGAAACTTTGATATGAAGTATGTAGGAGCCTGTGCATCGTGGTCGAGTAACTTTTAATGCAAGTAACTGCGAATAAATTAAGTGGTATTTCATTGCAACCACTTTTATCATTTCTTCAGTCGACAATAATACCTGTCAATTGTTTCGCGACTGTAAGTCATTATCTTCAATTAAACTAAAATGAGCGTTGAGCTTGCATGTGTTCGAACGAAACTGGGCCTTTTTGTTCAATAGCATGCTGTTCCACCGACTGATGTGGGAATGAAACAACTTGGGGGCGTCCATTACTTACTTGAGGTGTTTTCCCGGAATTCTGGATTTCCCCCCCCCCCCCCTGATGACCAACCTCGTAGTTTTTTTTTTTTTAGTCGGCATCGGCGTCGTTTGTGGACATCCCCCCTCCCTCCCCTATTTCACCTCACGTAATTAATGTACGCACCCTTACGTGTTTGGTAATTAGGACGCACTGACTGAGTGGTCACCGCTGGGGTCTGTCGTCTGAAGGGCGCTGGTTCGACCCGACATTGTTTTGACGAGCCGTGAGGGCTCCGGTATTTATGAGGTTGGCACACACGCGGCCGGTGTTGGCAGGCCTGCTTGCGGATCAATAGCGTGGCGACCGAGGCCCGGGCGGGCTCCAACACCAGTCACCCCGCGGCGGCCGCCAGCCCAACTACACCCAGACTCAACTCCATCTCCCCGCGTGTGTCCATTAATTACGTGTGCTGAAACAGGGGTGGGGGGTGGGGGGTAGGAATCTCTCCGAGGGGGAAGGGGGTTGACAGAAATCTCACGTCACATGTTTAGTTCCTTGAACAACAGTAGAACTAAAAAAGGATATTCAAACGATGCCAATCCCAAGGTTATGGGGGGCATAATCGCGCTTGAAAAGAGGAGAGCTGAGGGGGGTCCCCTGAAAGTCCCACCTCACCGTAGGAGAGGGGCATTTCCACCAAATCTCACCACGGGAGTGGGGTCCATTTTTTTTAACTTATGGCTTTACGCCTCGTCGACGTCGAGGTCATTAGAGGCGGGATGGGATTGAGGGTAAGGAACTGGAAGGAATTGGGCAATGACCTTTAGAAGGAAGCATCCCGGCATCCGCCTGGAGTGATTTGGGGAAACCACGGAAAACCCAAATCTGGATGCCCGGACGGGGATTCGAACAGGCGTCCTCCCGAATGCGAGGCCAGAACGCTAACCGCTCACCCAACACACTCGGTGAGAGACACTCGGTGAGAGAGGCGTCCAGATTTCCGAAAAAACACCTCACGTAATTACGGTCTTGGAATTCCCCGTCGTGGAGTGGTTTCTTCGTTTCTCTAACTAGATATATTCTCCAGATCTTCAACGCCTTCTCCTCCTGTCTCCTCCACTGGTTACTGTTTATGCTGCAGACTAATAAACTTCTCTCGTATGAGTTGCTGTTTATTTCTCCCCCATCTCCATCTCAGCCCAGTCCTTCTCAAGCGCACCACCCGTTCTGTTCCCATCTTCCCTCTGGGTCTTCTTGCTGTCTCCCATACTCTTCTGTTTCTTATCTCTGACAGACTAGTTGCTGTGTATGTATTTACCCAGTTCTCCTTCTTTTCCTCCTTGATCTTCATCTGAGCCCTGTCCTTCCTAAGCTCAACCACTCATTTTGTTCCCGTCCTTCCTTTCTTACTGATCGTTGTCTCCCATACTGTTCTGCTTTCTTTTCATCTCTGATGTATTAGTTGGTGTGTACTCTTTTCTTCAGTTCTCCCCTGATCTCAGCATCAGCCCTGTCCTTCCTAAGCTCAACCACTCATTTTGTTCCCGTCTTTCCTTTCATCCCGCCCATTGTCTCCCATACTCTTCTGGTTGTTTTATCCATATTAATCATGATCACACGCCTCATGATCTTCATATATACTCACATACACGAGTCAAAGAAAATTGTGGCAGAAAGTGTTCTGAACCAAAAGTAATATCCATTCTGAACATTCCAAGCTCTGACGCCGCTGACTTCATCTACGCTTTCATTGTGACCCTAGAACGACTGTGCGAGAAGTATCTGTAAGGGGACGTGAGGTGAAATAGGGGGAGAGAGGGGGTCCGGTGAAATCTCACCAAATCTCACCAAGGGGGAGGGGGGGGGGGTCAACGGAAACCTCACGTGAGGTTATGGAAATGTTTTTTCGACAGTAGAGATAACAAAAAGGGTCTACAAATGACGCGAAAGTCGATTTTAGAGGAGTTTTTTGTGGAAAAGTGGGGGTGTAACCGGCTTTGGAAGGGTGAGACATAAAAAAAAAAAGGTTCTCAAAATCTTACTAGGGCGATTTCTAAGAGAGGGGGGGTCTCACGGACCAGATCTCACCAGAAAGGGGGGGGGGGGTCGGACCAGATCTCACCAAGTCTCATCAGAGGGGGAGGAGGGGGTCCGGAAAAAACCCTCACGTAATTTATGGACGCCCTATAACGGCGTTCATAGCTTCAAAACAATACAACTCGTTATGAACAGTAAGAACTTGCCTCTCCTTTCTTTTAGCCAAAAATAAGAGTTTTAACAGCCCCCAACGACCATCAAAGGTCCAACTGAAAAAGAAATCAAACGTTTTGACTCGCATGTCTTACTAATATCTATAAATACAGGGTGTTTCAAAAAGGACTTTACAACTTTGAAAATTCATAAAAAAAATTATGAAACAAGGTACAGAGCTGGTTTTGTGTTGTTTAAAGGAAAACAGTACAAGTTTTGACTCGCGTAGTCCGCTAGTGCCTGATCGCGCCGCAAAAGCGCTAGCGGCAGTTACGTTAAAGATGGCTGCCTTCACTGGACCCGAGCGTGCTAGCTGTGTGTTTTGGTTTGAAGAATCGAAGTCTGCGACAACAGTTCAGCGTAATTTTCGTACCAAGTACGCTAAAGATCCTCCTAGTAGGCCTACAATTTATGAGTGGCATAGATGTTTTGTAGAAACACGGTGCTCAGTTAAACATAAAAAATCCTCAGGTCGTTGAGCAAGTGAGAAAATGTTTTGTCAACAGCCCTACGAAATCGACCCGGCGTGCATCTCGTGAGCTGCAAGTCCCACATACGACGGTTTGGCGTGTGTTGAGAAAACGTTTGCATTTGAAACCATACCGATATTCGCTTTTACAAGCAATTAAAGACACTGATAAGATTGCACGTAGGGACTTCTGTGTGGATATGTTAAATCGAATGGATGATGATGAACATTTCTTGCACAACATAATCTTTTCTGACGAGTCAACTTTTCACTTAAGTGGCAAGGTTAACACACATAACTGTAGGATTTGGGGCAGTGAAGATCCACATGAAACATTGCAACGTGTTCGTGATAGCCCTAAAGTGAACGTTTGTTGTGCGTTGAGGAAGAGGAAAATGTACGGCCCCTTTTTTTCCAAGAGGGAACCATCAACCTTGATATGTTGCAACAATTTTTGATACCACAGATCGATGAGGATGACCGAGAACGAAATGTTTTCTTTATGCAAGATGGCGCACCACCACACTGACGTCCGGGATTTTCTCAATGACCCCTTTCCAGGTCAATGGATTGGCCGTGATGAACCAATTACATGGCCCCTCCGTTCCCCAGACCTGACACCGCTAGATTTTTTCTTCTGGGTTTCATAAAAGATATGGTGTACGTACCTCCTTTGCCGGCCACTCTACCTGAACTTAGAGCAAGAATTTACGCTGCTGCTGAGCAAGTTACACCTGAAATGCTAGTGCGAGTCTGGGAAGAAATCGACTACCGATGGCATGTCTGCACAATAACCAACGGAAGCCACATAGAACATCTTTAGTTTAAGGTAAAAAAACTTGAAGTGTTTTCCTTTAAAACAACACCAAAACCAGCTCTGTACCTTGTTTTAATAAAATTTATATGAATTTTCAAAGTTGTAAAGTCCTTTTTGAAACACCCGGTATAATACGACTGCAACCGAAGGAAGTTTGTACATTAAAGACAGTTGGGGCACTGCTTACGACCTACTGAGAAGAAATCATGGGATTCAAAAATTTTATACTTGTTTGGATGAAGGGGATTCACGTAGTACTGCTAAAGCTATCGACAGGTTCAGTGGAACTTATTACATTTAGAATGGAATGCACTCTCAATTTAGAGTATATGCTTTGAACTGGAGGGAGGGGAGGGGGAGGGGCCGTGTGCGAGGTGGCTTCGCCTCTTGCGTATGCGATACCCTAGGACCCGGCTCTACACCGTTGGATGCACTCCTTCACTGTCTGTTAGAACTGAAAACCTTTATTCAAGTATCACACAGCGAGATTCCTCTGAGACGCCACTGTCAGTACTGCGAAGAAGGTCTACATCTACATCTGCATCCATACTCTGCAAATCACAAAAATTGTGGGTGGCAGAGGGTGCTAAGCACCAATCCTAAACCCGCCCATTCCAATCCCGAATAGCGCGAGGAAAGAAGGAATACATATAAGTATCAGTACGGCATCTTATTTCTCTAATCTTATCCCTCCGGTCATTGCGACCTAAATAGGTTGGCGGAAGAAGTATTTCGTTGCACTCGAAATTTAAATTTTTTCGCATATTCTCCAATAAATTTGAACGCAAGCTACGTCGTCTATCTTCCAAACTATCCCAGCCCAATCTATGTATCAATTCTGTGACGCTTTCATAAGGGCTGTAGCATCCAGTCACGAATCGAGCGGCTCTCCTCTGCACCCTCTCAATCAGAACCTTGCGATGTGGGTCCCATATTTACGTTTCCAATAATAAAATTATGGTGGGGGAAAGAGCAGGGGCGTGGGAATTTCGCTTGACGAAAGGGGGGCACGGGAACCGAAATCTCTAATTTACAGTATTTTAAACAAAATTGTGTTGGTATAAGACCGTATCTTGCAACTTCGAGGTTATTACAGAAAAGAAAGGGCTGTGGCAAGCAACGGAAACGAATTTGGCCATGGCCTTTTGAAGGAACCATCACGTCATTCGCCAGGAGTGGTTTGGGGAAAGCGTGGAAAACAAGGAAAAGACTGCAGTGGTTGGGGCATGTTATGAGGATGGAGGAGGGGAGGGAAGTGAAGGAGACCTGTTGGAAGACCTCGGACAAGATGGATGGACCAAGTGAAGAAAGATGTAGAGGATACGGGAGTCGTTTGGAGGAAAGTGATGGAGGAAATATCTTGGAATTACTACAAGACTTGGAAAAGATTGTGCAGGGCGACCTGCCTAGGTGTAGACGTCTAATGATGATGATGGAAAAACCCAAGTCTGGATGGCCGGACGGGTAAGGCAGTGGGTGTGTACTCACTACTTGGCGCAGTCGATGAGCTGGTACTCGTTGGAGCGCTCGTAGCAGGCCTGGACTCCCCGGTCCTTCCACAGGAACTCCGTGTGCTCGTAGAACTCCTGCGCAGACACAGTCATGAGAGCGCGTTCGCAGCGAGTGAGCGAGTAGTAGTAGTAGTAGTATAGAGTGGTATGGCGTACCGGGGGGTAGTCGAAGTCGTGCTGCGACGCCACGTCCTGGATGTAGTCGACGCGGTTCTGGTTCGAGGGCTTCTCCAGCGGGATCGGCGGCGTCAGCGTGCTCATCGCTCCCGTGATGGTCTGCAACAACAACAAGCAGCCCTCACATCAACTACAGGTGGGTACGCACACTTCCGCGGCCGTTGTCGATGTTATCTTGGTTGTTCGGATCGGCCATCATTTGGTGGCCTTCTTCAGAGGACTGAAGAAGGCCGCCAAATGATGACCGAAACGTTACTGAAGAAGGCCGGCCAAATGATGGCCGCAACGTTTGGTTTTGATTAATTGTCGCGGTTCAACCCGGACAACCGAGACAACATACATTGCTTTCACCTCAAATATCAATAATATTTTCTTCTCATCTCTCTTTTCCAACAAGATTCTAGACCAAGGCCGCACAACCCCAGGCCCGCCAACAGCAGCGGTCTCATTGACGATTTTTTACATTCTGATGGTAATTGGACTTTGTTACTTATATCTTGGTTACATTTAAATACCTGTTGTGAGGGAACGTCCATAAACTACGTGACTCGGTCTAGGGGTGGGGGCGGGGTGGGGGGTAGGGGGGAAAATGTTCCGAGCCAGGCCACGTAGCTTTTCATTCATATTATTTCTCACAGTTAAAATGAGGTACAGAACACACAACAGCATGTGAATATTTATTTCCGTCGTTTGATTATTTCCGTATGTAATTTACGATAGTCTGACAAGAGAAAACAGTACAAACTGTCTTCTGGAATCAAAAGGGAAAAAAGCTACAAGCTACACGGAAGGAAGGGGGTGGGGGTATAACGTCAAAAGCCACGTCGGGCTACGGGGTTCACAGGAAGTTAAAATGGAGCTACGTAGTTTGTGGACGGTCTCTTAACTATAGGCAAGTATTATGTGGCCGCAAGCTAACTAGGGAGCGTCCAAAAACTACGTGGCTCGGTCTAGAGGGGAGGGGAGGGGAGGGGAGGGTTGGCTGGAAGGCTACGCTGGGCTACGTGGTGGGAGGGGGGGGGGGTTCCGAGTCAGGCCACGTAGCTTTCCTTTCATAACATTTTTCACAGTTAAAATGAGGAACAGAACTCACAACAGCATGTGAATATTTATTTCCCTCAGTTAATTATCTCCATATGTAATTTACAATAGTCTGACAAGAGAAAACAGTACAAAATGTCTTCTGGAATCAAAAGGGAAAAAAGTAAGTGATACGTGGGGGAGGTGGGGGGGGAGAGGTTAAAGCCACGTAGGGCTACGTGGAGGGGGGGGGGGTTCACAGGAGGCCAAAATGGAGCTCCGTGGTTTATGCACGCTCCCTTACGAAGAAAAGTTCTTTCGGTCATCACCAAGCAATCTCAGTAGGTTCGCAAGCGCTGCCTAATTTTTTGTGTTTCTTCACGCCGTCAGCGTCGAAGACATGAAAGGACTGGCGCAAAGATCGGGAAGGAATTCGGCCACGCCCTTTTAAAGGAACCATCTCGGCATTCGGGGAAACCTTGAAAAACCCAAATCTGGATACAAGGACGGGGATTTGATCCCGCGTCCTCCTGAACGCGAGGCCAGAGCGATTCCGCTCACTCGCCACGCTCATTATCGCGGAACAGACGTGTAAACGTGGCTTCCAGCGTCGGGGCTTGTACTGTATTTGCACTCCTAGGGGTTCACCAATTGAACGTTCGCGACTAGGTTTACGTTAGGAGGCGTCCATTGATTACGTGAGGTGAAATGGGGGGGGGGGGAGGATTAACGGAAATCTCACGTGAGAGGTTTTGAAATTCCTGAAGGATAACACAGCTAAAAAAAAAAAGCAAAAAATGACAAATACCAACTTTAGGGGAGTATACGACGCGGAAACCGACCTTACGGGGGAGGGGGTACAACCGCCCTTGCAAGCATGACAACTAAAAAAAAAAAAAAAAAAAAAAAAAAAAAAAAAAAAAAAAAAAAAAAAAAAAAAAAAAAAAAAAAAAAAAAAAACTCTCAAAAACTACAAGGTCGATTAGCGGGGAGGGGGGAGTCTCCGTCAAAATCTCAGGTCGTCTTTGGGGGGTGGGGAGGTGGGGGGTCCAACCAGATATCACCAAATCTCAAGAGAAAAGTGTGTGTGTGTGGGGGGGGGGGGTCCGGAAATCGGAAAAACACCTCACGTAATTAGTGGGCGCTCCCTTTTGGCGGCTGAGTTACTTTCTCCAAAGTGCAACACTCAAAATGGTGAATTCTGATTGGAAATTAGGAAAATCGATTCAACTTACTACAAGAAACAGGCCCACCCACCAAATAAATTAATATCATATTACTCTTTGCAACTTTATTACTTTAGAAAAAAAAATCATTATTTTAAAAAAAGCCAGTTTTTAAGGAGTTCGGCATTGCTTGGGATATTTCACTGGGATACGTGGAGCTATGAGTTTGAGAAAACCTGTAGTAGAGGAAGCCTTAATTAGGGGTGGCCAAGCCAAATGATCTTCCGGGACACTTTGGTAATGCATCATAACTCCGCGGGCCGCATGTAAAATTATATATTCGCAAGAATATCATTTTAAAACCAAACTTAATTTTTCTCAAAATTTGTACAAATAATTTTTGAATATTTGGCTGCACAAATAATGTATTTTTTAATACAATGGTTTTCA
>CM061919.1:264392801-264543517 GCA_031002005.1 Vandiemenella viatica
TAAGAATTTGCTTTTTTTGATATATTTTGTAACCATATCTGGCATTGTGTTTAAATAACTCAAAGAGAAAGCGGTAAAGTCGTATCAAGTCAATTTCTAAATTGCCCCCCTAAAAAAACCAAATTGCCCCCCTGTGGGGCGTGGGCCCCACGTTGGGAAACACTGGTGTATATAGACTTTGTTTTATGAAAGAAAATTATTTAAAGTCCATTTAATATGTTTAAGAACCGAATGGTGCAAGAGAATTTTTTAAATGGTTGTAATTCCATGTATTAATGCAAGTTATGATGTCTACAGTTTGAGATGATTTCTGTAAATAATTTTGTATTTAAGTATCTCTAATTTCCATATCTGATTATTTTGTAATGTTGTTAAGTAATTTTATATTAATTCCGATTGTTTTTAATATGTTTGAGTGATTGTTAATGTACGAGAAATATCGGGCGGATGCCTTTGAAGAATTCTCGTAATTTCGATAGAGACTATATAAACAGATCGGCTGGACAGAGCAGTTAGTTAGTTAGTTGACATCATTCATTCATTCATTCAGTTTTACAGAGAGATTCATCCAGTTAGTTTCACAGAGATTTTATTTGCGACGGCTCAGAAGTGTATTGTATCTATGCTTGTGAATATCGCTGACTTCGTTTTGAAAACAATAAACAAATCTTCAACATAACCTTCTGGTGGACTTTTTAATTAATCAATATATATAAATTAAACCACCGAAGAACCTAATATGGCAAACGTTGACAGGACGAGAAGTCATTAAACCACCGAAGACACTAATAAGTTGCTGTACTGAAACTAAAAAAGGATCATTAGCATCAGTTAGCAATTGCTGGCAGTGAAATGACCGTCATCAAAGTTCTGGGTAACGTCATCCTCACGTAAAGTGATGCTTTTTCTACTTATGCCTTTGCCTCTCACCAAGATCATTAAAGGTGTGAAAGGACTGGTGGCAAGGATTGGGATGGAATTTGGCCATTGCCTTTAGAGGGAACCACCCCAGCATTCACCTCGAGTGTTGTGGCGAAAAACCGTGGAAAATCAAAATCTGGATGGCTGGACAAGGATTTCATCTCCTGCCCTACCAAATGCGAGGCCAGAGAGTTACTGTTAACCCAACACGCTCAGTTTGGATGGTGGAAGTGCACTGAAGAAGTCAGAGCATGTGATTGAAACACTGTGTTCTTATAACACTATCCGACAGCAAAACCATCAAGTCTTCGCTGTCTTATTACTGATTGCATACAAGTCACTAGAGCATCCTCACTTAGAACATTGTTGTTCTGTATGGGGTCCCCATCAAAGGGGTTAATAAGGACATTAGAGAAGGTCCAAAGAAGAGCCGCCCGATTCGTGACAGATATATAGTTGGAGGGAAAGCGTAAGTACGATGTTGAAGGAATTAGGTTGGGAAGACCTGGAACACCGAAGGCGTTGCTCTCGACGGAAGCTAATTGAAAAATTCACAACTGACATATTTCGGAATGACAGCAAACAAATATTGCTACCAGCAACATTCATATCTTGGAATGATTGCAAAAATAAGAGAAATCAGGGCCAGAACCGATTCATTTCTGTATTCATTTTTTCCACGAGCGATTAGAGAATGTAATAGGAAGGATTTACCAGGCGAGTAAACGTAAAATCTGACATGAGTAGCCTTTGATAAAGCACTCCGGCCATCCTTATCTTGGTTTTCCATGGTTTTCTCGGATCACTCCAGACGAATGCTGGGATGGTTCCTCACAATAGCCCATGGGCGACTCCTGCCATATCTCTCATATCCCTTTCAAACTGTTACACTTTTGGATAGGTGCAGTCCACCCTCTGCCACACACTTTAGTAAATCGCAGAGTAATAATAATCATAATAATTATACTGAAGCAGATTAATCTGCCAGCCAGCAACAAATACCCCTTGCACTGTCCGATAGTGGTCAAACTTACTTTTGTTTACAAATTTATATTCAGAAAATTTATTTTAAAGTTTAGGTATACGATTTGTCACTGTTGAGTTTTTATTTTTATTAAAAAAAAATTATTTAGGAAATAATTGTGTTTAACAACTGAAGAATGACCGAACTATTAACTATGGAACGTGTGTAAAATTTTGTTATTAACTACTAGCTGTCCCACGACTTCATCCATGTGAAATTTCAAATTTTTGCTGTTAAATCATTGACAAATTATCAAAGAAATGTTGGCTGTGTAGGAAAAAAAGAGGAGCTGCCCTGTTTTTTCATCTTTCATATCCTCCTCTCATGAAGTGGTTGCAGCTAAGATATGTGCCAGCAATGTTTCATTTTTATGTACATAAACTATGATATAAAATACACAATTGAATCACAGTCAACCTATCATAGTTTAGATGATTTCAACAAGCCACTACCATATATAAAATGCTAATGCTGCGATCTGTCGGCAAGTAACCGAACAACTTTCGTTTGTATGAGAGTGAGAGAGCCATATATGTATATAAACAACTACATTTTTCCTTGTTGTAAAGATTTGATGAGGATTACTGTAGGAACTAACAACTATGGGTGTAAACTTTCAATGTGCCATACCTCATTAAAACTGAAAAAAGGCTCATTTCTATTTGATCGTCCCTCATATTACCTATCTATGTCAAGTCTATGAGACAGTTCTGAGTCAAGCAGCTAGGTTGCACTGGCATCAATACCACTAGATAGCAGCGCCACATATTGCAGAGGTGCTACTAAACTGTGTGTGTTTTCTACAGTAAGGAGATTTCCAAACATTTTTTTTTTCTCTTTTAAGTAGTGAAAATAGCCACGAGTTGTGTCATATGTACGTTTCTCTACAAAATTTTTTTAAATTGTTGATAAGATGTTGTAAGTGTATTGTTTCAGTGGACACACCTATCATTGTTACAAATAAGCTGGGCCCTGGTTCACCCTAATACAAATCACCAACCTTGCTATCCGTCGTATTTTAACCACAAAATTTGTGCATGGATTATCTAATCTTAATATAATTTATTACCTGACATTGTTAATCAGTGACCACAAATATTACGTAATTGTATTGTTGTTTAATGTTACGGTCTACCTGCTTTTGTATTTGACAAGTTTACTTTAGCCCTGTTTGAATTCATATGAACAGGTTAGCAGGTATTTAATCACAAGTAAATAATAATGGAGTAGGAAGAATGCAGTGAGGGGATAGGATATTTATATTTATTCTATAAACTCGAGTGGCAGCCGGTTCCACCGACCTTGCGGACGGTGGCGAGCAGAGCGTGCAGCCTGACGAGAGCCTCCTGCGGCTTCCCGAGGTACTGTGGCAGCTCTGCCAGCAGCAGGCGGAAGGCGAAAGGCGGCAGCGAGCCGACGCGCCCCCCGTACAACTCCGGATAGAACTGGAAAAACATGTCCGGACGGTCCAGCGCGCCGAACGGTTCCGCTTCCACCTCGGCCAGCGAGAACGAACGCAGCTTCACCAGTAGGGCGATACGTGTGAACCACAACTGTAACACGCTCGTGTGTCAGACATTTTAAACTGACAAAACAATCATTTATTTGTTTTCTGGTATATTTATTGTTACAACTATCACTCTTTATGGTTTGAGTATTTATAATCAACAAACATATTAAAATTAATAATGTAAGAACAAAGCTTTTTACGGAGTTTTAAGTTAATAAACTCTTCTCAGTCTTTCAGCAGTGTATAAAAGTCACAATTTTAGAACATTTCAAAGGCATCATTCATGTATACCTTTGGTTGAAAATGAGGGCAGAGACAGACGCATTCAAAACGTCCCAGAATTGTGACTTTTATACATGGCTGGAAGCCAGAGAAGACTTTATTAATTAAAATTAGTAGTTTGAAATTAAGCATTACTGAAAAAACTTTTCCATGTTATAGTGCTCAAATATATCTAAATTTCAGAATAAGTCTTTCAAACAAAACAGAACAAACATGTCGCACGTTACTCCTGACACATAAAATAAAGACAAATTATGATGCAAAGTTATGTTAGAATGCAAATTTTTACAGAGAGAAATTAAAAGGAACATATTTAAAAGCTCATTTCAGTCCAAATTAAGTGTATGGCTATTGCACCACACACGTCAAGGTGATCTGTTCTCAATAACGCATTCACGGGTGTCGGGAAGAGTATATTCAGCTTTACAGCTGTTAATTATATTTAAAAATATAAAGAGATTTTAATTTCTAGTTTGAGAATTATATGGATAAAAAAGATAATATGAATGAGATGGATATTTTCACACAAGCCTTACCCTTCTTTGAAGCCTATCACAGGTACGATGGATAGCTGGCAAAAATGTAATATTAATCCAATTGAAGAGTTCGAGATAAAGCAGTAATGGGCTAAAATTTTACATTTTGGCAATTGAATGTACTAGAATTAAAATGCAATAACTCAATACAAAAGTCTATTCAATCACAAAAGTTTACAACAAAACCAAAAACTGTTTCTAAATAACAAGTGTAATATAAAAGTAATTGACACCATAAATTCGCAAAAAGCTGATAAACATTCCTTGTGGTTAATTTCTGCTTTAAAAATTCATTTTTAAAATCCCATATTACTGATGAGACTGAGGCTGATTACCTAACATTATATCTAATGTTGCTTAGAAGAATTTTTTTTTAATTTGCGATCTTATTTCAGTTTTTTGTATTAGATCTCCATGTGCCTTACAATAGTGGCGCAAAAAAGAGAAGTGTACAAATGCATAACAATACACTCAGGTCATATTCAAATTATGAACAAATGAGAAAAACAGATTCCACAGAATTTTTTCTTTTTCATCTGCTAACGGCAATAATTATGCCCGACAGAACATTCAGGCAAATTTCATGTTTCACATCAAATGTATTTAAACAAATATAGTATAATACACCTGGTAAAACAAATTTGTAACGAAATTTAGAATATATTTATCTACATGTAGACCAGTTGGTATCTCTATTAACATAAAACGTTGATAAGTAAGGTATATTCCACCACAAAAGACTACCATCTAACAATTCATCCAGTGTTAACTACAAAATAGAAGATTTATGTCACCCTCCACAGTAAAAAGAGTCACTGGAGGACTCAGAAAAATGTCCTCCATCACGGTAGTGTGCTGGCCCCACTCTGGTACGACATATATACAAATGACCAACCAAACATCCCTAGAACAAGAGCATTCATTTATGCAGATGACACAGCAATTGCAACTCGAGGCACAACCTTTGAGGTGAAGCAGACAACAGCTCTTGAGGATATGGCATAGTAGAGGGTGTTTCATTTATGATGCGTCCGCGCGCACGGAAAAATTCGGCCAGGGCAGCGCCGCCTCGCTTACCAGCAAGTCACACGGCGCAGCGCCCGTGTTCTTCTAAGGATACTTTGCCTAATATTCTGCAGAAATATTATTAATTTTAAAATCCACATCTTATCCACGAACAGCCGCGGCACGATGTGAATGTTGGAGTTTTGTGTGCAATCAGTGTGAGGTGAATTATTGGATCAGTGTTTTTTACTGAAACAATTACATCTTCTCGCTATGTGGACAATATTTTAAATACCTTTTTTGAACAGCTGACAGAAGATGAAGGAAATTACGGTCATTTTCAACAAGACAGTGCAACTCCCCATACAGCCGAAAATTCTATGCGTGTTTTAAAGCGTGTTTACAATGAGAATGAAATTATCAGTCATGGATTGTGGCCTCCGCATTATCCAGACATGACACCTTGTGATTTCTTGTTGTGGAGTTACCTAAAAGAGCGTGTTTATGATTCAAATCCCCTTACGGTAGAGGAACTTAGGGAAAACATAAGAACTAAAATTAATAATATTTTTTCACAAACACTGCAGAGAGTTAGCCAAAACATCCTTAGAAGATGTCAAGTGTGTATTGATGGCCAACATTTCCAGCACATCCTATAAAGTAAGAAATCAGCACATGCATGAGGCATTCCCGAGCACGGGCGCTGCCCCATATGAGTTGCCGGCAAGCAAGGCGGCACTGCCCCGGGCGAATTTTCCCGTGCGCACGGATGTGTCATAAATGTAACACCCTGTATTATGATGCTAATCACCAGAAGCCTAACCTTGGAAAAACACAGGTATGAGCATTCCACCTCAGAAACAGAGAAGCCAAAAGGAAGTTGAATATCAGTTGGAGAGGAACACAACTATTACACTGCAATACTCCAAAATATCTGCGAGTAAAGCTTGATTGCTCTCTTACATTCAAAGCCCGCTTCATGGATCTGAAACTCCAAGTATCTGCCCGGGACATCACCATCCGTAAACTTACAAGTACCACCTGGGGAGCTCAGGCAAACGTTCTTCATACATCTGCCCTGGCACTCAGTTTCTCCACAGCAGAATACTCAGCACCAGTTTGGCAAAATTATGCAAGTGCTTTGCAGGTTGATATAGTCCTGAATGATACTGGTCACATTGTAACAGGTTACCTGAAACCAACTCCGGTCAGGAAAATATACCAAATCATGGGTATAGCACCACCAGACATTTGAAGGCTTTGCAGGTTGATATAGTCCTGAATGATACTAGTCACATTGTAACAGGTTACCTGAAACCAACTCTGGTCAGGAAAATATACCAAATCATGGGTATAGCACCACCAGACGTTTGAAGGAAAACAGCTGCAGAGATGGAGAAGAAGAAACAGGAAGTTGACCCTAGACACCCCTTGTTTGGACACAAACCTCAACCCCCAAGGCTAAAATCAAGAAAGAGCTTCCTACAGACAACTACAGCCATAAGATCTTCACCTGGAGATCGCTGTGTAGAAGTATGCTGAAATTCAATACCTGAACGACTTTGGAGAAATTTGAAAGATGCACCAGCTGCTGGTTGTAATCAGCCATAGCTATATGGAAGGTAATAAATAGACTGGAAACTGAAGTGTTCTGGTGCAGATCAAACATCAATAAATGGACCTACATTACTGCAAATGAATTATGTGAATGTGTTAGCTGCAGGACCCACAACATTTACAGGTGTGCAGACCTACCTGAAACTAGCCTGAGCTGGTTATTTGTTATTGATCTCTAAAATTGTAAAGAAGTTTGTCAAACATTCCCCACATGTGGATTCGGGAGGTCAAATCCCTGTCCGGGCATCCAGATTTAAGTTTTCAGTGGTTTTCCCAAATGCCGGGATGCTTCCACGAAAAGGCCACGGCTAATTCATTCCCATTCCTCGTCCCCAGTCCTTTCCCACCTATAACGATCTCAACTCAATGAGGTGTAAAGCCATAATGGAAAAAAGCCCCACATGTGCTGAGCTGACATGGTCAATTCGAATTCAGGTGAGGGTGCTATATGGTTTTCTCAGCACACCCAACCTCAATTGAAGCTGAAAGGGCTATTTAACTGCAGATATTATACTGCTAGACTCTTTGTGTGGAGCATAACACTTTACGGTAGCGAAACATGGACTTAGGGAATACCAGAAAGAAAGAAAATTGAAGCATTTGAAATGAGGTGCTACAGAAGAATGCTGAAAATTAAATGGCCAGACGAAGTACGAAACGAACGAATTTTGGAAATAATGGATGAGGAAAGAAATTTGTGGAAGAAGATTACAGAAAGAAGAGACAGGCGGGTAGGTCATATTTTGAGACTTGCTGGATTGGTTAATTTGTTAGTGGAGGGAACAGTCGAAGGTAAGAACTGTAGAGGAAGACAGAGATTAGAATATATGAAGCAGATAATTGAGGACGTGGGTTTTACATGATATGTACAGATGAAGAGGTTAGCACAAGATAGGAAGGGATGGAGGATTGCCAGTCTAAAGACTGATGATAAAAAGAAAAGTTTGTAGAACATTAATCAACTTTGTGGCAATTTCACAACACATCCATTTTCCCCTTTCCTTTTCCCACCTACTTTTGTCTTCTACCAATTTCAACTTTAAATTCACTTACCATTTTTGGTTGATTATTGATCATTTCTATTTGTAATTTATTCCTACGAAAGAAAATCTTCCCACACCC
The DNA here is from genome assembly GCA_031002005.1 of Vandiemenella viatica. Lineage (NCBI taxonomy): Eukaryota > Metazoa > Arthropoda > Insecta > Orthoptera > Morabidae > Vandiemenella > Vandiemenella viatica. The sequence goes on from CM061919.1 coordinate 264,400,819, forward strand.
TCATGACCAAAACTGAGTGCCTGTTTGTGGTTATGTTCATCTTTTACCTTCCATGCACTGATACTAATTCTTCCACCAACATCTTTCCAAACTTCATCATCAGTATACGCCTTGAACACTCCCACAACTCTCTTTACCCTCCTCCTGTCTTCCAATGATTCCAATTCCTTCTCCCTTATCATATGGGTTACTGGTTGTGTTCCACAGGTAATTTCCAGAGACAAATCTAGCAGACCCTCTTTGCACCCTCTCGAACTCCTGTATTTGATACCCAAAATGTGAGTGCCTTACTCCACCACCATATTCATTCAATGGTCTGACAAAAGTTTTGTAACACGATTCCCTTCCTTCACTGGTACATCCCCTCATCATTCTCTCTAACAAGTGAAGGAATTTGAAACCTTTCCTTACTACCTGTCCAATGTGTCCTGCCCAGTTAAGCATGTTACCAAATGGTATGTCGCGGTACTAACATTCCAAGTCTTTAACATGCAATTCTTTCGCCACCTTATAATCATAATCACTCTTTAGTTTTTTTATGTGTGTACCTAATAAGTTTATTCTTCTTTGCATTTATCTTCATCCCAACTAGATATCCTGTCCATTACATTGGTAGATTCTGGGGTCATGCCATTTTTTAAAATTTTCTGTCCATCATTTAGTGGGAATTTGAAGATTTTTTTTTATATAGTTCTCAGAACTGGAAACATCACATATATGCATAGAGAGAGAGAGAGAGAGAGAGAGAGAGAGAGAGAGAGTGGAGGGGAGACTTACCTGTATGGAGTGCACCGTATGCTTGCTGGGGTGTCCTGCACGCCCAGCCCCCTGTCCGTACATTGTCAACAGTCTCCCTGTTAAGTTGACTGCAGCACGGAAACAGCCAGCCTGCAATCAATTCACAGGAACCTATACTTCCTGCATCCCACAGCTTTGCACGTTACAAAATTTATTCAAATAGATTAATACTGTACAATTTATAGGTGGAGTATAATGAGGGAGGAAAAGTGATTTTGAACCAAGAGTATATAAACAACAAAAGATACGGAAAACGACTGATCACTCACCAAAGTTGAAGACTGCTACGAGTGAAAAACATAAGAAACAAACACAAACATATACAATATTTCGGTTTTACAGCTTCAAAGAAAATACTATAATATATTTTCATCTGTTTTGTGTATTTACACTGCCCTCTTACTTCCGTCTATGGCAAGTGCTGGTTACTTATTTTTACTGTCCGAGTGTTTAGAAAAATTCAAGCTTCAATGTTCTTGGGCACCTTGTATCGGTTTAAATGATAATCCTCGTTGCTATCTTCGACATTTTACGAACTTAAGAGTCCGTTATCTACTTCGTTATGATTCATAAGACAGAAATAATATGCAGTTAGTGAAAGCAGACTCAGTTTTCACAAAATTCCCTTCAGTGAAAACAAAACTTATCAAACCAACATGTGTTCTACATTTCTAAACATGCTGAAAATTTTTGATGGAATTACTAATATGATTGTAATCAGAACTTCTCTCCGAAAAACTACAAGTTCCACAGTTTTATTTATATCATCTGAAAATCTTGTAAGGATCCAGGGCCTGATACTGGGGTGGAGTAGTATAGGCTTGGTACCTTAGCTTAAAGTTCACTTGAAAAGAAAATGTTCTCCGACTTTACGTTAAATAATTTTTAAATGACCATGTTGCCTGCCTGGAATCCTCAACTGAGATGCTTACAGGTTGCCACTAAATTTGTTTAAACCACAAACTTAGAAAAGGTTTCAGTTTACTATGAAATAACCAAAAAAGTTCACTTGAATAAAAATATGAAGTTTATTTTCAAAGTCACATTTTCAAAATTGCATTCTACAGTTGAGTAGGCTATCGAACAAACTTTTCCAGAATATTTCAGATTGTGGAGAGAAAGAATATCGACCAAAAAGAAACCCCTTTAAAATTTTAGAAGCTCATAGTAGATATTGACTTTACGATCTGGTAAAAAAAAATCATCATGGCCGACACACATTCCTAGCTCAGCACAGCCAATTCCAGCCACCGACCAAGGCACCCCACGGCAACTTGCGCAGATTTACCTTACATAACGTTCCCGAGATATAGACAACCCCCTACCCCGGGGCTCCTGAATATATACCCTTGCCACTCACTATATTTGTATGAGCGTTTATCAAAAATAGTGAACAATTATTGTGATTATAGAAAGTGTTCAAACTTTGACTGCATGTAGTCTTGTCTTCACGATACATAAAAAGTGTTTAGTTATAATTCTCGAATGATTAATTTATTTATAAACGAATTTAGTTTAAACTGCGTATTGATACAGAGTCCTTAAGTTCAGTGGGGGTTTCCCTAATTTTATCTGAATTTTAAGTACTTTTTTTAGGTCATCCTCTGAATGACAAATAATCTAAATAAAATTAGTGCCAAAATTTTCTATATTAATTCCCGATTCCAGTGATGCTAAATTTTATTGTAATCTTTGGTGAAATAGCAAAGTTATGACTTTAACAAGAAAACTGTTTAGCAAACACTTGGTTTTTAGTTCATAATTATTAAACTGTTGTTTATTTTGAAAAGGTGAAGTTATCCGAATTTTCTTCGAATTTAGTTACGTGTTTCAAAAGTTATTTTATTTATGGAAGTGGCATGGTTTACTCGCAAATAAATCTCGAGTGAAACCACATGTGTTTAATGATGAAATAATTTTAAAAATGTACATAAAATCTGTTCAACTGCATGGAATGTTCTGAAATTCAAATATGTTAAACTAGATTTTTGGTTCTTTTAAAAATCTACTTTTTAGTTTGGGAAATTATCGAAAACATATGATATAAAAATGTTAGAAGTGAAAGTGTTTAAAAATCTATTTACGTTATTTACCCGGTATGAAACTACGAAATTTTACTGAATTTAACTTTCTTTTGAATTATTATTATTTTAAAATTACTTGACTTCATTTAAAAGTGTAGAGAATTAGTGAAATGCTCACTTAGCAGAAATCTATTGTTTGCAAGTTAGACAATAATTGATTACCCTATTCCAGGTTGGTTTAAAGTTTCTTTACTATTAAAAAATGTTTATTTATGCTTATGCAATGTGTTGAGTGGCTTTACTACTTTTAAATTGGTTTATTTAATGAATTAGCTTGTGGTACCAGCTTCTACATAAAACGTTTCCTCCCATCCTATACTTGCAATGAAAATTATATGTTTAAAGGAAAGCTGACTTCCTCCCTTGTACTTGAAGCTAAGAAACTAGAATTTATCCAAATTCTAAGGTGCTTACAATCTTCACAATGGTTTCCACAAGATGTAAATCTATTGTCCTCTAACTGCGATCTATATCTTTCTTTTATTTTAGTCACGTGACAATAAGAATTGTCATGGAACGTCACTCTAGACTTTTCGTCATGAAATTTATTTTTTCTCTTTTCACAATTAAAATAACCAAATAAGTAAATGATCAAATGATATTAAAATAATCAAATTCAGTCTCACTACAACTTGAACTGGCAGGCTGCACGTTTATACCAGTTATTGTTTTGTAAAAAGGAAATATCACTGTGTCTTTTCTTTGTTATAAACAGGGTAACCATGTCATATGTTTATACAGATTCAGAATGGATATACTTGGTTAATAGAAGCATGGTATAAGTGAACTGTTAAGCATGTACCACACTACCTCATCTTCATTAAAACAAACTTTGAATACTGTGGGAATATCAATTACAACTTATTGTCATAGAACAGGATCAAACAGCTAAAAGACTTTTTTTTTATATAAAAAAAAGAGGCTATTTAAACTGATATGATCAACGTTTGGAAACTTCCCTATATGATAATACTATTTTAAAAGGTGTTCTGCAACCCAATAAGATGTAAGCTGCAGTGTTGATACTTTGAAAGCGTTGGCCACAATGAACTGTTCAACATGTTTTAAACAACTCTTATAACAAACTCACCTTTCTACGGCATGTAATACTTAAAAACTTAACAGCCAATGGCAGGTCTAACATCCAAGTACGCCATTGCTCAACCCCTTTCCTTTTATTTTTTATTATTAAGAGCAGATTAATTGCTCTCTCTTGTACAGATGGCACTACCGGCAATCAAATTCAGTTTTTGTACCAAATATGGCATTTACTTGGAATGTGATAATTCGTGGGAATGGATATTTTTCTAAATTTAAAAAGGCAAATACTCCAGAGGAAGTTAATTTATCCATTATTTTACTTAACTATGTCAAAAAAGTACTTATAAAAGCCCTTACTGTAATAAATAACATAGTAAAGAAACTAGTCAGTTTTAGGTATAACAATAAGTGCTTCATTATTTATAAATATTTCTCGGGGAAACAAACCGAGTAATATTATTATTGATGCACAATATTTTGGCAACATAAATCTCCGTCGCCATCTTCAGTTGCAGTTGTAAGCCTCGAAGTCTGCCTTGAGCGTGTTGTTTGAAAACTGGCATGGCAATGACAGATGATGTTATGTTGCGGAACAAAAAGCAGAGCGTTGGTGACGAGCAGCATCAATAACAGGAATCCATGCATCACTTATCTGGAACACACAATCCCTGTTGACTAAATCAGACGCGAGGCGAATTTCAAATGCTTCTTTAATGACGCTGTCCCAGAAGCCTCTCGTATGTGTCAGCACCTTAGTCGCTTCGAAATCGAATCCATGTCCTTATGCCAAACTATGTTCGCCACCGCGGATTTGTCTTTTTGCACCAGGCAAACAAGTCAGGCGTGTTCCAAATAAGGTTGTTTAACACACCGTATCATCTGGCCGATGTACTTCATTATTACTGGACACAAATCTACGTACCTGTATAAGTTCGCGGAGACCCCGATCATCTTGCGTGACGTCGTTGGCAGTGAGCACATTTCTCTTGGCTGCTTCAGCCTCTCCCAGGTAATGGGACACCATCTCCTTGACTGTGTCTCCCTAATGAACATAAAAAATAGCTAAAATAATATTTAACAAATAATAACACTTTTTACACAACTTCAAGCAGTTTGGTTCATACAGCAATATTCCCACAAGAAGTAACTCAATATATCTTACTAGATGACCTATACAAAAATCTCTTGAATACAATGAATAGTATTGTTGGGGGTTTGTAATAGGATGAAAGAAGAACTGCCTCATTTGTTTCAATTGTTTATTTGTTTATTGTAATAGGTATGTAACAAAAGTCGATGCCAGTGAAGCAGTTTACTAATATCCGTGTGATATGTGCTACTGATATCTATTGGGCTGGCTCTGAACTGTCTCATACGAGCGACATTCACAATTACTTTTGCCCTTTAAGGGTCAAATTCCGAAAAATTTCGTTCTTAATATATTATGATGCCTGAGTGGAGACCTTAATCTTTTAAATGATACGTCATTTGTCGATTTATGTTACGTGTCAATGGAGATAAATGGCTCATAACAAAAAAACACATTACAGAAATAATTATAACTTTTGCCCTTTTGAAGGGAAGAATTTTGAAAAATTCCTTTCTTAAAAATGTTGTGAAAAAAGTAAAGGCATTAATCTTTCATATGATAGCCCATTATCAATTTTGGTTAGATATCAAGGGAGATATGCCTCATGATAAAAAAATGTGTTACAAAAATAGTGATAATTTTGCCCTTTACGGGTCGAATTTTGAAAAATTCTTTTCTTAAAATATAATGTGTCTACAGCGGAGACCTTGATCTTTAAAATGACACCTCATTTTTCTATATCGGTTAGCTATCAAAGGAGATAAATGGCTCGTGACACAAAAATGCATCGTATAAATACTGATTTCCCCCCCCCCCCTTAACATTTAGTGCTGTGAACGTAATATTATGTTTCAAAAACTCTCACGAAAAATGTGGCGAACATAATACTATGTTCCTTAACATATCACGATTTTCTTTAGCTAAAAACACAATTATTCACAAAGATGCAACCAACACCTGTAATGCAAACTGCTGCTACAAACGTAACTGATGCTGAAACACTGAAGCATGCGTGACTGATGAAAAATATAGAACCACTGAAGATGCTTCAGAGAATGAAGTGAAACGCGTTCAGGAAATAAAACAAAAAATTTAATTGCAATGGCGTGACAATCATTCATGAAAAATTTCCTTCAATCTTTCCATGAAATGAGATTCCTGTTCGCCAAATCTTCCCTGCTCCTCCCAGGCACTTTAAACTTCAGTCAACTCCTGTTCAGTAAGAAAATCCTATACCTCCTTCCTGTGACATGCAGCAAGCTGTAACAGAGTGCCACCTTCATCAGTCACTATTTGAGAGTGTTTACTGACATCTGTCAATAATCAGGGATTTCAGCTTCCTCATGTTGATTTTCAGTCCTTGTTTATTCTGTTCTCACTTTTAATATACACTATTACTTTTTCCTCAGTGGTTAGCAACATGTGATTGCCCACAAATGAAAGTCTATATAATGGATTTTAAGGAAACAAAATATCACGACCATAAACAAAATACTGAAGGAAAAATTTGGACTAAATATAAACCAATGCAAGAAAAAGGCAATTAAATTTAGCAGAAATAATAATAATAATAGTAGATTAAATATAAAAATATGGTCAGATGTGATAGGAGAAATTAGTGAATTTTGCTACTTAGGAAGTAGGCCTAAAATTAAAACCAATGGCTGAAGCAAGAATGATGTTAAAAGCAGAATAGCACTAGCAAAAATTCATGAAAAAGAGAAATCTTTTGGTTTCGAATATTGATCTAGGACTCTGAAAGAACATTTTAAAACTATGTGTGGAGCACAGCACTTTATGGCAGCTGTGCAAGTGCACCCCTCTACCGGTGCCCATGCAAAGCACAGACTTTAGGAATACCAGAAAGAAAGAAAATTGAAGCCTTTGAAATGTGGTGCTGTAGAAGGATGCTAAAAATTAAGTGGATTGTTAAAGTACGAAATGAACATGTTTTGGAAATGTTGGGCAAGGAGGGAAGCTTGTAGAAGAGTCTTAAAGAAAGAAGAGACAGGATGGTAGGTCATGTTTTGAGAAGTGCTGGGTTGATTAATTTGTTAGTGATGAAAAGGTTAGCGCAAGACAGGAGGGGATGGAGGATTGCATCAAACCAATTGAGAGACTGATGGCACAAAACAAAAAGTAAACAAAATGTGCTGGACAACACAAGCAAATTAGTGTAAAAAAACATTTACCAAACATGATACCAACATGGTGTTGACACATGGAAAGAGATACAGACATGCACAAAATGTCAAAATTTTCAAGCATAAACCATTTAACAAAAGAAATTCACTCAACTGTGTTGGAGAAATGCACTGGTGGCCACTTCCCTATACACTACTTACCCATTCATTATTTAGCCTTTTTTGTGTGTTCCACCAACCATCTTCTTTTGGCCCTAACAAATTAGAATTTTAAAATTTTCATTTTTTTGGTAAATTGTACAACACTTTATTGGGTAAGTAACTATGGCATGAAAGAACTGCTGTGACGCAATATTTACGTGGAAAGGATAGATAAATTACACCCAACACTCACCAAAGTTGAAGGTAGTAGTTGTTTGTGTATTATTTCATGTTGTTGCAGCCCTCCTCCCTTCAACTTTGGTGAGGGTTGGATGTACTTTATTGGGTAATTTATTTCAGTACCAGACTTCGTAACAAAAAAAATAAAAAAATAATAATAATCCACTCCTTTTTGCCTGAAATCAAGTGGTAGCTTTTGGTTGTGGCCATCCTTCCCCTTCCATTTACTATTACTAATACTTCTACCAATATTCATCCAAATAGCATCACTAATAAAAACCTATTATACTCCCCATAATCTTCTTCTTACCTTCCAATTACTCCCAACACAGCTCTGTTAGAATCTTTGTCATCATTTACTGATTGATAATTTCCCCAAACAAATCTCCATCACAACCCTCCCAAATCATGAATTTGATGCCCAAAATGTGGCTCCATACTACACCATCATAACCAACCTAAAGTCTGATCATGGTTTTATAATCCAGTTCCCTCACTTTGCTGGTACATCCCTTCACCTCCCTCTCCTATCCTGAAACCTCTCCCTACCACCTGATAAATGAGTTTACTGTGAAATGTCTCGCCATGATATTTACACTTAATGTTTTCAATAAGCAATTTATCCTCCTCCCTGTTATCACAGAGAATTGTTACTTTTTTTTATCAGTAAACCTAGTAAGGTGACTTTTCTTGGCATTTATTTTTATTCATGTTGACCTACCCAGCTAAATATTTTATCCAAATACCCCTGCAGCATTCACAGACTCCTCTATATTTAATCTTTTTATATAACTTTTTATCTAGCAATAGCCTAACTTCTGACTGCAAGTCTCAATTCGTCATGGAATGAGTTACCAAGAGAAATAATTGACCGAAAACGCTTAAAGAATTTAAAGATAAAATTTGTAGAGGGCAAATGTAAGTGGCTGCAGGATAGGGGAAAGATGGGGGTGTAGGGAAATTGCCACCGGAGCCTGTGCTCCATTGCAATTAAATTAAATTAAATTTATTAGAATAATGGAAATTACTGGAGATTGCAATTCCATGAGGAATTGCTATTATCATAATACTGCAGTAGTCAAATGCAAGACACCATTAGAAATACTTTCTGGAGTCCAGACTGTATTACAACCTAACTTATGCTTGAAAATAATGGTCCCAGGAGTATCACAATGGAATTAGGGTACTGCCTGAAAATAATACATCTTGGGACTGACTAGTGCAGTGCATGGAAGGGAAAAGATGACCATGACCACAAGCTGGCACTCGATTGTCTTTTTTAGGTAAGGGTGTCAGGGATTGGAATGAGTTACCAAGAGAAATGATGAATAATTTAACGAAAACTTTGAAAGAATTTAAAGATAAAATTTCTAGAGGGCAAATGTAGGTAGGCGCAGGATAGGAGGAAGATGGGTGTGTAGGGAAATTGCCACCGGAGCCTGTGCTCCATTGCAATTAAAATTAAATTAGATTATGATGTCGTTAGTGAATGATATAGCAGAATCACCAGCTCCAGTAGAACAATAGCTCCAATACACTATCCCTTTTAATCTTATACCTCTTTTCAAAGCCAATTTTCTTCCCTAACTCGTCCTCCACCCAGAGAGCCATTTTCCCCCCAATTGTTTTTACTTTATTCACCACTATTTAATGGTGCACTCTGCCAAATGCCTTGGAGAGATCTAGTGTTACCCTATCAACTTGGCCTCTCTGATGATACTTTGCATATAGGCTACTAAGATTCACATGAAATTCCTAACCTAAACTCACAATACTGTTTTGCAAATGTAATATCTAATTCTCCTTGTTAGTTTTATCTATTTAAGTGTGTAATAGGCCACATTTCATGAAAGGTGAGACAAGTTATGAAAACTGGACATATTTTCAAAAAATATAAAGCAGTTCTTACCATATCCTCCTCAAGCACAACACCTGGCATCGTAAGGTGGTCTCGTTCAGGTGCATATGAGCCTGGAGGAGAAGTCACTGCCGCAATGAGCACCTTGCGTGTCTGCTCTGTGGGGATCCACGCATCACGCCGTCTGTCAGCTTCACTTGGATGTTGTCCAGGTGGTGAGGCAGCTGACATAAATGACACTTCATCATCTACTGCAGCAGTAACATCTGGTCCACTGAGTAGGCTTGGCATTTCAAGAACTGAGGCACCAAGACCACCACCACTGCCCAGCATGTCAAAAAACGTTCGGGCTGAAGCAGGATTTGCGATATCCTGAGGAGGGGGCGAAACATCCTGTGATGCGAATATGCGACACACAGTTGGTTCCTCCAGCTGTGATTGTTTTGTCTGATTTTGAGCAAATGATGATTGTTTCTGACTATGAGCAGATGTTATATGTGATTTGCTGGCACCAAATGTTGTCTGCTGCTGACTAGAACCAAAAAGACTGTTTGAACTAGAACTTTCTCTAACACTGGTCATCATTGCAGAATTATCTACACCTCCTGAAGAAATCTGGTCAAAGAAACTGGCTGCAGGTGACTGTACTGTTGCTTGAGAAAAATATTTGCTTAATGAGGGCTTTTCCTTACCATTAGCTGAATCTTTACTGGACTTCTCAGATTCATATCTGACAGCAAAACTTGACACTGCTGAAATACTAGCTTGTCTAAAAGCTCCAGAATTGCTACTCTGTTCAGACGAAGGAGTAAGAATACCCACTTTTTCATTTCTAGAATTCATTTTTACCTGCGGAAAGATAAACATCACGACTAAGTTTTCTAAATTTCAGTAAAATTCAATAGTCCTACATCTTAGCTCTGATTATCAGAAATGATGGCAAGTTACATTTCTGTTTTTAAAAGTAAGTTTGTTCACTGCTGATTTTCTTGAAGAACATTCATCATATCTCCCCTATCGCCTACAAAAATGATTTTCTTTCATTTACCTCCCCACCACTAGCTTGACACTGACATATTCGACACAGTAAACGCGTTCTCAATATATTGAGGTTATCATCGATGCGTCGATAGATGGAAACTGAATATTCCTTACTATTTAATTACTTACTACTTCTTTGACAGTTGGTAATCATTTGACAAAAGCGTCCTCAAGATTCGTTAAGTTTAGTCGATTGCAACACCTTTTATCATCAACACTTTCAAGGCCATCTGTTGGTGTTATTTCGTCATAGTCCGAAGGAAAACATGATGGCGAAAGAAGCGCAGTAAGTGAGGAGTGTATAAGTGTTCGAAGTATGTGTGTCTAAGCTTTATAACTTCAAATTCCTGTCATAAGATCTTGACTAAATAGAATGAAGTTGCGGTAGTTCAAGTACGTACTTACTTAAATACATCTGATTGTCCACACAGTTGTAGAATATGTTTCAGGTTCACTTAACCAGTGACGTTTAATTTTTTTTTTAAATGCCCATGCCTTTAACATTTATGTTTGTTATGGTGTTAAACAATGAGTGTTGAAACTAATTAATACCTTTTATCGTCGAATTACATTGTGACATGTGGTAGTTTGACCAATGGCAGATCCATTGTTTATACTCCATGTAAACATTGAAAGTAGCACAGTCAAGTATCATTGTTCTGTCGCGTGTATCCGAGAATAGGCTAGTCCTGTATCTTTCTGCATGTGACGATGAAAACTGTCAATTAGAATATGTTCATTTCAGGACACTGTGTGCTACAATAACAGACGACCCCAGATTTGAAAAGTATCATCGCAACGAACATAAAATTTTTCTGTCACAGACCATTCGTCTGCGTTCTTTTTTAATTCATTTTAGTGGATATTAGTGAAAATCACAAGAGTATGGCACCAAGAAATAAAGAAAATAATGGAGGCCAAAAGAAAAATGTCCGTGGGAGAAGAAAAAGTGAAGAAAGAGGTAGTGGAAACAGCAGCGGCGGCGAAATGACTGACGATGATTATCGTCGCCGAAGAGATAGAAATAATCAGGTAACTTTCGAACAACTATAGTAATGTAGAATCTGCTTAAAATAACTTTTTGGCTCTATTGGAGATCGCGATCCCGCTACATCATTAAATAATATCGTTGTAATACTACTGTAGTCAATCACAAGACATATTATTTTCAAGCAGTAATTCCGTTGTAATACAGCCGGTTATTTTCGAGTTGGCGATACCGCTGCCTCGCGACTGTTAACGTGTCGTAATCGTGACGTCACGTTCACGTACAGTCAATTTTTGTGGCTATTGTGCCCTCGCTACGCTCGGTCACAATAATTTAAAGCTGTACAATATCAACATAAACTGATATCCCGAAGGTGCATCAGATGCAGGCGGCCGCAGATGTCCGATAACACAACCAGATGTTCAATGTTTGAGGTGAAGCTCGCATTTCATCATAGAAATATTAGAAAATATAGTTGAACATCTGGTTGTGTTATCGGACATCTGCGGCCGCTTACCAGCGGCCGCCTGCATCTGATGCACCTTCGGGATATCAGTTTATGTTGATATTGTACAGCTTTAAATTATTGTGACCGAGCGTAGCGAGGGCACAATAGCCACAAAAAATGACTGTACGTGAACGTGACGTCACGATGACGACACGTTAACAGTCGCGAGGCAGCGGTATCGCTAACTCGAAAATAACCATACAGCCTGGACCAGCATGAAACCGTTAAATGTACTTCGGAAAGAATTTCTAGTGGAGTCTTGCGTTTCACCACTGCAGTATTATGATGCCAACTCAAGGTGGAATCGCGAACTCCAGTAATTCCTACTTTTTGTACATAAACAACTAGAGAGCCATTAAATAAGATGAACAATTCTTTCAGTTTGCTGCATTATAAAATACTGCACGAGATAAAATGTTAACCATTATGATTTGATATTAGCACTTTTATGTTAATTGATCGGTTTCTATTGAAACGGGTGCTGTGTTATCAGTTTCGGTGTTTAGCCTACTTTTTTTTTTCTATGGTCATACTGTATGATGGTACCAAAACAAAAGTAATGTTTTAACAGTGGTCATTGCACAATTAATCACTTACTGGTATTGGATGTCTTTAAAATATTACCGAATTAACGGTAATAGACGTCTCAAGCTGCGTGTGATGACATTATAGTCAGAATTTGGCATTCTCACTCATAATCCACTATACACTATTAGACTTCATTCAGGTGCAGGCTGCATTTCAACCTAAACATGCCTTCTGCTAAAACAGCTCCTTGAAAATCAACATTTGTGCTGCATTCACGGTAAAGATGGCTGCTACAAATTGGTTAATACTGCAGGTAACCCGATGATTGCATTGTAATACTCCTCTCTTACCTGTTTTGTTGGCTTCACCTACACTTTTTATTGAACGTGTTAATCATATTGTGCATACCTGATACGAATTTAAAGGCTGTTTATCAGTGAGGTATCAATTCTGTAAATTGTTGGTGACACAAAAAAATTCGGTAGCAGTTTTGAAGTTACATTAGTTAACTGGATAGGTTATTATTACAGATGGCTCTAGTTACATGCGACAGAGGTAATGATGATGGCAGCTTGCTACTAATGAATTCTGTTCCAGTTAAATTCATATGTGTGATGCAAAGACATCAGGGTAATTGCACTTATGAAGGCAATGGAACATCAGTAGAAATACATAATAATATCCTTATTTCTAGTGCAGTGGCATCAAATGTCAGTTGTCATTATGGCCCAAGGTACAATACATCTTAACCATGGCTCCTACACAATACTCAAAAAGGAATTGTTATCTTGGTCTGAAATTTTTTATCCATGTTCCTTGGTAATATTATTTAGGAATAATATTCTATTACAGCCATTAAAAGGGTTTCTGTTTGGTTGCATGGCACTATCAAAATCATGGTGGCGCAGTTTGATGATGGCTCTTATGTAACTTCGATAAAAGGCGAAAGTGGTTCTTGAAATATTGATTGTCAAAAATTGGTTATAGATACAGTTCCTTGTGCTGTTGGTGACATCCCCCCCCCCCCCCCCGGTCCAATCCAATTACAACCTCTGGTAGTAAGAAAATGAAACACCCATTGTGCATGTCCAGTGTTGGCAAATTTGTTTATTTATTTTTTTGCTCTAGGCTGTATCTCAACCTATCCACCTCAATTTTGAAACGGTATACTCCGAGAACTAAGTAAGATATCGGAAAAATTGTACTCTTCACTCTTGATTTGTCTCGTTGAATTACATAAGACTCCATCATTAAAATGCGGGGACATTGTTATCATATTTACGATAGCTGTGACCACAAGGAACTACACACTGGACATTCAAAATGGGTGTTTTGTGTTCTTACTACTGATTGTGGTTACGTTCTAAAACCTGTCCAAGTAGAAAAATAGGCTTTCCACTGGGATAGCTCATCAGTAGCAATACATAGCAATGTTTTGGTTGCTACTGATGTGCTATCACGGTGGAAAACCCTAGACCGAGCGTGGTGGTGTAATGGCTAGTGTTCTGGCCTCGCATTCGGGAGGTCGGCAGTTCGAATCCCCGTCTGGGCATCCAGGTTTGGGTTTTCCATGGTTTCCTTCAAAAGGCCATAGCTGAATTCATTCCCATTCCTTGCCCCCCATCCTTTCCCGTCTCTAATGACCTCGCTGTTAGAGAGATGTTAAGTAGATTAAAAAAAAAAAAAAGGAAAACCCTAGAAGATTTTACGCAACTGGCTCACCGAGAAAGCCTACATTTAACTAATTTTTGACATTCGGTATCTCTAGAACTGAGTGAGATATCAATATTTATTCTTGAATTCGATTTGTCTTGTTGAGTTATATAAGAATCCATTATCAAATTTTGGCACCATCGTTATGATAGAGCTGCCCCATCAAATATGCACATACCATATAAATTTCACAAGTAAGCTACTAATATTGTGATTGTAATGAAAATTACTTGAAAAAGAATTGTCCTATTGGTCAGAAAATTTTTACACATTTTCCCTGAACAATATTGTTTAATAAAATGTATACATATTATATCCATAAAATGTACTACACACACCATAGAAACTTCACACAAATACTGCCATGACATTAAGCTGCAGTATTTCCAGCAGTAATATTGTGATGTCCAGTGATAATTTATATTACGAATCTGCTAAATACAATGAAATACATCCACAAGATGCCCTGTCTGAGATGTTAAAATTCTACAGCATTTATCAAAAGTGGTTACAGTAATATTAATGTAGGTTTTGATTAGACTGAAAAAGTGGCAATATCCTTGTTACAGCACAAGGCATGAGCCATTTAGTTTTTATAAATAACTTGCGCTAATTTACTTTTTGAAGAGAATTACTATCATAGGTTTAATGCAACCTGACCAAAATGGCAATGATTATTCTTAAAGCATGATTGACTAAACATTTGTATGTTTAAACAGTATTATTAGTGGTGTCTGTGGATGAGTTAAAATATAGCCTGGACCAGAATGGCAATTGGTTAACCATGTTTAGCATAGTGCTATAGGATTTTTTTTTTTTTAATAATGTTGTTGGTGTCACATGTGTTTAAATATGGCGTCCAACAATCATGTCCCATTTAACATCACAGCTAGTGTGGTATGTGTCTATTTGATGGTTATAATATGATCATAGTCTTAAATAATTTCTTCCAACGAACAGTACCTTCTTGATTACCAGTCATTGTGCAGCCAGCCTAACCACATCCACTGCTAACATTACTGTTTGAAGCTTTACTGGGATCATGTGCTACTTCCATCACCTATCCAAAAAGGTACTTACACCTTCAAACTTGTATGGAATGTTGGTTAATTCCTTCGCAGCAGTGTTCACTACTTGTCATGAAAAATCACGTCAAAGACACCTGCAAATTTTGAAATATTATACAGTTGCTGCTATTACTTTCCCACCCACTGTTAACGGCAGACTTTTTCGATGGATGGCTTTAACATAATTTTTTTCTTTGGATGCAGGTTGAACTTCATTGAATTCATGTTGGAGCACATGCTCTGGTGGAAATTTCCCCACGCAACCATTTTTCCCCTTTCTTGTTCCCACCTAATTTTGCCCTCTGAGATTTTTAATTTTAAATTCTTTCAGCCTTTTTGGTAAATTTTTCATCAAATCCCTTTGTACGTTTTTTTTTTCAGTTCCCGGCCCTCTTTGCCATCAAAAGAAAATTTTCCCACGCCCTTCAAAGACCATGGCCGAATTCCTTCCTGATCCTTGTCACCAGTGCCATCCCGCCTCTAATGACCTCAACGTGGACGAGGTGTAAAGGCATAAGTAAGTAATGGCTTCTGCTGTAATTGCCCACTTCCGAGTGATTTCTTCCCTGTTTGGTAGTTTTGTGATATCTCCACACCGAAACTGCTGGCCGCGCAGTAAGGCACAGGCCTGGGATTTGGGGTACTCGGGTACATCTACATCTACATATATACTCTGCAATTCACAAAATTGTGGGTGGCAGAGGGTGCTCAGCACAAAAGCTAATCTCTTTGCTGTGCATTCAAATCCCTAATGGTACGAGGGAAAAAAGAATTCATATAAGAATCAGTCCATCACCTTATTTCTCTAATTTTATCTTTCCTGTCCTTCCGACTCAAATAGGTTGGTGGAAGAAGTATTTCACTACACTCAAAAGTGAAAGTGGGAGTACGCATGTTTACCAATAAGTTTAAATGAAATGTGTGTCGTCTATCTACCAGAGACTCCCAACCTAGTCTACTAATCAGTTCTGTGACGCTTTCATAAGGACTGTAGTAAGCGGTCACGAATCGAGCGGCTCTTCTCTGTACTTTCTCTATACTTTCGATCAACACCTTACGAAACGGATCCCAAATGGCACAACAATAGTCCAAATGTGGACACACAAGAGATTTGTACGCTATCTCCTTTGTTTGTTCATTATAATTTTTCAAGATTCGACCTATGAATCGCAGTCTAGAATTTGCTCTACCTACTAACGAATTAATGTGTATGTCCCATTTCATGTTCCTTTGTACTGTTACTCCCAAATATTTCATAGAATCGACTATATCAATAACTGTATTGTTTAACTCGTATTTCTGAACAATTGGATTCTTTTTGTTAGTTATGCTCATTGTCTTGCACTTTTTACAATTTAGAGTAAGTTGCCACTCAGCGCACCAAGCCAAAATAATATCCAGATCGCGCTGAATTTCTAAGCAATCGGCTAAATTTCTTACTTCCGAATAAATAACTGCATCATCAGCAAACAATCTAAAAAGGCTTTTCACTTTGTCTCTGAAATTGTTTATAAAAATTAAGAAAATAAGTGGTCCTATTACACTTCCTTGAGGTGCACCCGATGTAACATCTAGATTAGAAGAACTTTCTCCTTCAACGACAACATACTGCGACCGACCAGTTAGAAAATCCTTTATCCATTCACAAAGCTGATCCGATATACCGTACGCTCGAAGCTTCACTAAAAGGCGGTTGTGTGGCACAGAGTCAAAGGCTATCTGGAAATCTAAAAAAATTGCATCTACTTGTGAACCTGCATCGATAACTTTCATTACATCTTGTGTAAATAGGGCCAGCTGTGTTTCACATGATCTTTTCTTCTGAAATCCATGTTGATTTGTTGTAAGCAAATTATTATCATCTAGAAAATTCATAATGTTCGAGCATATAATATGCTCCATAACTCTACTACAAACAGATGTTATAGATATGGGACGATAGTTCCCAGGATCATTTCCATCACCTTTTTTGAAAATTGGAGTTACTTGCGCGATTTTCCAGTCTGAAGGTACTTTTCGCTCTTCTAATGATTTACTGAATATATCAGACAGAAATGGCCCGATTTCCGCCGCATACTCTGAAAATACTCTTACTGGGATTCCATCCGGGCCCCCACTTCAGGAGCTCTAATTGCTTAATGATACCTGCAGTATCTATTCGTAATGATTCCATCACCAACTCGACACGGCGTGGGAAAACGGGAATACCTTATGTTCATTTGTAAATGAATTTTTGAATACAGTATTTAGTACGTTAGCTTTATCGCGGCTTTCATTAACCTCGGAACCTTCACGAATTAGTGCTGGAAATCTCTATCCGATATGTTTTCCACAGTTTCCCGATATCACTCGAGGCAAATGCTGAGGTTGTTCCATCGCAAGCACATAGCCGATTTCCTTCCCACACGCCTCTCGTGACCTTGACATCGAAAAGGTGTTGAGCCTGAAGGGAAAAAAAAGCAGACATTTCCGTTCTAAAGATGTTACTGCGGATTGAAACAGAAATAATCAAGAGAATGGTCAGATGATAGCTAAATGGTATCACAATATGAGGATGTTTGTTTCTGATGCAATTAGTTCAGTGTACCTGTGAGCATTTCTGGCATTTTATATTTTTTTTTAACTGTGAAGTTCTCTTTAAACTTTCTAGCAGATAAAATGACCCAAGTCATTCCAGAGAGTACATTAATCTCTTCACCCACCATGGTGATATTGTCACATCACAGAATTCCTGTTTGCTGGATTTTAAAACTAAACTCCCAAGCAACAGCATAATGATTAACATCTGAAGTCTACACTTTTCTGAATGCTTTTTGTAAACACTTAATCAGCTTTTATCTCTTTGCAGGCCGTCAAACGCAGTCGCGTAAAAAGTAAATTACGTACCCAGCAGACAATAGAAAGAGTTAATCAGCTAAAGACTGAAAATGAGATGTTAGAAGAGAAGATAAAAGTGCTGACAAAAGAGCTGGGCTTCCTGAAAGATCTCTTCCTGGCACATGCAGGTAACTGCAGAGTTTGTCAACACAAAAGATTGACTGATGATTTAAGTAGACAGATTATAACACACATTAATTTTTTCTTAAAAAAAAAAAATCCTTTTTTCCTGTAATGGAGCGGGTTGACAGATATTAATGACTTAGCAGTAAGATATTTCTGAAATGTAACAAGATCTATTGCAGTCACGATTTATAGGCGTAGGCTAGTTCTCACATTATTTGAAATCTCATTTTATTGGTTTTTACATTTTACAGTGTTTATAATGATGGGACATAATGTTTTTGTTATATTGCTGGAACTTAATGATGTTGTTATGGAAGCCAAGTCTAGGATTTTTTAAATTTTTTTATTTATTTTGCCTTCGGTCATGACGACCATATAGGCAGCTTCTAGTAATTGCAATTATTTTTCGTAGATGTTTAGAACAAGATTCAATTTTTACAAATATTTTACATATATATTTAGACATATGCAATTTGTTGTTTACTTTTACAACTTGTAACAATATTTAACTCATTCTAAGTGCATCACTATTACATTTGTAGAATTCACTGTAAATTTTCACTTTGCACTAATGGACCTACGTAGAAACTTTGCAATGAAGAGGTAATCTTTAAAAGTTTATATTAGCTTCGCTTAAGAAACGGGCTACCTCCTGGTATATATCTTGTCGCTCTGTCCTCAAGAGGGTGGATACAAAAACTGGGAGAGGGATGTTGAGCTTAACGAGACTTTTGTACAATTGGTTTTGGGGTACTTGGTAATGGCTGCATGCGAGTGTAATATGGCTGATGTCTGCTACCTCTTTTTGGTCTTCTGGGCAGTAGCGGGAATGAACAATACCGATTTTAAATAGGTGGCTAGGTTAACACCCCTGTCCTAACGGTTGTTTAGTTCCCATATGTAGAGTTCAGAAGTGTTTGTAGTTTCTGAGGAAACTCTGACAACTTTCTCTGTAAAATAGTTGTTGAGATTTTAGTAGTTGTGGGAACTGGCATGGGTTGCTGCTAGATGTCTGGGTTGGAGGTATAGTGTGTTGGCCAGTGGCCGATCATTCTGGTTGACAACTGGTTGGTGGTGTGGCTTATTTAGGAACTAGTACAATGGAGGTAGGCTAGTTGGTGAATGCCCATGCCATTTTGCACTTCTAGTAAATTTGAACTTAATTTTTCCTGAACTTTAAGTGTTTATTCCACAACCTGTTTTAAGACAGCAATACTGGGTTCTTCATGTTAATTATGAACACTAAACGATTAAAACAAACCTTAAAGTAGCATCCCTAATACAGTACATTATCTTCTGTTCATATCATTTAGATGATTACTAACAATTAAAAAATAATTATGTAACTTAAACAGTAATTTAACTTCTTAATGGATCATCTCATCTTCAGGTGTTTTAAATTGGTTTTATTGGATTCATTTTACTGATTGCCATGTCACCGGATGGATGTATTCTGAGAAATAATGGTTCTTCATTTTTTTTTTTTTAAATTTGCCAACCTGATTTGACGATTGCTTGTTTTTACAAACAGGATCAGCGCATGGTGTCAAGATGGAGAACATCGATCTTGAAGAACTGCTGAAAGAGGAGCCACATGAGGACGCTTCAACGAAGGGAGAGCTGAGTCTGGAGTAGCACTGGTAAGCACGCGATGAGTAAGGGAGTACACGCAGTGGTCTCCTGTAACTGGACATGTAACGTTAGGGTGCCGTGAAAAATATGAAGGCCGTTTCTCTTCATCTTATAAATATGTAGCTATTTCTGTAAGTGTTCTTTCTCTGTTTACAGTTAGTTGTGATGGAACCCACATTACGGGTATCAAATACGGGAGTTGGAGGGACGCAAAGTAGGGAAATGAGATTTATTGCCAGACATTACAGCAAAACATGATCACTTGATGAGGGATATGGCTCCGAAGTCATTGGATGACAGGAGATGAGTGAAGGGAGTATGTGAGGTGTATATTGGCGATGTGGCGTGATGGATATTTGTAAAAGAAATAGCGTTAGTTTGTGGCAGGGAAGAGATGGCGGTAATCTAGCAGTTGATTTAAGGTAAAGGGTGTGTGAAATTTTTCTTTTTTGGGTGAGGATTTCAGACTGGAGTAATTTGCTGATGGATGGTATCAATAACTACGAGGTTTTAATGTGTCCAATCACTCATTTCTCCTGACATTTCAACCAATGTCTTTGGTCTTCCTCAGGGAGTCAGGCCATCTGCAGAGTCTGCTAGAGACTCAGAAAATCGCCTGACTCCCTCAGAAAGACCAAAGACATTGGTTGAAACTACAGGAGAAAGGAATGATTCGACACGGCTTTAGTCTCATAAAGTTATTGACAACAGTGTGATGGCTGCACAAATAGCAAAATCTTTTATGCTGAAGGATGTATTGAACAATTTGCCTAAAACGATGAAAGAATTCTTGAAGCGTGTGGGTAGGTGTGTGAGGAAGTTGTCGCTGGGGCATGTTCTCCATCATAATTAACCAATAACAATACTAAGGGATACCATTTCATGCCCAATGCCCTTTATGCTTAATTTATTTAATTTAATTGCGATGGAGTGCACACTGAATTTTTCCCTTTCCTGTAGCCGCCTAATTTTGCCCTCTACAAATTTCAACTTTAAATTCTTTCCGACACCCATCCACACCTATGAATGAATATCTTCACACACTCTTATGCCTGAAATTGAATGCCAGCTCGTGGTCATGGTCATCTTTTCCGTTCCATGCACCTCTGTTAATTCTTCCACGCCTCATCACCAACATACTATTTGCACACTTCCATGACTCTTTTCAACCTATTATTAATTCCTTATTTAGTTGTTTCAAGTATTCACTATTACCTTGTCTCTCAAAACTGTGTTTTCTTCTTACTAACCTCTTCACCTCTGGCATATGAAATGCTTAAACTTCTTTGCCCCGCGGTGCCCGAGCTGGAAACTTGTGAGCGCCGCAAGTTTCCCACACCGTAAACTCCTACCATGCTTCAACGACCACCTTAGGGCGTGGCGATGGAACGTTGTGTGCCTAGGAGAACGGGGATCTTGGCTTCATCGCCCGGATCGCGAGGACGGAAGAAACCTCTATAAAAAACCCCTTAACCTCAAGGTCGGACACATGCTGAGGAGGTGCATGGGTGAGAGGCAGATCACTCACTAACGTGCAACCTCAGGGGCACCTGCGCACCCCTGTTGTATTAGCGCTTCTTTTTAAACTGGTTTTACTCGTGGGACCAAAACGAAGTCTACCACAAAAACCAAAAAACCCTGCGGTACGGGTGTGCCGCAGGTTAATCCCAATACACCCAGTTCTAAGAAGTGGGTGAGGGTCGATAGCCCCCCCGGTTCTGAAGTAAAAAGTAACGGAAAGGAATGTTCGATTCCGAACGCCTTTGTCGTAATGCAAAGATTGGAAGGGTCATTTGAGAAAGTTTCGCCTTTCTTTATTCATAAAGGACTACAGGGTCTGGTAGGGACCCTTAACTCGGTAAAAAAGCTTAGGAACGGGACGCTGCTGCTGGAAACATGCACCAGTAGGCAGGCATCCCAGCTCCTTAACTGTGTGAAACTCGGGGAGTTCGCTGTTACCTGCGAACTCCACAAATCCCTGAATAGCTCTAAAGGCGTAGTCACCTGCCGTGACATAATGGAATTAGGGACCGAGGAGCTCGTTAAGGAGTGGGAAGATCAGAAAGTGGTCGAGGTACGTCAGATAACGCGAAGGGTTAATGGCAGTATTGAAAAGACTGCCACCTTCGTCCTGACGTTTGACACTCCAGTTCTACCAAAGAACATCAAAGCAGGTTACATTAACCTGAACGTCCGTCCGTATGTTCCGGATCCGATGCGCTGTTTTCAGTGTCAGCGGTTCGGACATATGACGGCGTCGTGTAAAGGTAACCCCACCTGTGGTAGATGCGGCAAGGGCGCACATGAGCCCGGTGTTAGTTGCACGCTCCCACAGGTGTGTGTCAACTGCTCCGGGTCGCACCCTGCCTGGAGTAGGGAGTGTCAAGTGTATCTTGAAGAGCGCAAGATACAGGAGCTGATAACCAAAGAGCAATTACCATATGGTGAAGCGAAGAAGAAAGTGAAAATGCTATCCGCTCCCGTTTTCGCAACAAGTTTTGCAAAGATGGCTTCAGCTCCCGCCAGGAAACAAAGTGTTGCTATCCAGACGTCCGTTGCAGACATGAGCACTAGCACCAAGTGCTCATGTCAGTGCAAATGCGGTGCAAAATCCGCCAAGGTCACTACATCTAGGGCCGCGGACGTCGGTAGCAGCATGCCTGCGACCTCGACCACACCAGCAGCAGTAGTGAAGGTTCCACCAGCATTACCAGCTAAAGCCACTGCACCTCCAGTTCCACCTCGTGCAGTGAAAGTAGTAGCAACACCACCAGCTACAAATTCTAATGGAGGCGATCAGAAGGTCCGGGGCCCGAAGTTCAGGCAGACGGACCCGACTCATTTCTTGAAATCCCCCTCTTCATCCCCTCCCAGTACACCTGGTAGAGGGGATAAGAAGGGAAAGAGGGTGAGGAAGAAAAAATCCAAAGAGGGTTTTGACGTTTCTTCTGAGTCGGAGATGTCTGTCTCTTCGGAGCCAGAAGAAAGTGAAATGCTGGTGGACGAGTCCGGTCCCGTTCCTCAGCAGATATTGACCGAAGACCCACCCGATCCGGGGCGGGTGAAGCTAAACAGGTAGGATGGCTCCCATACTCCAATGGAACATTAATGGTTTTATGGCACACAAAGAGGAGTTACAACTCTTAGCACGGTCTGATCCATTGTGTCTCTGTCTCCAAGAGACACACTTCAGACCAACACGTCAACCTGTGCTAAGAGGTTTTGATCTTTACCGAAAGGACGATACCGAGGGTGATCGAGCGAAGGGGGGAGTGGCGGTGTTTGTACGGAACACTGTCCACTCCGAACCTGTAGCTCTCACCTCTCCTTTACAAGCAGTAGCAGTGAAACTGTATGGACCGGTGAAACTGACTGTATGCTCCATATATCTACCGCCAGGATCACCAGTTGATTGCGGTCAGCTGGCTGACATCACACGGCAACTCTCTCGGCCTTTTCTCCTATTGGGAGACTTTAACGCCCACAATGCGTTGTGGGGTTCGAACACCAATTGCCCCAGAGGCCGAGAGATTTGTAGATTATTGGAGCAGGAGGATTTGTGCATCCTAAATACCGGTCAGATGACGCACTTCACTACTGCTTCCGGTTCGTCCTCTGCCATTGATCTCTCTCTTTGCTCTCCTTCAGTTGCAGACTCCGTGCATTGGGAAGTGGATCGCGACCTACACGGAAGCGACCACTTTCCAATTTGGTTGCACGTTGAGTGTGAACGTGGCGACCGAACCATGACAAAGAAATGGAATGTCGGCAGAGCTGACTGGCAGCTCTACAGCCGGTCAGTCCACCTCGAAAAGCGCAGCAACATCGAGGATAAGGTGAAACATCTAACTGATGTGATTCACTAGGCTGCTGATATTTCCATGCCTGGCAACTCAGGAGCACTGCGCAGAACGCCCGTCCCCTGGTGGAACGATGAATGTCGCTCCGCTATTCAGGGTCGCAGACGGGCCTTGCGTCGGTTTAAGTTGCAGCCGACACCCGACAACCTCGCAGCATTCCGGGTTGCCAGAGCTAAGGCACGTCGTGTCATTAAGGAGAGCAAGAGGAGGTCATGGCAGACCTTTGTGAGCACCATTAATCGTTTCACGTCATCATCAAAGGTATGGGAGTCTATCCGCCGTATATCCGGGAGGTACTCAAGACCACCAGTATCTGGATTGCTGGATCGGGGGCGTGTAGTTACCGGCGAGCGAAGAATAGCGCAGTTGATGGCAGAATACTTCGCTGCCATCACTTCATCTGCCGGATTGGACCAACAGGTCCAACAATGAAGAACATCTGCCGAAAGGCAAAACTTTAACTTTGACTCGTCGGAATTGCAAGACTACAATAGCCCATTTTCATTTTGGGAGCTGAAGTCAGCTCTTAACAACGCAAAAGACACTGTGCCAGGGCCTGACCTGATCCAGTACCAGATGCTGAGGCATCTTAACAAAGATGCTAAAGAGTACCTCCTGGGTATTTTTAATTAAATTTGGACCGGAGGACACTTCCCCGACTCATGGAAGGAAGCAACGATGATTCCAATTTTAAAACCCGGTAAAGACAAGTTGTTGCCAGGTAGCTACCGTAGCATTGCCTTAACGAGCTGCGTAGGGAAGACACTGGAGAGGATGGTCAATCGCCGCCTCGTCTGGTGTCTTGAATCCCGAAATCTGCTGAGCCGCTTTCAGTGTGGATTCAGGAAGTTCCGTTCCACCTTGGACAACCTGATTCTCCTGGAGGCGGCAATACAGGATGCGTTCATCAGCAGCCAACACCTTGTGGGTGTCTTTTTCGACCTCGAAAAGGCTTATGATACTACCTGGCGGCATGTTATTTTAAAACAGTTACACGAATGGGGGTTTAGGGGTAACCTTCCCCGATTTTTAAAATCATTTTTATCTGGTCGTTGCTTCCGGTACCGAGTCGGCAGAGAAGTGTCCGACCTTTTTATTCAGGAAAACGGTGTTCCTCAAGGTTCAGTTTTAAGCGTAACCCTTTTTGCTATTGCCATAAATAGCATATCAACTGTTATAAGGAGGCCCATCCGGTACTCCTTATACGTTGACGACTTTTTAATTTTTATTGCATCGTCTAGCCTAGGAAGCGCTGAGCGGCAGCTGCAGCTCACGCTGAACAGGCTGGATGAATGGTCAGTACACACCGGCTTTCGTTTCTCTGCTGAGAAAACTCGGTGTGTACTTTTTAGCCGCAGTAGAAGTCTTTTAGCAGAACCTCATCTCACCTTGAGGAACACCGTTTTAGGTTTTAGTGAAACTGTTCGGTTTCTGGGCCTCATTTTAGATAGTAGGCTTACATGGCTGCCGCATCTTAAAGATGTCAAAGCCCGAGCCCTGAAAGCTCTTAATGTTTTAAAATGTCTGTGCGGCAGGTCGTGGGGCGCTGACCGCTCCTGCCTGCTACAGTTTTATAGAGCCTTTGTACGGTCGCGATTGGAATACGGTTGCATTGTCTACGGTTCGGCACGGGACAGCTACCTCCGTATTCTGGATAGTGTCCACCATGCAGGAATCCGTCTCGCCACAGGTGCATACCGCACCAGTCCGATACCCAGCATTTGTGCCGAGTCTGGCGAGCTGCCACTTTCCATCCGCCGGCGTCTCCTCATGGTGCGACACTATATACATATTGCCACAACTCCTGGCAGTCCCGTGTACGACGTAGTTATTCATCCTAACTTTGAACGGCTATATTCCAACCGTCAAATGGCAACTAAACCGTTCAGCTACCGTACAAAGGCTATGTTGGAGGAATATGGGTTTCAGATGCCCTCTTTTTATCACCAGGGTTGGAGTAAATCTCCTCCCTGGCTTTTAAAGAGGCCCAGAACAGTTTTAGAATTGTCGCGGTACAACAAGCTGTGTACCGCCGACAATGTTTTTATCCGAACTTTTAGCGATGTTTTAAATCAGTTCCGCGATTTTACCCCGGTATACACGGATGGGTCTAAGCAGGCTAATGGAGTTGGCTGCTCTGTGGTGTTCCCTCGAGCGACTTTTAACTACAAACTGAATAGCTGTTGTAGCGTGTACACTGCAGAGAGTTACGCTTTGTTAAAGTCGCTCCAGCATATGAAAGTAAGTTGCGGCACGAAGTACATCATATGCTGTGATTCCCTCAGTTGCATCCAGGCTATAGGAAGCATGTACCCAGCAGATCGTCTTGTCCAGGATATACAGGACACCCTCCGATCCCTTCAATCTTCCGGAAAGGAGGTCGTTTTCTGCTGGGTACCCGGTCATGTGGGAATCAGGGGGAACGAGGCAGCTGATGAAGCTGCCAAGTTAGCCTGCATCAAGGTCAGAGTTGACTTTGGGACCGGATCAAAGTCTGACCTTTCCTCGGCGGGGAAAAGATTTGTTTTTGACATTTGGCAGTGGCTGGAGGTAGAGCATAATAAGCTCCGGCTGGTCAAATCGACCGTTCAGCCGTGGAGCAGCTCCCTCCAGCGGGCGAGGAGGGATGAGGTTCTCCTGACTCGCCTCCGTATAGGGCACTGTCCTCTGACTCACAGCTTTCTTTTCCGCCTGGAGGACCCACCCGAATGTGATGCTTGTGGCGTACCTTTGACGGTGCGCCACATTTTAATTGATTGTGTATCTTTTATAGACTTTAGGGCAGATGTTGGCCTGGCCAACGATTTGGCCCTGATTTTAAATAATGAGACCAGCAATGTGGCCAAGGTTTTAAAGTTTTGTGTATCTGCCGGCCTGATATCTAAAATTTTAGGCAGGTCGGCGTAGTTTTAGAATGGATGGCAGGCCCTTTTACAGCCTACCATCCATGTGCTCTGCTCTATTTTTTGTTTTAATTCGTTTCGCGCTGGCCCTTTTACAGCCAGCAAGATAATCAGTGTTTTTTAAGTATTCTGTGAACCTGTTTGGCTCCTTTACAGCCATGCAGGTGTACAACGGTCTGATTCTTCACCCGAAATATTGTTTTTTATTTGTTTGTGTGTTGTGCTGTGTTGCTGCTGCCCTCCTCCCTTCAGCTTTGGTGAGTGTTGGGTGTATTTTCCCTTTCTTTTCCATGTAAAATAATAATAAGAAATTTTTCCATTTGTAATGATTATATGTAGGATTAAGTAAACTGAAATATACCTGTAATTGTCTAGGTCATCAACTTTAATAAAATGTGTTGAACCTGGAGATTCCGCTCATCTCAATAGCCTCACCGAGTCTCGGTAATGTCCGAATGTTAAGTATACTGACTGCCACCACTGCGCTGCCTGGCTAACCGGGAAATTCCAAATGCATTTGATTTTATTTCCTTTTATATTGTTAAACCCTGATTACTTTAAATCATTTGCATTTGCAGATGATGTTCTGATTTGGAGATATACAAAGAGGAAGTGCAACGGAAACTGAACCTCTGGTATAAGCATTTTAAGGAATTTAGCCTTAAAATAAGCCACACAAAAACAGTGGTATTGGCTGTCAGCAGACAAAATATGAAGTCATTTATCTATCTGGAGGGCGAACAATTGAATCAGGTGGATAATTTTCAGTACCTTGGCAGTAAAGTGACCTCTGACAGTCGATCCCAGAATGAAATTACCAGTAGGGTACAAAAAGGAGCTCAGTTTTACCATCAAGTTAGACACCTGTTGTGGGACAATCATGTTCCAATTTCAGCCAAAATGGCACTGTATAATTCAGGCTTCATGCCAATTACAACGTTCAGCCTGGAAGTATGTACCACCACCAACAGAGATGAAAACGGACTCCAGGCGGCAGAGATGAAGTTCCTGAGATCAGTGATACAGAAGACCAGAAGAGACAAGATCAGAAACGAAGTGATCTGTAAAAAGATCCCAGTCAGTGAAACCCTCCAAGAAAAAATTGCCAATGCAAGATTGCGATGGCTAGGATACATCAAGTGGATGGACCCTACAAGATCACTGAGGGTATGGCTGGAAAAAGAATTGGAGGGTAAAAGACCAAGAGCCCGGCCCAGAAGGAGATGGACTGATCTTGTGAAATTGGACCTACAGGATAGAGGTGTACAATGGTCCAAAATCCAAGAAGAAGAAACATACTTGGAAAGGCAAAAGTGGAGAGCGCTCTTACACCCCACCTGGGAAACTGGAGACGGAAGAAGAAGATGATGATGATTGTTAAAAGGAATTGAAAATATCAAATAAATAGCTATAGTTGATTTTCTTTGCAGTTAAAAGGAAATGTTACAGTGATGCCAGCTTTTGTGTAAGTATCTGCACAAAAATACGAAACATTGCAATGTGAGGCAGTGTGATATTTGTTTAAATTCACATATTCCTTTTTGTTTATAGATGATGGCTTTATACAGAAGTTCATGGAAGGAGAAGTGTATCCAGTGTTTAGGCTCTGTAATATTAGGAAGGCGTTGTAGCGCAGAGGTTAGGCGCTTAAGCTGTTTTTCCACTACGCGGCTAGTCGCGGGCGACCGCAGTCGCTAGCGGCTAGTTTTGTAGTGACTGCACACGTGGCTGTATTCCACAAACCAGCTCATTTTCAAAATGGATGTCGAAGAAATACATGATGTTAACAAAAATAAAACGAAAATATAGATTTGGATACATCCTTTGTTTTCTGCATTGATGTCGGAGCTTACGGAAAATGCAGTGTCGCATCTATATTTCGATATGATATATACTATAAAAAGAACACAACAATACGTTATGTTTTCGTCAGTGATGATCCTTTCTAACTAACTCATAAAGTTTTGCGTCCGAGAAGAGGGCGAACTTTGACAACAAAAATTTTTTAACTGCAGGTAAGGCAATAAATTTGGTATAATTAATTAAATTAAAATGCAATAGAGCGCACGCTCCGGTGGCAATTTCCCCTCTTCCTGCATCCACCTACATTCGCACTCTACATATTTTAACTTTATATTCTTTCAACTTTTTGGTAAATTATTCATCATTTCTCTTGGTAACTTATTCCAATCCCTGACACCCTTATCTAAAGAAGAGAATCTTCCCACACCCTTGTGCCTGAAATCGAGTTCCAGCTTGTGTTCATGGCCATCTTTTCCCTTCTATGCATTACTTTTTATTCTTACACCAATATACGAGTTGTACACACCCATGACTCTCTTCACCTTCATCCTGTCTTGCAATTAATCCCATTCCATCTCTTTTTAAATGGTGTATATTTCACAGAGCTTTAAACGCATACATAGATTTTTCTATAGATAGCGTAATTTTGTGCATGAAAGGCGGTCAGTCGTGTGCAGTTAGTCGCGCAGTGTGTATGGCGCAGTAAGTTTACATTGCTATTGAGTCGCGCGCGGCTGCTCGAGTCGCGTGTTCTTTTGCAGTCGCGACGACTGCCAAGTCGCGATTGCGTCAATGGGTATGGTCAATGCCATAACTGAATAAATAACAATCGCGCGCGGCTAGCCGCGTAATGGAAACGAGGCCTTTCTTTCACATAATCCATGATTCGTTCTCGGTTTAAAATCTCTGTAAGGATAGCAATTTTTAAGAGTTGTGTTTGATTATGAGTTACGTCAGGACGTTCCGTGGTTCGTATTCCACGTCAAACTGTAGGTCTGGCCAGGTCAGAGGCAAAGCGGAACCTGTCACAAATTCTCAAAACCACATGAATTTACTTAAGCAATTTCTAGAACCAGGTCACAATATAAGCTAAGAATTTATATATATATACACTTAAAGATAATACGTGGTCATTATTATTATTTTCTCATTTTAATCCTCTTTGGCTCCATCCCCACTACCCATATTGAACCACCACAAACCTGAGGTGATGTTTATTTTATATAGTCTTTGGTTAATTTTATTTTTTTATTATTTTATTTTTTAAATTATTATTATTATTTTAGATTTTATTAAATTATTTTGCTCCTCCCACCAGAGATTAATTTTGATATTTACCTATGCTCAGGTACGAACTTGGTGGTTAGAGTTACAAAAACATTATGACGCAAAGTGTGATGGCCATTACTCACTATGAATCTGCTTTAATCTTTGTGGTTTTTGTTTATCTTCCATTGCCCTTTGTGTAAGAAGTGGCAAGAAAACAAAGAACAGAGTGGGATTTTATCATGTATGAATGTATATTTTTTAATGACAACATATAAGATGGTTATCGGTGTGCACTTTAAATTATTTTTCAGTATCCATGCACGCTGCCTGTGTAAAAGGCTCTACCCTAGTCTTCTATAAAAAAGATACAAATATTCCTGAATGATAATGGAATTAGTTTGTACAAACCCAGAGGTTATCAAAGGTGACAAAACTTGACATTAACCACAGAAGACAAAAAAGCTAATCATTTTTGGGCTGGGTTCTAGAGTCCTTAAGTTGCTTTTTAAATAAGAGTTATGCATACGGTATACTTACCCACATATTTTCCATCCTGTTGTGTCTCATTTATGAAGGAACGGTGGTGGATTGAAGCTCAGTAAAGGAAAGTGAGGAAAAAGGATTACATGAAAGAGGCTAGAATAATCACTAGAAAGTCAAGTTGCAACTGTATATCTTTTCAGCAATTTTTTTCAGATAGAATCTTCTTGGCCCAAGCCATCAAACATTTTGTTATGTTGTTGATGTTTCGGTGAATTGACAAAAGCTATAATTTGGTGATCTGTGCTGTTGATGTTGACTGTATGGGGATGTGAACCCGGAATCATTAGCTACTCTTTAACTGTCCATTTTCACCACCTCCATCACTTCTTCTTACCTTATCCTCTTGCAGATGGGCGTTAATGTGTTCTGGATACAGAACTCGCGTAAGCATTTAACTCTTCATTTGACAAAAGGTGCCTGTAGACAATCAAATTGTTGGTTAAATTTTGTGTGTTTGTACAATTATTTGATCATCTATGGCATTATTCGTCAAACAATCTACGTGTTTGATGAAAATTTTGATTGACGGCATGTTTCATTATATGATTTGCAAGTTTAAATGATAATTTTACGAGGTGCAAAGGCAGGCATGAAATTTTAAATCTTAAAAATCGGTGCCATTGCAAGGTACCTCAAGGTAATAGATAATTTTTGAGTAGCTGGTACAGATTTGTGCATAGGCTTGTCCATCTTTTTCAAAGCGAGGATGTAGTAATTCTTCAAAGGTTTTACGGCCCATGCACAGGAAGTTAGTGTAATTAGCTGGTTCTGTGCGTAATATTTCTCACGATAAATTTTCATGGGTGTATTTTTCTCTTAATTTCAACCATTCTGTAGATCTACACCAGCGTCTATACTTTTTTCTTACTACACACTGCTTGAATGCTTTATCTTTATTGCTTATTGTGGAACGCACATGTCCCGATAAGGAAACTATAGGCAAGTTTGACAAATTTCTTTGAGCTATTGTTTGATTAAAAAGTGACCAACAAATTTGTCAAATTGATTTGATCGTCTACAGGCTTCTAAAGAACTGGTATTAAAAAAATTGATGTATCATTGTGTGTACCTTGTCTATTAGCTTTTATTTTAATAATATTCCCATCCTTATTCGCTTTCTATTGTAATTATTGTTTGTATAAAATGTATGATGAATGGTCATTTTGTCATAAAACATTCTGTAGCGTGTCCATTACCCAAACAAAGGCAGGTTGTTCTCTGATCTCCAACCAGGGGAGTGCGTCAGTCTGACACGATGTTTCGAAGCCACTCTCTGACTTTGAAACGTTGTATGAGATTGATTCACTGTTCCGGTGAGAGACCAGAGAATTTCTAACATCTTTGGTATATTGGGAAAGCCTCTACTTTTTCAAAGACCTAATTCTTCTTCTTGTTTTGATTGGCCACATGTAGACTAGCTTTTAGCTTCCAGGTCAATACAGCCACCACCATCAGTGGCACTGTCGAATAGTTATCTGGAATCACCTCCCGCCAACTTAGCAACGATACTGTGCACCGTCCAACACGTGTGCTGTGCTGAAATCAAATCTTTCTGGCACAAAGAAATTTTTGCAGGTGTTTCGTCACTGCTATCCGTCCAGTCTGCAAGGCTAAAAGTAACACAATTATTTTTTCAGACCATTTTTCCTACAGAAAACTGACACGAGAAAGCCCAAGGTACCCAAAAGCCTGTTGCAAATGCTCAAGCAACTCAGAACTTTTGTAATGACCTTTCCACAGGATGATTCACTTGTAGATGGTCAAAGCGCTATTTCTTAATAATCTGCGTCAAAATGTTGGCATCTTGTTTATTTAAGGAATTGGGAATATATTGACCATCAGCATCGCAGAGTTTTGTTGTAACATGTTCGGTGCAAGTTTTAAAATGAATGTGAGAATTTTGTGTCGGGCAACTTAAAATGTAATTTCTATATTTAAACTGAGCCTGTTGGGTGAGCGGTAACTCGTAGGAGGATGCAGTTTCAAATATCTGTCCAGCCATCCAGATTTCAGTTTTCCCGAAATCACTTCAAACTAAGGACTTGGGCCGAAAAAATCACCAACATGTTACTTCAGGTTAATGCCGGGATGGTTCCTTCAAAAGCCCACGACCGAATTCCTTTCCATTTCTTGCCCCCACTCGCTCCTGGCCCTGGACGTCAGCTAGCTGTAAAACCCAAAGCGGGGAAAAAGAACTATGCTGAAAAGAAGTGTCTCATTATACTTTCCTTTTCTGTTCACAGCTGGTGGTTTTAAGTGCAAGATATTCTGAAGGATGCATAAAAGGAGGGCAACTATGTGAAGAATAATTTTAAGATTTAATGTAAGACCTATTGTGAAAGAGAGTAAAAACTTTCACCTTTGGATGACTGAAGAAGCGGACTTTTTGGAAATACTAAGTTGTATATCCTTTGCTCTTATAATGTTATCATCTACTCATAAGTTTGTAATAAACCTGGTTGATTTGTCTTTTTCTAGGAAATACGGTAAACGCACCCAACATTAGAATTGAAAATGTCAAGTTAGTTTTATCATCTTTGTTAAATATGTCTGTAACACAGTAGGTTTTAGCTGTTGTGTTGCAGATGTGTTGTGATAGTTAAAGCACAAGGCATAAGGTACACCCAATACTGTTGAATATATGTACAGTCCTCTGTCCTCGGTGCAATCAAATCCCATGCATTCTCTAAGCCTCAACCCGTCTTAAACATTTTGGTAGAAAAATAAAGATCTTTAGTAATTAAGATACCATTTTAATAAACTTGATGTTTGCGTTGATTGTTTAGCCAGTTGTTGAATGAGGAAGGGGGATATTTTGTCTGCAAAGCTTGGTGTATTTTGATAAATTGAGTTTGATTAGTAATATGTATTTTAATGAGCTGAGTTTTATTAAGGATCCATAGTAGTTCTACCACTCTTCAGATTTTCTTTACAAGCTGTGTGTCAATGCTGTACAGTACTAATGTCTATGATTTTTATGGTAATTGTTTTTTGCTTTCTAAACTACTTCTTTCCTTTTACTGTAGACGATTAAATGCATGAACTTATTTATTCCCTTCTCTTCTTAGTTTTCTTAATTGGCAGCTCAGCTGTCTTTTACAAGGTTGTGTCCTTTATACTGCGGAGAAATCACTGTAGAGCAGTGGAAGATGGTGGAAGATGGGATGGAGAAATAAAACATCATATGCATATCCTGTTCTCCCCCTTTATTAATGAGAAGCACGATTAAATATGTGTAGTTAATCAGAAACACTGTTCGTCACCCTTAGTAGTAGGCACAGAGCTGTCAGTCGGCAATTGCCTTAAGTGTAGTTACCACCGTCATGTAAATCTCAGGACCAACCATGCTGGTTTAATTTTCCTAGGATCCCACAAGTGTGTTTATAACCCTTTTATATGTTAACAAGTTATTTTTATCTCCTCACTGATGTACCCAATAAGAAATACTAGTAGTTACAAGCGAGACCTTTACATATATGGATAGTTTAGCCATATTCTTGCAATCATAGACAAAAGAACTTGTAACATGTTAATTCTTAGGAAAGTTGATAAAACTGTAGTAAAGAATGCTGACCGTAAAGTATTGTATATATTTTTTTCTGAATTTATTTATGTATTAATTAAAGTTACATATTTGACATAAGAGAAGTAAACAATGCCCTTTTTTTTTAATCCAGAAAAGAAGCTATCCAATTTTTAAGTAGAAATGTAGCATACTTACTGGAAACTTTAAATATACCTCTTATTGTTAAGTATTGGCTACAAAATTTGTTAATTTCTGGCAAGTACCAGTAGCACAGGAATTTAACTTGTACTACAGTTTATGGTTCTGCTGTTTTATTGTATAAAGTGTTTTATGTGATCATCCATGATAATAGTTTCGATTTTCTTAATGCCTAGTTTGCTTGCTTTTATTCTTTAACAGATTTCTCATTAACTGGCGTATCTCTTGTCTCTATTAAGGTATTCTCTAAATTTTTTTACAATTTTCTTGTGCCTTATAAATCAGGTTGTAAGATTTGTAAAATTTTCAGATTAATTCCAGGCATATTATAAAGATAATTTTGTGTTTCTTGAATAATATATGAGTTATAATACTCTTAGCATGTTTTCCATGTTTTGGTAGATTTTGCTGCTCAGTTGTGTACTTATAAACAAGTTAATGAAGATAAATTTATGCTTCTTTCAACAGAGGAGTGTGACAATTTGTGTTGGCTAATTTGTGATTAAAATTCGGCTTCAATATTTGGAAACAAGGCTCACAATGATAGAATACATGAGTTGCGGACAACTTAGATAATTGGGAACTGTTCATTAGGATTGTAAATTACCTGTTTGTGTTGGTCATGGATGAATTTCTTAGGTATATTTAGTTTTGTCATTTTGAATGAAGTGTAGTATAGCATGTAACTTATTTTGTTGATAAGCTGCCGTTCTAAGTGTAATGTAAAAATTTACTGACAGCATTATGATTCTGAAGGAGGAAGTTTTTCACTGTATTTTGAATGAATGAATGAATAAATAAATAAATTACTCAATTTAATTTATTTTAAATATTTGAAACAGAAACAGGAATTTGCAATAAAAAACATTCTATCTGTGCTCTGGAAGCCTTGCACGTTGTTGTTGTAATCTGCTAATTATGGTGTAAATTTGCTTTCCTGTGCTCAAGTTTGGCCGCATTAACACTGTTAATATTTAAAACGAAATGTCAGAATCTTCATAGCAATGTAGTTAATATTCTCTGATGGTGCTCCACTTGATGATAACAGTAATAATCTTACATCATGAAATTTGTCAGCATTAAACACCTTGTTAGCATCTGTGTGGTGGGTAAAAGTATTATCATAAATTGTCAATACTAGTTCTAGATGCTATGCTTAGAAAAGATACAGAGAAGACGGTAGTCCTATATAACACCAGTGATAGTTTGTGTCGGGGAAATGGTACGGCAGTATTATCTGCAGAGGCTGGTTGTACTGTATGCTAGCTGTTGACTGTTGACTTTATTTATAAATATTTCTTCTGGTATAAATCCAACAATTCTAGGTTTTGTATGCTGATTTCTACACAGAATCATTTAATTTCGTTTTCATATTGAAAACTTACGGTTTTTTGCTGATCTGTAAACCAGTAATAGATGTTACCAACTTGACTGATCCTTTTACTGCCCAAAACAAGACCATCTTCGTATTGAACTTGGTGCGTCAAGAGAGAGTCTTGAACCTCAACTGAGGATGGGGTTACTTTCATTGGGTGGAAGCTTAGACAGTATTTTTTATAGATTTTCATAGAAGTTGTATTGGCCATTGCTCGGAAACAAATGTGTGTTGTCACCGACACACTGTAAAACAACGTTTTTCTGGGTTTATTAATTAATGAAAATGATATTTGCTATACACTGGTGTTCTGATCAACCTAATGGAAGATTTCGGACTTTGTTTGAACTTATTTTCTACGATGCGGTCACCACAGCTGATAGTCGACGTAATGTCAAGCAATTTATTAATCCTAGGTATAGTTTAAACATTTAATACTGTAAGGGTGTTATACCACTGAACACAAACACAGTCATTTAATGCTGTAGTAAGTTTATTCACACAGTTTGGTTTTAAAGACCACCAACTGAAAATAATAATAATCCGAGATTACAGATCCACTAGAGTGAAAAGTACAATCACTTAGCGTAAATTCAGTTATTAGCGTGTTCACTGTTTCTTTATCCACTTATTATAAACTCACCAATGTATTTTGTACGACTTGGTCTGTCCGAACGAGGTGTGAACAACTGCCAATATTCTGTTCCGGTGTGGAAGCGCGAATTAGAAATCCATTTTCACTCAGGAGAATTCCACTACTCCACACTTATACGACATTCTCAAAGCGACAAACATACACCAACTGTGCCTGCTTACAAAGAGTTTAGTACTACGAAGTACTTTGATAGATATCGGTTATCGACATCTTTGACATCGATGAAATTGGACAATTCATTAGCTTATCGCTCTGTAATGTTACAACACCTGCAGGAGCTATTTTTGACAAAAGATGTAATTTGGTTGGCAAGTAGTGGCTGCTTCCCAAGGGAATCTTAAGATTGTGTCAATCAGACGATATCTTAAAAACTCGATTGTGGCTTTTAGAACATTGCTAACAATCATACCGTGGAGGGGGAAGCTGGCCTCTAAGTGCGAAAATTGGTTACCTCGGTGGTGCAGGCAAGTTGCTCCTTTAACCTCTCCCCTTTCTGAAGCCAATCTATAATACGCGACCTTGTATCAGGAACCATCTCGGCCACAATTTACTGCTGTAGTTAGTTATTTAGCTCGATTCAAAATCAGTGGAAGTTATTTTTTAAAACGAGTGTTAGTGCAGCCGTATAGCTGATTGCCAGTAATAGAGTAACACATTGCTTGGATACTTCCCCTCACGACATTTAATGAGTAGTTAAGTGTTAAGTTAGGTCGTTTATTCATTACGTATTAATTTCATTTCTAATGGGTCCTGCGTGAGTGGGATCATGATCGTTCTTTAGTACAAATCTTTTTAGGAATCAGCATTATTGATTAGAAAAACTGAAAGTTATTGTTCGAGAAAATTTATGGATTTCGTGTAACTTTTCTCGGACAGTATTTTGAAGCTGTGTATTAATGTTAAGTTGAGTTTGGTATTTATTTCTAAGCAATATATGTATTTGTTCGTTCCTTCAATTTCAGAATTTAAAGTGGCAAATCTGTTAAGAATATTTCCCATTGTGAGATTTTCAAAATGCACTAAAACTGTGTAGGATTAATATGATCAAAATAATATTTTTATTTATTAAATATGTTGAACTATGTTGAATGGCATTGTTTTGCTTTTGTTTAAGATGAGACAGAAGTGAAAAATGATTTATACTTACCGACTTTGAAATCCAATTGTTTTGTTATTGTGCTAATACTGTTGTATGTGGAAGTATCAGATTGATCCACTATTTTTTCACAGTTGACAGTAAGACTGTTTCCTTTGTTTTTCTTTTTATGTTTAATTGTTCTATATGAACTGAGACTGCTGATGAAGAAATTGAAGGAAGCATTGGTATTTTTAATATGTTATTTGCTGTAGTTCCAGAACTAAATAAAATAGTTTCAAAATATTACGTTATTTTTCCCCCCTAATATCATTTTTGATATTCTAAAATGATATTAAATGGAATGTGACGAAGAAATCCTTTTCTTCTGAAAAGAGCTATCACTATCTGTGTTACACAGAAACATGTTGCACTTAGATTACCTGTTCCTTCCTTAATTTTCCTTTAATTTTTAATTTTCTGTTGTCTCTTTTTACATTGTTTTTTTGCGTGATTAGTAATTTTTCCTGTTGTAAGGTATTAAACTTGCAATCTTGTTCAAATATTAAATTTGCACTTTAAAAAAAGGGTAACAGTGCAAGTATGGAGTAAAGGACAAAGCACAAGACTACAGCCTGCATCATGAAAATACTCCTCCCAAGGTCACTCGATCTGGAGGTTGTGGCATAGCATTTCTACCCATCATCATTACATGGTTTTGTATGCATTACTTTATTTTGCTAGTTAAATCCTATTTGTATTATGTTTAATGGTGGGTAGTGTTCATTAACAGGATCATATACGTAATATTCATATACCTGCATGCCTCCTGTAAAGACATAAGACATCGTAGTAAATATTTTAATGTTTATTTAGTTTTAGAAATATTGCCCATAGTGAAGATGCCAAGAAAAACATTAATTTTCCTCAACTACAAGCACTGATGGTGAAGGTATTTCGGAGAAGTCGTTTCAAAGTATCACTGGTACCTAATGTTTGGTATATTATTTTTTCATCACTTCTCAGTTTTCTCTTGGATTTCCTCATATATAGTTTACTATGTACAGTGGCAACATTTTTACACTGCACAACAAGAAAAAAAACAAGTGATTCGTCTAACATTTTTTTTCACTTTTCATACTATTCCATTTTATGGCTAAAATATGTACAGTAATATCAAATTTCAGGAGCCTCCATATGTTTTTACACCTTATTTTTGTTGTTGTTCCCAATACTGCCCACAGGAGGGTGCTGGAGTCAAGAGTCGTTTCTGGGTCAACGAAAATTTACTGGGAGCAAAGACAAGATATCTAGAACACCACGTTTTTTTATATACTAGCTGGAACCCACGACTTCGTTGGTGATTGTAAAGAATTCATATTGACAGGTATAGACATCTAACCACCATAGTGCACGATGGGAGACTCGATACTATTACCACACACAAATACCAGTCTTCTGCGCTATGTAGTTCCGGCAGCAAAGTAAAATTTACGGATACACACAAGTCTTTGGATGAAATACGAAAATATTCATGATCGACCAATTTCAAACACCATATCTCACACACTCCCACAGTTTCCGAATTTCGGCCGCTGTTGTGATCGAAAGGTGACTCTGTGTTACTACAACAAACAAACGCCAGAGATCTGTGATCTATAGTTTTCGCTGAAAAGTGATACACCATGACACTTTTGTCTTTGGCAGAAATATGAAATTGCCACAGGATGACCAATTTCGACCCCCATATCCCCCACACCCCCATAGCTACCGAAATCTAACAACCATAGTGCACTACATGAGATACGATTCTACTACTAAACACAAACACCAATGCTCTATGCTATGTAGTTGTGGCAGAAAAGTGACATATGCGGAGACAGTCGAAATACGAAAATATCCTTGGTCGGCCACTTACAAGCACCATATCTACCACAGTACCACAGTTTCTGAAATTCGGCCGCTGTTGTGATCGAAAGGTGACTCTGTGCTACTACTACACACAAACGCCAGTTATCTGTGATCTATAGTTTTCGCTGAAAAGTGATACACCATGACACTTTTGTCTCTGGCAGAAGTATGAAATTGCCACAGGTCGACCACTTTCAACCCCCATTTCTCCCACACCCCCATAGCTACCGACATCTAACAACCATAGTGCACTACATCAGATACGATTCTACTACCAAACACAAACACCAATGCTCTATGCTATGTAGTTGTGGCAGAAAAGTGACATATGCGGAGACAGTCAAAATACGAAAATGTCCTTGGTCGGCCACTTACAACCACCATATCTACCACAGTACCACAGTTTCTGAAATTCGGCCGCTGTTGTGATCGACCGGTGACTCTGTGCTACTACTACACACAAACGCCAGTTATCTGTGATCTATAGTTTTCGCTGAAAAGTGATACACCATGACACTTTTGTCTCTGGCAGAAGTATGAAATTGCCACAGGTCGACCACTTTCAACCCCCATTTCTCCCACACCCCCATAGCTACCGACATCTAACAACCATAGTGCACTACATCAGATACGATTCTACTACCAAACACAAACACCAATGCTCTATGCTATGTAGTTGTGGCAGAAAAGTGACATATGCGGAGACAGTCAAAATACGAAAATGTCCTTGGTCGGCCACTTACAACCACCATATCTACCACAGTACCACAGTTTCTGAAATTCGGCCGCTGTTGTGATCGACCGGTGACTCTGTGCTACTACTACACACAAACGCCAGTTATCTGTGATCTATAGTTTTCGCTGAAAAGTGATACACCATGACACTTTTGTCTTTGGCAGAAGTATGAAATTGCCACAGGTCGATCACTTTCAACCCCCATTTCTCCCACACCCCCATAGCTACCGACATCTAACAACCATAGTGCATGTCAGGAAAGACGATTCTATTACCACACACAAACACCAAAGGTCTATGTTATGTAGTTGTGGCAGGAAAGAGAAGTATACGGAGATACGAATTTTTGATCGAAATATGAAAACGCCCTGCACTGACCAACTTTAATCATTATATCTCCCACATCCCCACAGTTATCGGCATTCGGCCAACGTTGTGCATGACAGGAAACTCCATGCTACTTCCACCCACAAACATCAGTGATCTGTGCTAGGTAGTGGTGGCTGAAAAGTGAAATATAGGAAAAATACGTCTATTTTTATATATATATAAGATTAAAGTTATTTTTTACGGTCAGTTAGTGTTTTATTTAAACAAAAAATCAATAAAAATGAATTTGTGAGCCATCCTTTCACTGTTGAATAAATTCCTTATATTTAAAGATTTTTTTAACTTTTTTGGTTCACATTACTACTAAAGTTTGTTTTTACTTTAGTTAATTTTATTTTAACATTTTAGCTCAAACTGCTACTAAAGTGTGCTTTTTTTTCACCAATCTTATTTTTCTTAGATCTTTCATTGTTATTCCCAAGTAATGGTCAATCTTTCCAAAGGTCTGGTAGCAGGGTAAATGTAGAAGACTTCTTTTCTACAATATTGCGAGCCAACTCAAAATGATGAAGTGTGTATCATCAGGTTAAGTGATAGCGGAAACTATTGTAGCTGCTTGCATCAGGGTGTTTTTAAGTACTTATGTGCAGAAGGTTGAACATAAAAACCACTTTTCTGTTGCTACTGTCAAAATACCTAGGTACAGCTGTAAAATTATTGTATTGTCATCAATGCTTAATACGTGTGTAAAATTTCAAATAATTCAGACTTCTGGAAGGGGGTAATGGCTGGGAAATTTCCAAAGTGTCTGGCCTTGAAGTGACAAAGATTGAATTGTAACAATCCATTATGTTAATAGTTGGGCTCAACAAATGTACCTGCATACTTATGTACAGGTCAAGCTAATATAAAGCATGTAAAATGACTAATATTGATGAATTAAAATTGGAAGTACTTAGAAGTGGATGAAGTAATGATGTTGGATTTATGCCACTCATGCAACCAGTGAACATCGAATATAAATACTAAAATTCTCTTGCCCTTATGCTATGGCGCAGAATGCCAGTACCAGTTCTGGTCCAGATGTAGTAGGTTGCGATACACCAGGAATAACTTTAATCACTATGAAGAACATCACCAACATGGCGCTCATAAGTTGAAATGATTGCAGGTTTGGAACAGTGAGACAAGCCACTAGACAACTCGCTAAACCCCTAACTGTTAAAAGTCAGTTACATCGAGGTGAGTCTGCCACATCACTATCACTTTAGAAATTTCAGGATGAATGCATGCCTAACCGTGCTGCATGTCCGGTATTGTTTACCTCCTGCCCCCTACATAACCAAGCAATAATAGTGACGAGCCCTGCGTGGCTTCTCCTGCAAGCTCTGTCCAACAGCTAGAGGTGGGCAAAGTGATTCACTAAAAAGAGCGGTTGTTCATTTGATCACTCAATGAAAAGAACTAGTTCTTTTGAATCGTTCACTTGCTCAGTAGCTCAGTTTTGAGATCTTTTTTTGTTTTTAGTTCTCACCTCACCCCTCACAATCCGGTTATACCCCCACTTTCCGTGGAAATACCCTCTTATGTCAACTTCAATAGAAATAGTAGACCTTTTTTTTTAGCTCTCCAGTCCACAAAACTCACGTGAGCTAGCTCTTCATGATCTTCGGAATTAACTGATTCACCTAGAAGAACTAGCATTCACTTTTAGTGAGCGACTGCTCACTCGCTCTTTTAAATGAATTGCTCTAAAGAACTGATTCACTCGCGAACGACCCATCTCTACCAACAGCTGTCCCCACCTCTGCTTCTGGCGAGTACGCCAAGGATTGCACAACTTTACCAGATCTTACGAAATATCCAAATTCATTTTTGTTCCAATCGCCTTGAAATTTTGTTAAAAGGTAGCATGGAGCTTAAAAGTGAGAATCAATCCTGGTAAAAGCTTTCCTAGCTTTAATAATTCGACCGTAAAAAGTTGTTTAAGTGGTGAATCTTAAACTTACTCCCATTTTCACAGAGTGTAAGCTACCGAGCTGAAACTAGTTTTAAAATGATCTTCTGAATTATCTGTATCTTTTGAGGTGTAAACAGGCTTATTTACAATTATTTAACTTGGTATAATACAAAATGTTAAACTAAAAAATCGATATCTCCCAAAGTATTATAGTTACAAGTCTGCAAAGTGTTTTAAATGACTCTACATCAAATTTCCTGTAAGATAGTGACACTTTTCAATCGCTAAAATTATTCTTTAGCCGTCGCCCTATTATTTGGAAAATAGTTATTTTTCTCATAGATGTCGTTTGATTGTGTCTTGCCACCAGAAGTTAGCCATTCTTGTAAATTAATAGTTAATTTGTTTTTTCGAGATCAGCCAAAGTCCTGTATGGATTTTTACAAAAACTACTGAAATTTTCTGAGGAAAAATTCTACGTTCATTTAAACCCAGTCTCCCCTCTGAATTTGATTGAAATCTACTACTTGAAAATAAAGCTTCATCCTCCCAAAACCATAAAATCCTACAAAAATGTTCCTTAACTTTTACCTATCACTTTCAAATTTTCACAGAATGTGCTACAAAATTCTACACATCTTTTCAGTTATAAATCTAATTATCTTGTAGCTAGAAAACTAAAAGCTCAGGAATTTTTTACTGTCTATTACAACTTAACCAAAACGTCTTTTTCTGGGCGGTTTTATACCTCTGAAGTGTCCTACTTCGTTTTGCTTCTTGGAACCTAAAGTACCTCTGAAAATGAATGCAACATTTTCTATTATAAAATAAACAGACCCCATATAGTAGCAATGTTTATAAAACGTTACAATCGGATATCACTATGTACCTTTACTTAACCTTTGAAACTTGTAAAACATAACTTTAAACATGCCTGGCAATAGAATTGAAGTTGGATTGACACTATTGAAACAAATTTTGGTGATGTAATGACAAAATTTAGGTTACATTACACTTTCTTAGTATCACTGCATGAGATAAAAAGAGCTTGCTTGGTTCTACCGAAGGGGCAAGAATTCATTCATTCACTTTTTTCTTGCTGTCACCAGTTTCATGACTGATCTGATGGAATCCTCCATTCCTTCCTGTCTTTACCTAACCTCTTCATATTAATATACCGTTTACAACCTACATCTTCATTTGTCTTCTTCATATATTTTAATCTTTGTCTATATTTGAAACTAAAAGATTCCTCTTTTTCTTGAAAGCTCTTTTTGCTAGTGCTATTTTGCTTTTAACGGCATTCTTGTTTCGGTGAGCTGTAATTTTAATTCCTAAGTTGCAGATTTCATATACTTCTCCTGTGGCACCTGATCCTTCTTGTAAATATAATACACTTTTACTGCTGTCAGTTCTGCTACATTTCATCACTTTTGTCTTGTTTTGGTTTATATTTAGTCTAAAATCTTCCTTCAGTATTTTATTCATGACATTCAGTAACTTCTCAGTATTCTCAGTCATTTCTGCTAACAGGACAATGTCATCAGGTAATCGTAGCATATTGATTTTCTCTCTCTCTCTCTCAACATCTATGCCACTTTCAAATGTTTCTTCCTTTATTGCTTCCTCTATATACAAATTCAATATTAATGGAGATAGACTGCAACCTTGTCTCACACCCTTTTTAACTAATTCACGATTATCTGCTTTTGTTATAGCCACTTATTGCTTATAAAGTATTCTTCTATCTCGATATTTTAGAACTGACTTCTTCAAAATTTTGAACATCTTGTCACACTCAAAATTATCAAAAGTTTTTTTTTCTGAAACAACAAATGCCATAAAAGTATCTTGATCTGCCCTTCAACTATTAATTTTAAATGCAGATTTGCTTCTCTTGTACCACAGTTTTTCTTAACCCCAAACTGATCTTCACCTACTATCCTTTCTATTCTTCTGTACATTATCACTGTCAGTAATTTTTTAAGCATGTGATATTACACTTAGAGTGCGATAATTCTCACATTTGACAGCTTGTGCTTTCTTCGGAAGTTTTACTTTTTTAAAAATCAGTGGGTATCTCTCCTGTTTCATAACTTTTTTATTTTTTTTTTTTTTTTTTGCTGTCATCAGTCTTTCGACTGGTTTGATGCAATCCTCCATCCTTTCCTATCCTGTGCTAACCTCTTCATTTCTACATAACCCATACAGCCCACGTCCTCAATTATCTGCTTCATATATTCTAATCTCTGTCTTCCTCTATGTTTTAATAATCTTTGGATTCCTTCTGGTCTATGGATTTCAAATGT
This sequence comes from Vandiemenella viatica, assembly GCA_031002005.1. Taxonomy (NCBI): domain Eukaryota; kingdom Metazoa; phylum Arthropoda; class Insecta; order Orthoptera; family Morabidae; genus Vandiemenella; species Vandiemenella viatica. The sequence goes on from CM061919.1 coordinate 264,445,148, forward strand.
TCTGCAGGAATCTCATCAATTCCAACTGCCTTATTTGATTTCAAATCATTCAAAGCTCTCTCTCAAATTCTGACCTCAGAAAAGGATCACGTAAGTCATAAATATTGGCAGCTTCTTTTTCCAATACATTGTTGTTAAAATCATCTCCATCATACAGTTTCTCTATGTATTCCTTCCATCAGTTAGCTTTATCTTCCAAGTTTAAAAGATGTTTCCCATCAGCAGCTTTAATGTTTATACATCTTTCCTTCATTTCTCCAAAATTTTGCTTGGTCTTCCTGTTGGCCACATCTACTTTACCTACAACCATTTCCTTTTCTATTTCTTTGCACCTTTTTTTGCAGCCACTATTCTTTTGCTTTTTTGCATTTCCTGTTTATTTGATTCCTAAATATTGCGCTCTTCCTCCTCCATCCTGAGCATTTTTGTGCCTTCTCCTCTTATCTATAAACTCCAAAATTTCTTTTGATTCAAGGTTTTCGGGCTGCTTGTTTTCTAGAACCTAATGTTTCGTTGCCAGGAGTTGGTTATTTTTCTCTTCAATACATGCCATTCATCATCCTCAGTTGAGATCCCTTCAGAGTTATTTCTTAGACCCACATCTATGATCTCTGCAAAATTTTCTCTCATGTTAGATTGTTCCAATTTGTTCACTTACAGTCTGTTCTGCTTGTATTGTTTCTTTATTCTTTTGAATTTCATCCTGCACTTCATAACTATCAGAGTCTATGTCTGCTCCTGGGTATGCTTTACAGTCAAGAACTTGATTATTTGTTTGACCATGATTTTTTTTTCCTACTTAGGGCTTTACCCCTCGTCGAGGTTATTAGAGGCGGGATAATCTTTCTGATATCTATGGGTATCCATGGGCATTTCCAGATATATATCAGTGGTTGCTATATGCAATCAACTCTTGCCCAGCTTTAGTAACTATAGCCCAAAATTCCCTGGCCAGGCACTACATAGTGTTGAAGAATAAATTACGGGCGGTGGAAAACACTCTCTCTCATTTTACTCTGGTTTAATCGTGCGGGCATTATGTACGATGTGTTTTCAAACAGTAACGGGAATTTTTAAATTTCGAGGGTGATATTAGTCCGATCGGCACGATTTTTTCGTTGTTGTGTTGGAAAACATTTTGAACTGTATTGGATGTTTACTCACTTGTCAGCTGTTAAAAGAATAACGTGTTTTTATACAGAAAGCGATTTACATTTGTATAAATCATGGATGGGGTGTAAGGGTTTGGGAGAGACTATACTAGTCTTTTCCAACAAATGTCAACCTCTCCTTCACGTGGTGCACCCTGTTTCCACGGACGAGGCTCTGGCGACTGAAAGATTCCAGGTATAAGGAGTCACCCACTGCTTGCCAACGGCCTCCGAAAGGAGAGCGTAAGAGCGAGGAGCGGTTCAGGGCACCCTCTTGCCCTTGGGGTTGGAAACGTCCCCTAAAGGCGGATGAATCAGAAATGATCAACGGCATGGGGATGCAGAAGGCAATGGGAAACCACTGCATTAAAGACCCAAAGGGTATCCCGAGGACATGTAATCCTCTCAAATTACATATATCATGATGGCTTCTTCCTGGGTAAAATATTCCGGAGGTAAAATAGTCCCCCAATCGGATCTCCGGGTGGGGACTGCTCAGGGAGGAGTCATCAGAATTGATAGAAACATTCTACGAGTCGGAGCATGGAATGTTAGAAGTCTGAATAGGGCAGGTAGGTTAGAAAACTTAAAAAGGGAGATGGAACAACTTAAGTTAGATGTTGTTGGGATTAGTGAGATTAAATGGAAGGACGCACAGGATTTCTGGTCTGGGGAACACAGGATAATTAGCACACAAGCTGTCAATGGAGTCACTGGTGTAGGATTTGTAATGAACAAGAAAGTAGGGAAACGGGTGAGTTATTATGAACAATTTAGTGACAGGATTATTTTGATGAGGTTAGAAACTAAGCCCGTCCCAACCACATTAGTACAAGTATATATGCCAACGTCACAGGAAGATGACGAAGAAATAGAAAAAATATACGCTGAAATTGAAGAATTAATCCAATATGTGAAAGGGGAGGAAAATCTAATAATTTATGGGTGATTGGAATGCAATAGTGGGAGAAGGAAAAGAGGGGAATACTATAGGAAGTTTTGGTCTAGGAGAAAGAAATGAGCGAGGAAGCAGGTTGCTAGAATTTTGTGAAAGATATAAGCTAGTAGTGGCGAACACACTGTTTAAGAACCATGCAAGAAGAATATACACCTGGAAACGTCCTGGGGATACAGGCAGATATCAGCTAGATTATATCATGGTCAAACAGAGATTCAGGAATCAAGTTCTAGACTGTAAAGCGTACCCAGGAGCAGACATAGACTCGGACCACAATTTGATAGTAATGAAGTGCAGGCTGAAATTCAAGCGAATAAGGAAGCAGTATAAGCAGAACAGACTAGAAGTGAATAAACTGAAACAATCTAGCACAAGAGAAAAATTTGCCGAAATGATAGACTTAGGTCTAAGAATTAACTGTGAAAGGAGCTCAACCGAGGACGAATGGAATGCATTAAAGACCGAAATAATGAAAGCTGGCAAAGAAACCTTAGGCCTTAGGGAACAAGCTGCCCGAAAACCTTGGATCACAGAAGAAATTTTGCAGCTGATGGATCAGAGAAGAAGGTACAAACATGCTCAGGATGAAGCAGGAAGAGAGCAGTACAGGCAATTTAGAAATCAAATAAATAGGAAATGCAGAATAGCAAAAGAAAAATGGCTACAAGAAAAGTGTGAAGAAGTAGAAAAGGAAATGGTCGTAGGAAAAGTAGATGTTGCATATAGAAAGATCAAACAGAATTTTGGAGAAATGAAGAAAAGAGGTATGAACATTAAAACTGCCGAAGGGAAACCTCTTTTACGCTCAGAAGATAGAGCTAACCGATGGAAGGAATGCATTGAGAAACTGTATGATGGGGACGACTTGAACAATAGTGTATTGGAAAAGGAAGGCGATGTCGACATTGATGACTTAGGAGATCCTGTTTTGAGAACAGAATTTAATAAAGCTCTGAATGACTTGAAAGCAAATAAGGCAGTTGGAATTGATGAGATCCCCGCAGAACTTCTTAAATCTCTAGGAGAGGAAGGAATCGAAAGATTATTCAAGCTGATATCAAAAAGTTATGAAACAGGAGAAATTCCTACTGATTTTAATAAAAATATCATCTTCACACTTCCAAAGAAAGCACAAGCTGACAAATGTGAGAATTATCGCACCATTAGTCTAACATCACATGCTTCAAAATTACTGACCAGAATAATATACAGAAGAATGGAAAGGGTAGTAGAAGAGATAGTAGGTGAAGATCAGTTTGGGTTTAGGAAAAATCGCGGTACAAGGGAAGCAATTCTGTCTTTAAGATTAATACTTGAAGGGCGGATCAAGAAAAACAAAGATACTTTTATGGCATTTGTTGATTTAGAAAAAGCTTTTGATAATGTTAGGTGGGACAAGATGTTCAAAATTTAAAGAAGTCAGGCCTAAAGTATCGAGATAGAAGAATACTCTATAAACTATATAAGAATCAAGTGGCTGTAATAAAAGTAGAGAATCACGAGAGACATGCATCAGTTAAAAAGGGTGTGAGACAAGGTTGTAGTCTATCCCCGTTAATATTCAACTTGTATGTAGAAGAAGCAATGAAGAAAGTCAAAGAAAAATTTCCATGTGGCATAAGTTTTCAGGGAGAAAAAATCAGTATGCTACGATTTGCTGACATTATCTTATTAGCAGAGAGGGCTGAAGATATTGAGAAGTTATTGAATGGCATGAACAAAATACTGAAGGAAGACTTTGGACTGAATATAAATCAAAGTAAAACAAAAGTGATGAAATGTAGCAGAAATGATACCAATACTAGCAGATTAAATATAAAAATAGGATCTGATGCAATAGGAGAAGTGAGTGAGTTCTGTTACTTGGGAAGCAAAATTACAACCGATGGCCGAAGCAGGAATGATGTTAAAAGGAGAATAGCACTAGCAAAAAGAGCCTTCATGAAAAAGAGATACCTTTTAGTTTCAAATATTGATCTAGGAATTAGAAAGAACTTCTTAAAACTCCATGTGTGGAGCACAGCACTTTACGGTAGCGAAACATGGACTTTAGGAATACCGGAAAGAAAGAAACTTGAAGCATTTGAAATGTGGTGCTACAGAAGAATGCTGAAAATTAGGTGGACAGACAAAGTAAGAAATGAAAGAGTTTTGGAAATGATGGGTGAGAAGAGAAGTTTATGGAAGAAGCTTGCGGAAAGAAGAGACAGGCTGGTAGGTCATATTTTGAGACATGCTGGATTGGTTAATTTGTTAGTGGAGTGAACAGTTGAAGGTAAGAACTGTAGAGGTAGACAGAGATTAGAATATATGAAGCAGATAATTGAGGACGTGGGTTGTAACGGGTATGTAGAAATGAAGAGGTTAGAAAGGGATGGAGGATTGCATCAAACCAGTCTAAAGACTGACGACAGCAAAAAAAAAAAAAAAAAAAAAATCATGGATCATAGAATTTGTATTAAATTTTGCTATAAAAATGGAATTAGTGCAACAAAGGTTTAGAAATATTAAATATTAGCTTCGGGCCCGTAAAAAATGTCGGTTTGAACGTGATATTCTGGCAGTTCATTTTTTACTTTCATTAGTGACATGTTACTGAAAAGTACTCGTAGTTCCACATTTTTGTCAGCCGAAATGATTTTCCACATTTTTTAAGAATAAAATGTTACGAAAATCAAACTTAATGCCTGTATTAAGGCAATTAATTTCATAGTAGTGGCATATGTATTAAACTGTGTAAATAATTTCTAATATCTCTGCTCGCCGCCATTTGGCTGCAAGAATATCGTTGTTGAATTGCGATTTATAAATTGAAATCATTTTTAATTATATCTTTTGTGATTATGAGTACCTTATTCTGGTTAGGATATATTTTTTAAATAAAAGCGTTTTACTTTAAATGACGGAGACTATAATTTCGAAAACGGATAACTGTTATTTATTTGACTGATACATTTCGCGATTACGTATGTTTCTCTGAGTTTTTGATAAACTTCATTGTTTATTATCGTCTGCCAAAAAAAATCTTAGTTTAACCTAGTTCTTATAACTGATACAGATAAAATAGAGTGAATATTGAATACCCTTCTCCTTACATGAATTTCTGCATCTAGCTGTCGTAAACGAACAAAAAGCAACGTGAAGGAACGAATGTAATATGGTGGCTGTTGATTGGCGAGTGAAGGCCGGCACGTGACGGTTCTCTAGCCAATAGCTGTAGACGGACGTGCCCAGTCTCCAGATTATCATTTTATGTAAGAGGGTTGCTTTTGCTGAATCTACTAGGGTTTACGAATGGTATTAGCGTGAAGATGACGAGTGTACGGGTCGCCCTAGCACTTGAATAATGAAAACGTGTGAAAGATGAAAGAAATGATTATGAACGATCGCCGAATCACAATTAGAGAAGTTGCTGATGATGTTGGCATATCAATTGGCTCATGCTATGAAATATTTCATTTGTTTTACGAAACGTGTTGCAGAAAAATTTGTCCCGTTGTGATGAGTTTCGAACCAAAACAGAGGCGAATGGAAGTTGCTCACGAATCGCTAAGTGAGGTCAACAACTATTTAAACGTCTCAAACCAGGTGATGAAACATGGGTTTATAGGTATGATGTCGAAACTAAGGCTCAATTGCTCCAGTGGAGGCATTCTGGATCGCCAAGACCGAAAAAAAGCTCAACAAGTTCGGTCAAACGTGAAGGTTACGTGAGGAGAGCAGCTAGATTTGTTTGTGGAAATTTACCCCAGGACCCTCTCGGTAGCTGATGTGATAAAGGAGCTGTATTGGGTGTCACTGGAAGACAGGCGGAGGGTGAAGAGAGTGCTGGGAGTTTACAAGTAGCATGCTGGTCGAAGAATTGGGAATAGTGCAAGAAAGGGAAAACATGAACGTGGCCTCAAGCTGACACTCGATTTTATTCGTAAGAGAGTGGGAAAATTTTCTTTCAAGGGTAAGGGTGTCAGAGATTGGAAAAAGCTACCAAGGTAAGTGGTGAATAATTTATCAAATACGCTGAAGAAAATGAAAATTCGTAAATCGCAAAAGTAGATGGAGAAGGAATTTAACAGTGCCAGTATGTAAGATCATGATAATATAAATACTAACAAAAGCGTAATTAAACAACTAGGAAACTTGCAAGGGAGCATGCGTCCCATTGCAATTAAATTAGTTACTCAGGGCCGGCGTTAGGGGGGGGGGGGGGGTAAGCTGGTCAAAAGTACCCGGGCCCCGCGGGCTGATGAGGGGTCCCGATCACCGACTGTAGGGGCCCTGAGGCCATGAAGGCAAAATTACGCCCATTGTCGCCTGGCCATTTTGTAGAGCTAAAAAAAAAAAGGTCGCCCATTTTACCCCAGGCCCGAAATTCCTAACGCCGGCCGGCCCTGTAGTTACTAATTATGTATCAGGTAAGCGCGGTGGTGCGACACGAGATTTCCCATAGCTAATGATGGCTCCGTTGCCATCAAGCGACTTTTTTTGTATCATTGCCGCAACGGCTGTTTGTGAAGCCCCACTACCTGCGGTAGGTTTCCTTCTAGGAGTCGGGTTGTTTGGTTTTGGGACACTTTTTATTTGATCACTTTTAGGGGAAAACTAGGGCTGTGATCACCAGAGATGATCTTAATGGTGAAAAACCCCTGCACTGTTCATGTGCTTCAATATTATTTTTGTGATTGGTATACTTTTTTTTATTTTGGTTGGTGTAATATGCTCACAGGCACATTGTACTTGTGCCACTCCATAGGCACGACTGTTCCAATATTCTCTAATCTTTCATTTCTGTTTTCGTTTATTTTTCTGAGGAAGGTTTCTGTTATGTTAAAGATTTCTGTATTTATTAATGTAATGTCAGCTTGGTTGTGCAATGCTTCTATGGGTGTGTAAATTGGTGCCTTGAGTATCATTCGTAGGCATCGGTTTTGAAGTCTTTGGAAGTGCTTGCCATCCCCTGTATCCGGCAACCATAGGAAATGAATGGTCGAATGATGCATTTGTACAGTCTTACTGTGGGTACACTTGATGCCGTGCACAAATGTCCCCACTACCCCGGCACGCGGAAGTGACGTCAAAATGACAAGACCTCGAAAGATTTCAGTTTTTGAGATTTTTCTCTCGGTCCAGATTGCATTTCAACCTGAGAACAACCTATACAACAGAACGAAACTGTTTAGGTTGATGTAATCCCTGTGCCGATATTTTTAGAGCGTCTGTGGTTACACTCAATGCGGTATACACATATCGCCATTGCGTCGTCACTTCCGCGTACCGGGGTAGTGGGGAGATTTGTGCACGCAAAGCCGGCGTTAGAGGGGGGGGGGCGGTATGCGGGTCAAATGTACCTGCGCCCACCCGGCTGATGGGGGGGCCCGATCACCGGCTGTAGGGGCCCCCCACTGGACGAGTTATGGAGCTAAAATAAAAAAGGTCGCCCATTTGGTCTCAAGGAGGACACTAACCAACGAATTGGCCAAAGGCCCCCAACTGGTTACGTGACTGCTAAGACCGATTACCCTGGGCCCCCCAAATCCTAGCGCCGGCCCCGTGTGCGCGGCATCGAGTGTACCCACAGGCGCTCGTTGGGGAGCGTCCATAAACCACGTAGCTCCATTTTGGCCTCCTGTGAACCCGCCCTCTCGTAGCCCTATGTGGCTTTTGCTTCTCCCCCCCCCCCCCACGTAGCTTTTTTCCCTTTTGATTCGTTTTCTGTGGTCAGACTATTGTAGAAGGGGTGATCAAATGAAAAGGTACGAAACGACGTATTCCGCCATGGGAGAACGTAGCGAGACATCTCGGGATGCGATTGGAGTCTCTGACTGGGATCGGAGCATGCGCTGTAGAGAGCAGAGGCTCTTACCAAAAGCGGCGTCCAAATGATGCGGCAGTCCGTATGAGGACAGGATGGCGTACAGATGGGGGATGTGTACTGTGAGACACTCCGACGCCTACGCAGGTCCATCAAGAACAAAAGATTGGGGCTGCTCACGGAGGATGTGGTTCTGCTCCATGATAACGCGCGTCCACACGTCTCCAGAGTCACATACATGGAACTGGCCAAGTTCAAGTGGGAGACGTTGGACCATCCGCCCTACAGTCCGGACATGTTGCCCTGCGATTTCCATGTGTTTGGTCCACTGAAGAAACACCTGAAAGGGAAGCGCTTAAACTCGGATGACGTACTCAAGGACGCTGTGAAGGACTGGGTCTCGTCACGGCCACAGGAATGCTGGGAACAAGGAATCCTGCGGCTTGTTAATCAGTGGGATCGTTGTGCTCAGGCCTATGGTTTATATTTTGAATAAAGTCTACATTTGTACCCACCGTGTCATTTCGTACCTTTTCATTTGATCACCCCTTGTATATTACATAAGAAGATAATTAACTGGGGGAAATAAATATTCACATGTTGTTGAGTGTTCTGTACCTCATTTAAACTGTGACAAATAATATGATGAAAAGATACGTGGCCTGGCTCTGAAAACCCACCCCCCTTTTCTCTCTCACGCGGCTCAGCGTAGGCTTCCAGCCAACCACTCCCCTCCCCCCTTGGACCGAGCCACGTAGTTTGTGCACGCTCCCTGATTGCTAAGCCGAAGGAACTCGCATAAACAATGAGCCGGCAATAGCTTTGACCAGGGTGGTGCTTAATCCAGACGATGTGGAATCACCACCGAATTTACCTTTTGGCAACGAGTTGAGTCTTCTGTCTTCTCATCGAGCGGACCTGCTAGGGTCCACTCCTCCTGCCAGCCAGCCGATGTCTTTGCCAATCATCGCCGATTGATTCTGTACTTAACCACGTCCAACATAGCTGCCTGACATCAGCTGTACATTCCAATGTTCGATAGAGAAATAAATCAGCTGTTTCTGTGCCTTCTCCTTCAATCATTAAAATAGTTACATCATCTCCTGCTAGTTATTTCGCCTCAGATGGTCTCAAAAAGATTTTATAGTTTCCTGCAGCAAGAGAAGAAGAGGACCGGGTTTACAGCCATCAGATGCTTTCATACAAAACTGAGAACAATCAATAAACAAACGATACAATGCGCAATTCCACATCAATCATTCATCAAAAGTGAAGAACTTAATCTTAAAAAGAAAGATACCTCATTTATGATTTTGATTGTTTATGAAAGTAGCAAATTGGTTTCTAACAAAAAAATAACTTTCTAGAAATCACAATACCAAAATTTGTAATGTCGAACGTTCTAAAAAAAATGATATCATAACAATTAGCGATTAGATTTTCAGATATTTTTTACTGTTGGTGGATAATGGTGGGTATGGTGCAAGGCTGCGCAACCAATTTTTGAGATGAGCCGCCGCAGATTCGATTCTGAGTTTTCCTGCGCGCCACATAATACTTTCCTACAGTTACAATAGATATTTAAATATAAGTAACACAGTTTAATTACAATCAAAAAGTGGAAACCATCAATGAGACCTCTGCAGAGGTTTTTTAAATTATAATCAAAAAGTAAAAAAACATCAATAAGACCTTTGCAAAGGTTTTTGAGCGAGTATATTCTAGTTCGCTGCTGTTGACGGGCAAATACTACTGCGTTGAAGGGCCACTTGGTGGCCACCGGGCCTGGGATTGGGGAGCCTTGGTATGGTGGGTATTTTCCCCACTCGGAATTTGAAAGCTACCGGGAGTGCGATCTGGAAAAATTGTTGAATCAGTTCATTTCCAAAAATGAAAATTGCAGTACAATTCTTGCATTGCCAAATTAATGCTGAGTAATAATAAATAATAACAGATATTTTTAAAAAATTGTAGTTTTTTACCCCTATCAATTTCTCTTATGAATTTATTTTCGTGTTAATTACTATTATTATCATATTTATTTTTAGGTAAGGTAACCAAATAACGTTTTCATCGGAGCCTAACGCTATCCGTCGGCCCTGCATATATGAAAATTCCCAAAAACAAATAATGGGAATTTATTTTAAAATCTAAACTAGCCACCAAGCCCATCAAAAATGACGAGTTTATCGGAGTGTTCTTGTAATTAATTTATTTTCAGTTACTTACCTAAATAGATTTGTTGTAAAATAAAGATCGACGTGCTGTAATTTCTCGTCCCTTGTGATGTAACAAAAAGTTTCAGTTGTCAACTTGAATGACCCCAGTGAAAACGAAGGATGCTAAAAATAAATGTTAACTACTTACGTTATGCCACGTAATATTAGTTTTAATTGTGGTTTAGCCCGCATAGATCGCGATCAATTTGGAACTTCTTTCATTCAAACAAAGTAATGATTTCAGTAAAAAGAAAAAGCAACTGATAATTAATATGCCAATTTAAACAAATCTTACCTTTCTTTCAGTGTTGTAGCAATTCATTTCTTAGCAATTGTTTAAATAAATTGAATTGTTATACAATAAATGAATTTCTTGGTGCCTTGCGCTGTAAAAAAAGGTTTTGGTTGCTATCCTGGTTCAGGTTGCATTTTAAACCTAACCACATACGGGAGTAGTTTATATCGTGATACATGACGTCAAAACGTGACATAGACCATAGTGCTCATGAAAGCCGCTTAAATAACTGATAACAACTAAATTCAACGTGATTTTGCTGTGATAATGTTCATTTTTTACTCTGGTCCAGGCTGAAATTTCAACCCAACCAGAATATAAATTTGATCAAAAATCTTCAAGGATTTTTACACATTTATTTTTTGCTATCCATGATTCAGACCGATATTAAAACGATTGAATGGCTGACAAAGTTGCTGAAATAATAGGCTCAGTAACATTACAAAGTGAAAGCAAAGGAAATTAAAATAAATTTTATAAACTTACATTATGCCACGTAATATTTGTTTTAAGTGTAGTGTAGGATGCATAGATCGGGATCAGTGTGCAACTATTTCCGTTCAAACGAATTAGTAATTTCAAAAATAGGACACAGTTTAAAATATATATATATATATATATAAAACTAAGTTATTCATGCCCTCTGCCGTAACGTCAGATGCCATTTGTAACTCTGACCCATGCTAAGTAACAATCTAAACAAAACATTCGCTACATTGATGTTCGAAATACGAAGCTTCTATCTTACATACCTGTGAGCAAAGAATTTAAGGAATACTTCTAATTATCAAAAGAATATTCGGTAAATGTAAGCATCTAATGATTGATATGTCGATTTTGACGTAATACATACTTTTATTTCAGTGTTCTGTCAGTTAATTATTCGCGGATGATTGGAAATGTTATTAGATAACGTCCATGACCAAGAATAATGGCGCAAATCGTGACGTCATTACGCGACGTCATAGATTGACGTCATGTTACAGGTGACGTTATACGTGACAGCTTGCTTATTATATTAATAGATTTATTCATTTATTGAAGAAAATAAAAGAAAATCTCGACAAAGGATAAATTTAGAACAATAATCGAATAAACTAGAGAACGAGAAATCTAATCGGCGTGCGTAGCAAAAGGGTGAAGGAACTTTATTTTAGGTGAAGTACGAGTATGTTCTTTTCAGCGCAATACCGATCGTGATGGAACCCAGGAGTAGATTTGTTGGCGGGAACTAGTCAGTCGTGGCTTAAAACGGTACATCAACAGATCTCATCAGATAAAACACGGGATTAAACGAGTGACTGGTACTGTCGCCAAAATAGTCTGACGTAGACTCAGAACCTCCGTCAAACTCGATAGAAAGGGGGACCTCTAAACAGACCACAATGACGGAAAGTGAAATCGATTTCTCTCTTCTCGCTGGGTTCCCGGCGTATGCCAAGCGGTAATAAACCTGAGCCAATCATGGCGGCTGGGAAACCGCTTGTCAGTCGCCACTTGGCCACGTAAAGGAAGAACGCAACATTTTAATTTGTACAGGTAACTCCGTACGTTATTGGAACTGCCGTCTTCTATTCACAAAACGCTCTTTCATTGGCTGGCCGTGCTCTCTTCATTGCTACTTTCTGAAGAACAGATTTTCCACTGTGCTTCAATTATGGGCGATCACTCCCTAGCGTTCCCACTTACACTGCGATTTATATCCTGTGTGTAAATTTGTGTCCTTAGAAATCCTTGAGTTGTACTCTCTTGGTACTTGTGGTGCCCTCTCGTCTACCTGGACAAAAATTTTACTGTTCCCCTTCTCACGCTACCCAGGAGTATCCCGGTAATCACTGCTTCTCCCGTTGCCTTTCCCTTTGCCTAATTGCTAACTCTGTACAGCATGTGACACTAATCGAATATTTACTGCGGTATCTGCACAGAATATATGGCTGTCTAGGTCAACATGGTATCAGCTTATGAAACATATAAAATAAAGATTTTGTATGTTTAAAAGGTGGAAGAGGAAATTCGTGTGGACTACATAAAGTATAAGCATCTTGTCATAACATTTGGCTTTCAGTTGGGTAATGCACGTTAGATAGGTGGTTGGAAGAGGTTTCAAAATCCTGCATTTACTATAGAACGTGATGAGGGGATGTGCGAGACAATCTCGCTGTCTAAGTATTGTGGTGTAGTATGGGTCCAACGGGGGGAGTATACAGGAGTTTGAGGGGATTTAAATGGGGGCAACTAGATTTGTTTGAGGAAATTACCGTATAATACAATCAGTAATTAATATGATAAAGGAGCAGAACTGAAAATCATTGCAAGACAGGAGGAAGTGCAGGGAATTTATTAATATGGTGCTTCTTGTTGATGAGGCCTGAGTGGATGCAGGTAGAAGAATTATGAGTGCAAGAGATCATAAACAAGAACCGGCACTCGATTTCAGGCGAAAATTTTCTTTCGATGCTAAGAAATTCATATGGAATAAATTACAGAGAGAAATGCCGAGCAGCTTACCAGAAACATTGTAAAAATTTAGAATACAAATTAGTAATAGCGAAATTAGGTGAGTAACTGCCACTGGGGCATATAGGCCTACTCCGTCGAAATTAAAATAAATCACAGAGCTGTACACTGGTGCCGGTTCAGACATGTCCTTCAGTGAACCGACAAATAGCTACATACGCTCATATCTTCCGCTTCAGCATATACTGCGTAATACGTATCTATAGTGGCAGATCTAGGAATTTTCCGAGCCGGGGCAAAAACTTGAGATTGCCTCCCCTTCAAACATGAATTTGCCACCCAGAGCAGTGAAGAGCTATTTCCGGACTACGATTTGCTGATGACATCACCTTGTTAGCAAAAAGGGCTGAAGATTTTCAGAAGTTATTGAAGTTACTGAAGGAAGATTTGGACTGACTATAAATCAAAGCAAGACAAAATTGATGAAATGTAGCAGAAATGATGCCAATACTAGTAGATTAAATATAAAATATCGGATCCAAGAGGACAAATAAGTGAACTCTACTACTTGTGAAGCAAAATTGCAACCGATTGCCGAAGCATGAATGATCTTAAAAGCAGAATAGCACTAGCAAAAAGAGCCTTCATGAAAAAAGAGAAACCTTTTAGTTTCAAATATTGATCTAGGAATTAGAAAGAACTTTTTAAAACTCTATGTGTGGAGCACAGCACTTTACGGTAGCGAAACATGGACTTTAGGAACACCGGAAAGAAAGAAAATTGAAGCATTTGAAATGTGGTACTACTGAAGAATGCTGAAATTAAGTGGACAGACAAAGTAAGAAATGAACGAGTTTTGGAAATGGTCGGTGAGGAAAGACGCTTGTGGAAGAAACTTACAGAAAGAAGAGAGATGCTGGTAGGTCATATTTTGAGACATGCTGGATTGGTTAATTTGTTGGTTGAGGGAACAGTCAAAGGTAAGAACTGCAGAGGAAAACAGATTAGAACATATGAAGCAGATAATTGAGGACGTGGGTATTTAAGGGGTATGCAGAAATGAAGAGGGTAGCACAGGATAGGAAGGGATGGAGGATTGCATCAAACCAGTCGAAAGACTGATGACAGAAAAAAAAAGTTTGTACGAAAATGGAAGGCAGCATGGAGGAAGGAATATATGTAGACGAGATAACGCGAAATCCGTGAAACCTCGTGAAAAAACTGTGCATGCGCGGCGGACATCGTAGGAGTACCAAAACATTGGGCTGTTTGCACTGTGTCAGCTGCTGAGAATATTTCATTTTCTAATATTCTAAAGTTTTCTATAATGCCAAGTTGTGATGCATATGGTTGCACAAACAGACGAGATAGGAAAAAACCTGGAATAGCGTTTCATAAGTAAGTCACATTGTAATAAATTATCGTTCTTGAAGTATCTGACAGGCAACCGCAACATTAGTGCCATTCGCTATAAATTTATTCATTGCTCTCAATAGGATCATATTATTCTCAAATTTTTGTTGGTGTAGTGTAGACAATCAGCATATGTTACTATTTTGCACCTGAAAAGCTAGCCTTACTGTAGACAAATGTTGGAAATTTAATTTAAACGGGTCATGTTTACATCGCGACACAGTGAATATGGTATTCTGCATGCATTACTCACGTTTAAGTTTACACTGAAATTGCACGATGAAATTAATCGTGATCATTTGTGCTGTGCGAACTACTAAACGTGATGAAATAAACTTTGTTGACGGAAATGTAGTTCGCGATGCATTTCTTGTGTTTAGATGTGTCTACATAGTTTGGTTTTGTAGCGGCAATATTAATGGAAATGTTGGCAGGTTGAAATGCGGTGTATACCTGAAGAGAACAAACAATTTATTTATTATTAGCTGTTAGCTTCTGATTTTTGAATGTACTGATTTTACTAGCAAAATTATATAGGCCACTACCAGTACAATATCTTCTAAGTAAGCTCAGAAACTATGAGGTTTTATGAAGTATTAATGTTTTTTAAAGCTCTAAACATTGACTTATGCCTTTTTAAAAATTTCAGATATGATTTATTTCTGTTTGTAAATATGTCTACAAGTATATTTCTAGATTTTGAAATCTTCCTTGTCAATTACTGAAATAGAATGTGAAAATATAACCTATTTGAACATCAACTAAAATTTAAGGACGGTAGAAATAAACAGTTTGTTATTCAAGTTAAAAAGAGTTACCTGCTCATTAAGTCACGTCCGAATTCATCATCAAATATGGAAATGGCGATAGTTTTTTTCTGGTCCAGGCCGCATTTCAACCTAACCACGTCAATTTTAAGGTACAATATCTCGAGAACTAAGCGAGATATCAAAAAATTTTATTCTTTACTTTCAGTTTCCCTCATCGAGTTACATAAGAATTCGTCATCAAATTGCGGCGCCACGGTTATCGTTGAATCCCCTCATAACCTAACAACCTCACTTTTGAGATAGTATATCTCGCGAACTAAGCGAGATATCGAAAAATTTTATTCTTTATTTTCGATTTTTATCGTCGTGTTACATAATAATCCATCATCAAATTGCGGTGCCACGGTTGTCTTATGATTCCCTTGAGGTTTTTGTGCTTATATGAATTCTTTTTTCCCTCGTACCATTAGGGATTGTAATGCACAGCAAAGAGATTAGCTTTGGTGCTGAGCACCCTCTGCCACCCACAATTTTGTGAATTGCAGAGTATATATGTAGATGTAGATATTTCCGTGTTTCTCTGGTCAAGCAATATTGCGGCCTCCCCTCCCCACTTGTCTCCACCCGATTTCACTCCAGTATGTGGTGAAGATCCCTTGCGTCGTCTCCATATATTCCTTCCTCCATGGAAGGCAGAGATGCGATGTTAATTTTCTCACTTCCAGTCTGCTTTATTCATTGAGTTTGTTGTTTACCTCCTATTGCATGTTGTGGAAGGAACTGCGAAAAAAGAAGGGAAGAGAGGGATTTTACTTTGTTCAAAGGCATTTTTTAAGACATCTTATGTGGTGGTCTGCTCTTCAAAAAATTTTCGGTAGACAGGCACGCTGTCCTTGTAACGGTGTTTATCCTAGTAAACAAAAAAAGTGAAAACTCTAGCTTATTCTTCTCTGATTAGGAAGCGCCTATTTATTCCTTAATCAATCTTCTTACAACAGCGACTATGTTCTCCAAATGTAAGATAATGTGCTCTGACATTCTTTTATTTTTTTTAAAGCTGCTTCTCTGTGGCACAATGCTGTATTTAATTTCGGCAGACGCATCTCGAAACCCTAGAAAATAACAGCTTTAACGGAAACTCGTTTCTATGGAAACCTTGAGTAAACAGTTTCGTAACTCGGTGAGATCGTGTTCGCACAATGACACACATAAGCGGAAAGGAAATAAATTTCACAGAATTAGAGGCGGAACTTCTGCTTGACATTGAGGCTGAAGCGAAATACAGCAGAGAAAATGATGCAAAATTCCGCGCAGTTGATCAGAAAGTGGCTACATACGATGAGTTCAGGTCTGTATCTAAAACTCGCGTCCTTATGGGAAAAGGCGGAGGGGGGGGGGGATATAATTAATGGCGGGTTAATTGGAGTTGGTATTTCCTCTGTAACTACATTCCTCCGCGCGAACTGAAGATCGCAGATTCACCTAGTTCTCTTCCGGCCTGGAGATTATTGTACAGATCCTTCGCCGCGGGCATGGTTTTCTACGTTCCTTTCCGAAATGTGCATTTTACTTCACACTACCCCATTACATGCTTTAGCAGACCAAATCTGAAGAAAATCTTGGGGGGATTCTATCATTACCGTGGCGCCACAATCTGATGATTGATTCTCATAGAACTCGACGAGACAAATTGAAAGTAAAGAATAAAGTTTTTTGATATCTCGCTTAGTTCTCGACATATTGTAACTCAAAATTGAGGAAGTTAGAGTGAGATCCGGCCTGGACCAGAAAATTTTTTTCACCAAAACCACCTTATCTACAGGGTGGAAATGCACAGTAGGTGTTTTATTTTCTTCCTAGTGATTGTTGCTAGGTTGAAATACGGCCTGGACCAGAAGAAAAAACACCAAAAGCAGAAGGAACTATACCTATGACTGATATTTAACATGCTATATCTCGAAAACCAAGCGAGATATCAAAAAACTTTATTCTTTATTTTCGATTTTTTTCGTCGAGTTCTACAAGAATTCATCATCAGATTTTGGCGCCACGGTAATGATAGAACTGCCAATCTTGGACCACAAGCACTTACCTTATAACAATATCACATGGATTTTATCCATGCAACAGACCTACTTCAAAACTAGCAGTATCGTCAGCTCTATCATAACCGTGGCGCAGCAATATGGTAATGGTTTTTTATGTAACTCGACGTAACAAATAGAAAGTAAAAAATACTTTTTTTTGATATCTCGCTTAGTTTTCGAGATATCTGACCTCAAAAATCATTTGGATAGTTCCTTGAGCTTTTGGTAACGTTTTTCTTCTGTTCTGGTCTGGCCATATTTCATCCGAACTGCAACTGCGAGGTATGAAACAAAAACACCTAGTGTGCTTGCCCACGGTGTGGCTTTCTTGGTTCCCTGCCCCCGCTCCCCTCGCCCAGGATGCATCTTTAACCACCCACCTCAATTATAAGATACGATATATCGAGAACTAAGCAAGAAATCAAAAAAATACTTTACATACGAATTTATCATCAAATTTGAATTTAGCGAAATTTTTATTCTGGTCCAGGCCGCAATTCAACCTAACCACAGCAATTTTGAGATACGATATCTCGAGAACAGTGAGATATCAAAAATTATAATTCTTTACTTTCAGTTTGTCTCGTCGAGTTACATACTAATCTGTCATCAAATTGTGGTACCACGGTTATTGTAATAATAATAATTGATAAACTTGCGATGGAGTGCTTGCTCCGGTGGCAATCTACCTACACATTCCTCAATCTCCTTTCCTTTTCCAACCTATTTTTGCCCCCTACTAATTTTTACTTTAAATTCCTTCAGTGTTTCCAGTAATTATTAATTACTTCTCTTGGCAATTTATTCCAGTCCCTCACCCCTTTCCTATGAAAGAAAATTTTCCCACACCCTTATGCCTGAAATCAAGTGCCAGCTTGTGGTCATGGTCAACCTTACCCTTCCAAGCACGTCTCTTAATCTTCCCACCAATATCTTTCCATGCTTCATCACCAGTATAGACTTTATACACTACCATGATTCTCTTCACCCTCCTTCTATTCTCCAATGAATCCCACTCCAGCTCCTTTGTCATATCAGTTTCCAATTGTGTTCTGCGGTAACTTAAAATATATATATATATATATATATATATATATATATATCTGGTAGCCCCCCTTTGCATCCCCTTCAACTCTGATACCCAAAATATGGATCCCAAACTACACCACCATATTCCAGCAGTGGTCTGACCAAAGTTTTGTAACCCAATTCCTTTAATTCTCTAGTGCATTCCCTCATAACTTTTTCCAACAATTGAAGGATTTTGAACCCTTTCCCTATCACCTGTCCAATGTGTCCTGCCCAGTTAAGTTTGCTATCAAATGTAATGTGAGGGTATTTACATTTCGAGTCTTCAATACGTAGCTCCTTCCGCACTTTATAATTGTTATCAACCTTTAGCTTTTATCTATGTACCTAATAAGCTGGCTCTTCTTTGCATTTATCTTCTATTCCATGTTAACTCACCCTGCTAGTTATCCTGTCTAGATCACCCTGTAGCTGTTTACAGTCTTCTATTGTTTTAATCCTTTTATATAGCATTATGTCATCTGCAAACAATCTAACTTCTCACAGTAAACGATTGACATAATCATTCATTCATGAATAACAGTGGTTCCAATACACTTCCTCGAAAAAATACGATTTCCCCCCCCCCCCCCCCCCAGTTCTGATCCTGGATACGCCCTTGCCCTGCTATTCATTTAACTTATGTTTCCAATGATATGTATGTTTTTGTTTGTGAAATATATAGATTAATATCAGTAGGGTTCGGATCTTTATGAGAAGACATATTTTTTCCGTCTTCTTTTTGAGCTGTAATGCTGAATTAAATACTAACTAAACATTTCTAATTGTATTTAAATGTATTTTAATGACATATAAATGCATATTTCCTAGTTTTGTTCGTAGTACGATAATATTTATTTCATATGGTTGTATTTTGAGAAAAATTGTATAGTTTTTTTTAATAATACTGAGAATTCACTAGATCCAGACGAGAAGAAATTAATATAATTATTCACAGAACTGTACTCCTTGGAGGAAAACTCATTGTCACTGAATTGGTCAGAATTCATCAGTCAAGAATTAAAGTTATATATTATTGTCACTCTCTAAACTTGATGTTCCACCCGCCTTTTAATCTCGACAATGAAGCAGCAGCTTACATGTGTCGATGAATGTCTCAATCAACTACTTCTGAAAATAATCCTCAGCCATCTTTAAATCAACAGTGAATCAGTGAATAGGCCTACCTCCACACCGAAAACAAATTTTGTGTAGTTATCGAGGTAAGTAAGGTAATTCGGAGAGGAGTATATTAGTACAGATGAAAGAGTTCTTTTCTGTAAATTATGTGAAATTAAAGTGATTTCAACAAAACGATTTAAAATTTAATTTCACAATGGTGCAGCGAGTGCACTGAAGCAAATTATGCTGTCTACATGAAAGTGACACTGTTTTTTGATGTATAGTAAATTTACATGTTTGATGATATTTTGTTATTTTTAGGTCATATTTACCCATTTTAAGGTAATTTTTTCCTGCATATTTCTCTATTTTTTTAATATTTTTTTGTCATAAAGATCGGAACCCTAGTTATCAGGTAGATCTTGGCCTAAAAACTGCAGTCTGGATGAATGCTACTGTTGTAGCTTCTTGACCCAGTGTGGTTGCATCTTAATGCACACAGTCACACTTTTCAGTTTTGTATGCATTTTTAAAAGAGATCTGAAATATATATTATTTAGTTTTTCCTTTACTGGTCATTATACTATCTCACAATAATTGTTTCAGTTCCCCCTCCCACAATTGCAATCCCCATACCTCCCAAATGGTTCATCTTTGGCTCAGTCTTGTGGTAGGTTTAGATACCCTCACATCTATCCCCTTGTCATATGTCTCACCTCTTACATGAAATATGTTTGTATCTGTCCTGGCCCTCTTCCCTTTATTTGTCGTAAGCAACAGGTTGTTTGGGACAGCTGTAGGGCTCCATTTCCCTTTTCAGCAATGGTGCCGCAATTTTATGATGAATTCATATGTAACTCCATGAGACAAATTGAAGGTAAAGAATATATATGTATAAAACGTAGGAAGGATATGGAAATATGACCAACACTTACCACACATGAAGGCAGCTGGGAACAACAAACATAAAAAAAAAACACAAGAGAAGTGAGACACCAGGCGCAGTCAGATGTGTACACAGAGACAGCCGAATTCTGCACGAATAAGGCTGTACGCCGAAATATTGCTCTTTTCTTGTGTTTGTTTTTTTTATGTTTGTTGTTCCCAGCTGCCTTCATGTGTGGTAAGTGTTGGTCATATTTCCCTATGCTTCCTAAGTTTTATTGGCTTAAAGCATTTTCCTACTCATTGTTAGTATGTATATTACTTTTGGTTTTATACCTTGTCTACTTCGAGGCCATTAGAGGCGGGATGGGACTGGGGACACGGAATGGGAAGGAATTCGGCCATGGCCTTTTTGAAGGAAGCATCCTGGCATTCGCCTGGAGTGACTTGGGGAAACCATGGAAAACCCAAATCTGAATGCCCGGATGGGGATTCGAAACGACGTCCTCCTGAATGCGACGCCAGAACGTTAACCGCTCACCCACCACACTGTTCTCGAGTGTCAAAAATCAGATATAGTTATCGTACCTTGTGCTTTTTGTGGTCCAAATCGTATTTCAACCTAGCCACAACTGTTGGGAAGAAAACGAGACACTGGTTGTGTACATTCACTGTATAGTTCCTTGTGAGTTCAGTGATTTTTTTTTTTTTTTTTTTTTTTTTTTTTTTTTTTTTTTTTTTTTGGTAGTCCAGGTCACATTTCAACCTAAACACCTCAATTTTGAGATAATCTTGAGAACTAAGATAGATATATATAAAAATATAAATTATTTTTTACTTTCAATTTGTTTCATCGAGTTACATAAGAATTCATCATCAAATTGTGGCACCACAGCATTTTTCACTGTAAACTCCCAAGTTCTGAACAGTTTCCTGGTATACTTGGCAGTTAATAAATCAGTAAATTAAATACAGTGTGATTCCGGTGATGATGTTAAAAACTTTCAGGGATGATGGAGAAGGGTAAATGTATCAATTTGAGGTAAAGGACCCCATCCCAGAAATGACAGAGTTGAAAGTTATAAGCAAAAATTGTTCTGATACTTCTGACAGTGGAATATATGTACCAGTACTGTTGTTGTGTTTCTGGAACATATACACTTATTATTTGTCAACAGATGTGGTTCCAACATGATGGAGCCGTGTCTCACTTTGGACTGAGGGTTCATGACTTCGTGAACACCTGGATCAGATATTTCACGAAACGTAGATAAGCAGAGGAGGTCCTGTTCCGTTCATCTGATCTCACCCCACTCGATTTCTTCTAGCGTGACCAGGTGAAAAGTCAGGTGTTTGAGATGACTGTCGAAACTGAAGAGAATCTCCTGGCAAGAATTCTCGCTGTTTAAAGGACACCGCGGATATCAGAACTGGTGTGACAGAAGTTTGTGCACTGACGCTGGGGGGGGGGGGGGATGCTATTTTGAACAACTGCTCAGTGCTGCCAGCCACTTGGCTTTGAATATGCCGTAGATGGCCGCTAAAATTTCCGTATATTGGATATAAAAATCCGGAGACTCGCTAACTGAAAGACTGAAATAATAATTATTGAAGAGAGAGTCAAAATTAAGAATACATTTATTTCCAGGTCTTTAAAATTCGAAATACAAATTAATATTCTACATTGAAAGTGAGAAATATCTCTGAACATGTTTTATATAGCGTCACTTTAATCACTGATGCTGTTGTGCCTACTCTTTTTTTTTGGGGGGGGGGGGGGGCTATAGATTACCTATTTTCTTTGTTGCCATTAAATTTAGCATATCTTTGTTAACAGGAAATGTTAAATACTGCGAACACTTTGACTTTTGGATATTGGTTAGCAGTGGTGTAGCTAGGTTAACAAGGGCCCTGGTGCAAAAAATTTATTTTGGGCCCTCAGGCCAGACGGGCGACCTTTTTTTTGCTTTGTGCTCTGGAAGGGCCCACTGAACTGAGGATGGGGGCCCTTGAATTGTTCTTTAGGGGTCCCTGAGCAGTGGTTGGGGCCCCCCTAAGCAGCGAGGGCCCTTAGTGGGAGCTAAAAAAAAAAGTCGCCAGTTTGCCGTGAAGGCTCGTGGGCCCTCTAAACTGCGCTTGAGGGCCCCTAGAGATGCGCTTAGGGGCCCCTTGGCGTGAGGGTCCCGGTGCACTGCACCGCCTAGCCCCATAGTAGCTACGCCCCTGTTGGTTAGGCCTTCTCAGAAGGCACTGCTTTGTAAGCCGTGTCACTGTGCATAAAGAGTGTGCCGATAGTTCTGTATAACGGTCTTTTAAGATCTATAAAATCTATAATCAAACAAAATATGAGCTTTATTTCAATCGTTGGTTTACACGAGAAGTTGCAAGGAAACAATTCATAATTATTGACGATTCATTAACGCATTAATGCTATACGCTCGAAGTTTAACGAAACACCAATATAAGCAAAAATCAACCAGTATTAAAAAGTATCAAAAATCCATAGATATTTTAACAGAATCCTAACTTTTTACATAAAATCCATAGATCTATGGATAAATCCATAGAAATAGCAGCATTCCACCTGTTGCAACTGTAGCAGCCTTTGTAGGTAAATGGAATTCATTATTATTGCACTGTAGACATAGAATTTTTGGTCTCTCTGACATCAGGTTTACGTGCACCGTTACTAGTCCATCAACAGGGTAAATTATCTTAGGATATTAGGGAATATTCAGTGGTAATTCTGTTGATCGTGATCAGGGTTCAGAAGTTGGGGCTCTTAATTTGAGTGTTGCGCAAGGCTAAGGCGGAATTTGAATAGATTTGCTCTTATAACTTTCGATTCGGTCGTTTTTGGACCAGGCTCCCCTACCTCAAATAGGTACATTTACCCTTCTCCATCGTCTCTGAAACTTTGTAACATCATTACAGAATCAACCTGTATAGTCATAGCACTAAAGCTATCCTATAAGTAACAATAAAAGGAACTGCCGTGTGGCAATATTTATATAGAAAGGACATAATGGTCACTTACACACCTCTGTCCACACAAAACCCACTAACCTACAACAATATCTCCATTTTGATAGCTGCCATCCCTATCACACAAACCGTTCCATCCCATACAGCCTAGCCATTCGAGGCAAACGCATCTGCTCTGATCATGAGTCCTTTACTCTCTACACTAACAACCTGACCCAAGCATTCATAAACCACAATTATTCTCCAGAACTAGTTCAAAAACAGCTTATAAAGAATCAGGAACTGTCCCCCCAACCAACACAAACAACTTAAAACCAACCAGAACCCCGTTTTTCCCTGGCGTGGAATCACTAAACCAAATTCTTCGTTTGGGCTGTAACTATCTCAGATCCTTTCCTGAAATGCACCACATTCTTCCCACCACACCCCGAGTCACCTTCAGCAGACCTCCAAATCTAAAAAACATTCTTGTACATAAATATCAACCCTCTGATGCTCCTAAACCACCGTTTGGATCCTTCCCTTGTAAGAGACCCATTGCAAAACTTGCAGTATGCATCCACCTACCACTACCTATAGCAACCCTACTACTGGTGAAACCTACCCCATAATAGGTCATGCCACTTGTACAACCACCCATCTCATATACCAGCTCACCTGTTTCCACTGTCCAAGTTCCTACATTGGCCTAAAACTCATTATCCATCAGAATGAATGGTCACAGACAGACAGTTTACTCCCAAAACCTGGACCTCCCCGTTGCTCACCATGCCAGTACTCACATCACCCGCGACCTTAGTAACTGCTTCACAGTCAGAGCCATTAGAGTACTTCCAGACACTACCTCCCAATCCGAACTCCGCAGGTGGGAATTGGCATATCAACACATCCTGCAGACTAGACATCCCCCAGGCCTTAATTTCCGTTAATATCTTCCATCCTCACCCTATATACCCATCACTGGCCAGCAAAATAGATTAATATATATTTATGGTCCTTATTTCAAAACTTTTTAATTATATTTTTATTTTTATTAGCACTATTTTTTCAATGATAATTATTATTATTTCCCATTTTAATCCTTCTTATGATTTATACTCGCAGTTAAATTATCGTTGCTCCCCCCACCACCTCCAACAGTCTTTTTTATTCTATCATTGGCTGTGTCGAACGCAAGTCTTGCGCAAGCCCAGCCACTTCTGCAAACTTGAAAAAGATTTTACCGAAATATAAATATCGTTCTTTGTTTGTGTGTTGTTTTGTATTGCTGCTGCCCTCCTCCCTTCAACTTTGGTGAGTGTTGGGTGTATTTTATCTGTCCTTTCCATATAAAGCTATCCTATGCTTGATTTATGTTACATCTGGTCTTGTATTTTAAGGGACATTGTCAAGGCTGCCCATCTTAGGCCATTGGAGAAAAAGGACATCAAATCAGATCCAGAGAAAAAAACGGGTTGCATCTGGAATATCTGTGCAAGGAAAAACAATGGTTACACAAAGAATACCTCTCATGGGATGCAGAGAGATGGAAAGAGTCATGTAATTACAACATTTTGAAATATTTTATACACACTTTTTTTCATTTTGTAAAAATCTTCTTACTTTTCAGGCAGAGGGCACAGCGAAAGGTTCACAGTTGTGTCGTGAATGGCGCAGACTGCCCCCCGAGCAACGCCTCGCCTACCTGCAGCAGCTCGGCACGGACCGATTGGCGGAGGCGTTCTGCCCGGAACTCCCCGCAGAATACTTTGGGGACATACTGGTCGCGCTCTCAAAGTACCGGGACTGCCGAGACGTTCCCTTTGTTGTTAAGCTTCTGAGAGTCATGTCATTAGCTAATCGGTATGACTTACAATGTTACTGACTGTACGTGCTGTATCATATCACATTTTATGACGCGACTAGCCCCAAAGCCCATCAAAAATGACGGGTTTAACGGAGTATTACAGTAATTTATTTCCCTGCAATTGCTTAACTAAATAGAATTGTTGTAAAATAAAGCTAATTTTTATTTATCGTCTCTCATGCTGTAGCAAAAAGCTTGCAGTTGACAACTTGGTCCAGGTTGCATTTCAGCCTAACCACAATCTCCGCTAATACTGCCATTAGGAAAGCAAAGCTTCAAACACACACAAATTAATACATTTCCTGTATTGCATGTCTATGTCATCATGCATTGCGATATAAACTTGATCCCAAATCTTCACAGGTTCTTACACCTTTCTTTCTTATTACCTGTAATGAAGATTGATGTTTTAATGGCTCACACAGCTTACATTGACTGAAATAACAAACACAGTGAAAACGAAGGATGCTAAAAATAAATCTTAACAACTTACGCTATGCCACGTAATATTTAATTGTGGTTTAGGACACACATATCGCAATCAATTTGGAACTACTTTCGTTCAAACCATTTCAGTAAAAAAAAAACCTGATAATTAATATGCCAATTTAAATGAAACACATACTTTTCTTTCAGTGTTCTGACAATTCATTTCTTAGCAATTGCTTAACTAAATAGAATTGTTATAAAATAAAATTCAGTGGAATTCCTCGCGCCTGGCACTAAGCAAAAGGTTTCCGTTTTGACCAAGGCCCAGATTGCATTTCAACCTAACCACATACTACGCTAAACTTGCCACCAGAAGAACAATACTTCAATCTCACTGTATCGCATTTTAGTGGCAATAATGCATCACGATATAAATCTGATCAAAAATCTTCAAGGGGTTTTACACCTTTCTTTTTTGTTATCCATGATTCAGATCGATATTACAATGTTTGAATGGCTGACACAGTTATAAGTCGCTGAAATAATAGCCTCAGTTATATTGCTCAGTGAAAGCGAAGGAAATTAAAATAAATCTTATAAACTTACATTATGCCACATAATATTTGTTTTAATTGTAGTGTAGGCAGCACAAATCGCGATCAGTGTGCAACTACTGTATTTCCATTCAGACAATTTAATAATTTCAGTAATAGGACACAGTTTAAATTATTTAAAAAAACTAAATGATTCATGCCCTCTCCTGTAACGTCAAATGCCAGTTGTAATTCTGACCCATGCATAGTAACAGTCTAACCAAAACTTTCGCCAACATTGATGCTCGAAAATTAAAGCTTTTATCTTACATACCTGTGGACAAAGAATTTAAGGAATACTTCTATATATCAAAAGAATAATACGTAAATATAAGCATCTAATGATTAATATGTTGATTTAAACACAATAAATACTTTTATTTCTGTGTTCTCTCATTTAATTTATTCAAGGATAATTAGAAATGTTATTAAATAACATGCATAACCTAGAACAATGGCGTAAAGCATGATGTCATAGTGCGACATCATGGCGTGACAAATGATGTCATAATAAGCAACTCTTGGTCATCTATAAGTATAGATGACAGGAAAGAATGTTTTACGTCTAATGCTGGTAGGAATCGTGTTCTCACTTCTGAAGTACTGTGTAAATTTATCACAAAAGTATATTTTTCGCACAAAACTGATGGGGAACCATAATGGAAAGAGCTAAATTTTTTTTTTTTTTTTTTTACTTACGGTTTTACACCTTGTTGAGGTCATTAGAAGTGGTAAAGGACTGGGGACAAGGAACAGTAAGTATTTCAGCCATCACCTTTTGAAGGAACCATCCCAGCATTCACCTGGAGTGATTTGGGGAAATAATGGAAAACCTAAATCTGGATGCCCGGACGGGGATTCGAACTCACGTCCTCCTGAATGTGAGGCTAGTATACCAAATAATGACTGATGTCTCTAATATAAAAGTGTCTCTCTGAAATGTATTCTTAACACAAAATTTAAATATATTTGTAGCCTGAGCCTGCAAAAAATGAACAACAGATGAATGACAGGTCCCAAAGCGTTTTTATGTTAACAAAGAAACCTATACATATTAAATATATCACATGCATTTTTTTAAATTTTTTTTTTAGCTGAACCATATGTATCATCCTCTCAAGAACTCAGATTTAGTACACCAGAAGTTCTGGCTTTTCCCAGAGCTAAAGCTAGTTTTTTTTAAAGATCTGTGTAATATGCAGAGATGTGCATTATTTGAAATAAAAGTATTTCACATACAAATACAAATACCTATTTTCATTTTGTATTTTATTTGAAATACTTTTTGAAACATATGTTGTATTTGAAAAAATGCAAAATACTTTTCTTAGTTTTTTATAAATTTTTATTTCATATTGATCCTCACAAATGCTGATCTATCAGTAAATTCAAACTAGTGACAACAATGCCAGAAAATTCAAATGAGAATTCTGTTGACATTGGCAATAATGAAACGTTTACAGCCTGTCCCCGCAAGTCATGTTTGGTTTGTCGTTTGTATACCAGTTTTGTTCACCTGCTGTTTGAAAGTTATCAAAATGTAAGTAAAACATAAAAAATAAGTTTTTATTTACTACTGCTCACCACACAAAACACATCACACAATATACTAAACTAACTAATAATAATATTTATAAATTTGACAAATCAGCAAGAATTTTCCTAACACAAACATTAATTTCGTACTGATTTAATTTAGGAACAAGTGTTATGTGGTGTAAACTAACGTAGTCCATAACCATAAGCTGGTTGGATCCTCCCGTAGGAGGCATACTAAGCAATTGTGTCAGACGTAGGATTAGTGTTGCCAGGTCCAGTTTGTTAGAAATCTGGAGGGAAGGCCAAAAAAAGAAGTTGTGAATCATAATTACGAATCTGGACACCTTACGTTTATTTTTATAATTTTGGCAGGACAGAGGTAATTTCTACAGGTATCTTTCTGTCATATTATAAGAACTTATCAGTCTTATTACTCGACATTATACTAAGTCCGGCTTGTTGAGTAGGATAAGTAACAAAATGTTATGGAGTAATAAGTAATTTTATGCTATTAATAAGTATATAGTATTTATTAAACTGTTTTGTGTTTGATTATACTGCTTTTTCATAGCTTTGATTTTTATAAAGAAGTTATAAGATTCGCCACAAGACAAACTGAAGTTGGTTTTAATTTGTAACTCTGCTTTAATATGGTCAAGTGAATATCGCTTTCAAACCAAATTATAATAGTCTGGGAAATTTTACTTTCAGCTGCCGAGTTTTAAATTGGTATTGATGCCACAAAAGAATTTTTTTTTTTCCCAGATTGATTTTGAAATATATTGTGCCATTTCTGTAACGGTGTTGTTTTTCTGCAGTTTCCTTCACTACGTTTTTAATGTTACAAACATACTCACAAAGTTCATCCACTTCTCAAAACGGGTTAATTTTTAGTTTTTCTCTAATATCAACAATTGACGCATAAGTAAAAGAGTCACCTTGCTAACAGAAATGGCTTGAATAAGTCGAATTTGCTTTCTTTTCCTTTTTAATTCTGGCTTTACGCCTCGACGACATCGAGTTCGTAAGAGGCAGGAAAGCACTGAGGGCAGGGAATGGGAAGGAATTTTGTCATGGCCTTTTGCACGGACCATCCCGGCATCGACTTGTAGTGATTAGGGAAACAATACTGCTTTAACTGAATTAGTGCTTGGTTTCCACATCTCATAATTCAAAGCATCTCCACGATACGCACAAAAATCTTTTTTATTTTTGAAACTATTTCATCCGAATTTTTTAAACAAATCTTATATCTTTAAACGAGAAATTCTTGTATATATATATATTAGGGAAGTTTTTGAACAAATAGTTGTATTAAAATCCATGAAATAAATAACATACAGAATAAATGAACACTAAAAGTATTTTGAAAATACCTATTTTGCATTTGAAATACAAAAAACAAGAAGGTATTTGTATTTTGTAATTAAATGCTTTTTAAAAACTATTTTGTACATATCTGGTAATATGTATAGTCATGAGCCGAAACAGATGATAGAAATACTAAATAAGAAGTTTGCACATTGTTTGAAAAGTTGATGAGGTGCAAGAATTATTACAAGATATCCTGAACAGGACTGCTTCCTACCCATGGCGCAACTTCTATTCTGAAATAATAAATTGCTGAGTATTTTTTTAAAAACTTAAATCTTTCTTTTTAATTACAGTCCAGTAATTAAACCGCAAAAGCAAATTTGATGTAATACTAACCAATTTGGAAAAAAAATGTTTGTAACCATTCAGTGATTAAAGCAGTAAGGCAGTGTTTAATAACATAGCATTATCTTCAAAGCTGTCTATTAACAACACAGTACTTGTGTAGATGATAGCCTTGTGTTTTTACAGATAAATTCATCTTATTCTTCAGCATAATAAGCAGCAGAAATCAAATGCTGCGAGCAATGTGTTTAAATGGCGGTAAAATTAAATGACAAAAAACACTGGCTTCTAATAAAATAACACAGTAATCCAGAGAAAGTGCCGGTTTAATTGATTTAACTTCTGAAAATACCAACCAATCATCTAATCTTACAAAGTGAAGTTCTCATTTAGGGAAACTTCCACTAAAGCGTAAGTTCCTTTTCAACTGATTAATTCATAATGTTAATAAGATGCTCGCACAAGAATATCAAATCGTGGTTTTTAGATCATTGTTTGCCACAAAACAATCATCCCATAAATTCATTTAAAGGCTAGTGCTCCTCCCCTCCCCACCACCACCCTCCGTAGTTCCCGCGGGTGCTAGCCTTTAAAAAGGACGCGTAGGTGCCGGAGACTGGCATTGCAGCCCTGATCGTCACAGCATGAGCACCAGGCCTGAAGATGGCAGCAGGGTTAGTCGCCAAAAGCTTGTCTTTCACCCACACGATCCGACAGCGAACCCTCCTTAGCGAAAAACGGATCCCTTAGCTATTCATTTCTCTTTGTGGTGGTCTGTCAGTTGCACCCTCATAACTACAGAACTATTTAATCTTATTTATAAAGATGTGTAAATAAGAAAAGAAAGGGAAATTAACCCACCACATTCCAAAGTGGACGGATGCGACGAGAGGGAACACTTATGCTGACAAACAACTACACAATATTTCGGCATCTGCCTTGTTCACAAGTAGAAAAACGGGCCATTAGGCTCGGAACGTGTGTACACAACGAACGTTACCTAATGACTAACCGAGTAGTGGGGGAGGGTGGGGGAACGGCTAAGGAGTAGACTATCGATATAAAGATGTGTGTGTCACTATATTTCACCTTGCAGCAACAATAGCTAGCGCAGACCACTGGTGTTTGTGTGTGGCAGTAGCCTCAAGTCTCCCATCATTCACTATGGTGGTTGCATGTGAGTAGCTACGGGGTTGTGGGTGATATTTTGGTGGAAAGTGGTCAACCGAGAGAATTTTCATATTTTGACCAAAGTGTAGTAAAAAATCTTTGGAATATTCTAGAATGTACTAAAATGTTCTTGAATGTACTAAAACACAGCTCTATCACACTCCCCTAGTGCAGAAGAATTGGAGGAGTCACTGACGTAACCAACTGAATCTGAAACTATAAATGATTTCACAAATTAAAGTGTATGTATTTATCAATTGTTAGTTCATCTGTTTGAAGATCTGTATGAAGTTTTGCAAAATTACTAGTAATTGTGTCACAAATCTATTTCATTGTAAAAATAATGCTTTTAACCTTTAGATATATATATAGCATCAGTACATATTAAACTTACAATAAATGTTCGTTAAATATCAAACTTTCTCCTAATATTTTAACTGTCATATTCATGAATTTTTCTAAATAACATCCTCAGGCAACTAAGAAAGAAAAAGATTTGTAAATTTTAAGAGTATTCACTCAAGCCTAAAATCATTTCCAACAGTTGTCTGTCTTAACCATTCACAGCTGACAATAATGTATTAGTGTATTTAAAAAAAAAACCTTGTAGAACATGTTCAAAAATCGATCTACAACATGCAACAATTAACTGTTCCAGGTTTGAACTAGCTCTTCAGTTCCTGAGCAGAAATGAAAAAGAATGTTGCAGACTTATTTTCCAAAGGCTCTCTGAGGAAGAAACATGTGATCTTGGAATTCCAAAGCACGATATGCTTGAATTAAAACGTACTTACACAGGAAGTGCAGAAAGCAGCTTTTGAACTCTAACAAACTAACTCCTTAAATATGTACTATTTAAACAATAAAGCATTATTTATATTATTTCTAAAAGGCGTTTTTTTTTTGTGATGAGCCTCTTATCTTTGTTTATACCACACTAAATTTGATACATGAGGTATGTTTTTAAACATTAAGGTCTCAGCTTTGGTAACATCATACATTATCAAAGAATTTTTTTGGAATCTGGCCCTTAAAGGGTGAAAGTATTAACTTTCAAGGTCACTCGTTTGAGACAGTTCATAGTCAAGCTGCTAGGCTTCGGTGGAATGGACAACTGATCCTATTAACCGCTAGATAGCAGCATCACATATCGCAGACACATCAGTGACTTCTGTGTGGTTTCTACAGTAAGGAACTTTTCGGATATTGTTTTTACTGGAGGAAACATTTGTATTTTGCTATACAGTTCCTATGTAAACATTTTACTCACAATATTTCCGCATTGTCTATGCTCTCACTACCACTAGATAGCAGCAGCACCTGTTAGAACTTAGTTGTATTCCAGTGAGATCTACGACAGTTCAGCTTGCGGGAAGGGATAGCTTCGGGTGTTTACATCAAAGTAGGGGCTGCAGGGTAGCAAGCAAATGGAAATGGAAAGTTGTTGCTACAAATGAGCCGTTGTTCTTTCAATCTACTAAAAAACACCATATTTTCTTTCAGAAATTTTCGCACGGATCATCTATTGTAGAAGTAATAGTGTGTAATACAATTTATGACATCAGATAGCTAATTTAATTTTAAGTTGGGGGTTTATCTTTAATTTCTTTATGACAATTGGAGAAAAATGACAATGGAAAAAGAATTACTAAAATTTTTTGTAAAACTCATCCCGTTTCCTACTTATACTACCAGCTGTAAACATTTCTTCCCAAGACTCATTCCAATATGTTTCAAAGTGCTTTGATCTGTGACTATCCTGAATCCCCCCCCCCTTTTTTGTATATATAACTTTCAGTTCAGTCAACAGATTTAGAACTATTTACAGTGATTCATGCAGTTTTGGAGCAAGGGTTTTTATCACAATCACAGTACTTTAGTTCTTTTGCATTAAATTCCATGATAATTCCTGATATTCCAGATTTGTCTCCACCCTATAGTAGCAGTTTAGTTTTAACACTGCCAGCTTTTTGTTTTGTCTTGTCGAGTTTGAGATCATTATGAGGCAGTAAAAGGCTGGGGAGCAAGAAATGGGAATGAATTCAATCCTGGCCTTTTGAATAAACCAGCCGTTGCCTGGAGTGATGCCGGAAAACCAACATCTGTATGGATGGACAGGGATATGTGACGCCAGAGCGTTACCATTACCACCCACCACACTAGGTATACACAGGCATATAATTAATATACTGCATGTTCACAAAAGTGTCGTATGTTGGAGTTTAGGGTGGTTTTAAGTATTAACCATATTATTACTGCAGCTCTATAAAATGTAAAAGAAAAATAAGAAATTAGAACATTTAAAAGAAAAATAAGTAATATAAAATTAGAGATTTTAAATTATCATTAAATTAACTACACTAACATTTGCCTGCAACTTCACACACATGGCCATAGGTGTGTGGATGGATGCATGTAAGGTAGGTTTTCCATATATATATTTTTTTTTCAAGAAGGAATTATTAACCCACACTAGAGAATAAAACCTAAATGTTTTGTGCAAAGTTTCCTTATTTTGTTACTGTCAATTATTCAGGTCTCATATTTCATAATTTGATGTAGGAGCTTTCACAATTCTCACAAGTACAGAAAAGTCAGTTTTGTGAAGTCAAAAATGTGTTTTTAATACCAAAACTAATGAAAAGTGACACAAAAAATAATTTGTGTTGTTACAAATGTTTTGATTAACTGGGTCTTTATCTTCAATGTGAAGTGGAATATCTGGTCAGAATTGTATTAAGAAACTTCACTGCGTATCTGTTTACTTCTTATTCACAGGTACACAGTTTCAATACAAGAAACAGAAATAACTTGCACAAAACACAAACATCTCTGTCAGTAGTACAAAGAGGAGTTAATTATTCTGGTATATATATCTGTTTAATAAACTTCCCAAGAGTATAAAACAGTTTGCAGATAATAAAGATATATTTAAAGAAAAACTGAGAGATTATCTTATTGGCAGCTCCTACTCCATTCAAGAATTTGGACAAATTAATTAATTGTATTTAATATGACTTTTGCAAAATTAAGTTGTAAAAATTAATGTTTATTGTTATTCTCTTTATTTGTCTTTGGAATGTATACTTGTTTTTACTATGATTATGACTCATATTTTATGTATGTGTATTAACCATGACATGTTTCACATCCCAGAGGTCCTTCCTCAGCAGGGATCCATGAAACAAGATTGATAAATAAATAAGGTTTACGAACAGATTATCATTTCTTGCCACGTTCAACGTTCGTGTAGTCTTGAGACATACTGCAGACTTTGAGCTAGGCCATAAGCATTCAAAATGCGAAAACTTCATCAAAATCAGTTTTGATTTTGCTCGATGCCATTTCAAATAAAACAGACAGTCTGCTACAGATGAGAAACGGACAAGAAATTTATTGAGATGAAAACTCAGATAACAGTTTTTTTTTTTTACTGAAGTGTTTTTCTACTGTCACAGAAACCAGAGTAAGGAACTTTTTCTTAATTCAATTACTATCTTCACACCATCTCATACACCTCTTGGGAAGGACCATCTTCTCAGACTGTTACAGGGCTACTTCCAATTGGTTGAAATGTTCACAAGATCTGCCGAACAGCACCAAACTGAAGACTCGAAACGAAAGTGAGCTAAAGTGGTACACGACAACACATTACCGAGTTTAAAAGTGTGGACGTAAAGAAATATCTACATCATTCTTAGTTATCAATGAAACACTTTAATTTTTCTTCAATGTACAAAAGCTTCTTACAATATTAGTAGTGTAGCAACAATGCTGTATCAAACAAGCTTCTCCAAAATGGCAAAATAATAAATACAAACCCAGAAAATATCAACCCTCACGCTTTAGCAATGTGTCCACAGTGAGTAAGACACAAAAATGCTTGGACTTATAAGTTTACAAAACCCTAATCACCTTAAAGATTATATATGTTTTAACAATTATTTTTGGTAAAATAAACTATTCCCATTGTAAACATAAAGAAATATTAACTTCTATGAAAGTATCCCATACACTGATGTTTTAAAGAATGAAAAAGAAAAAATTTATTTTTCCATTTATAGAAATTTGATGGCTCAGTGTCCACAATGATAGCAAAGCAAGAATTTAACTGCCCATTTTAAAGAAAACATTTTTCTAGTCTTAAACAGTTTGTAATGTATACGTTAAATAACAGAGAATTTCTGTAAAGTTTAAAAAAAAAAAGTCAATGATTTCACATTTATAACAGATTCAGAACATAAATCAAAATCATAATATTTCATGGTCCCCAGTGATTTAACAAGTCTTTTTATATCTAAAAAAAATTAATAAACATCTCTGCACCTAAACATCAGTCTTCCACAGTAGTTGAGAAATGCATTACGCTTTACGATAAAGCTCTCGCCTGATTAACCTGAGATCTACTTGCGAGGTTGGTGGATGATGGGCCTGTTGGCAGGGCCGTGCTGGGGATCGTGGGTTGGCACCGGTTTGTTGTGGAAACTCTGCACCGCCTCAGTCGGAAAATCTGCGTGTCCTCGCACCGGAGCTCCCGAGATGCTCACGGTCTTTGGCGGGCTATGGAAAAAAAGAACTGATACTTATTAAAAAAATAAGAAATGTGATAGTTACGAGTAGAGCATAAAATAAAAATGTTATACCAACCAAACACAGTGACGGTAATCCTAAAATGGTCACAAACACTGTGTATTACTCATACAGTCATACTTGTTTGTAGCCAGAAAAGAAACCACACATATGAATGGTTTTAAATATAAGACACATGAATGAAACTAATAACTGCTTTGTTACTTTAGAATCTGGTATTTATTTTTGCATTAAAGACTACGATAAAAACCAAAGTACGCGTCGAGTTTTCAGAAGTGTGGCAAAATTACCTGTATAGCTGTGCTGCAAAGCATATTCCAGCAAATGCCAAATATACAACTTCCTAAAATGCCTAGGAGCCAACATTCACTTAATGAATATACTAGAATACTGATATTTTAGAACTGTTGTCATATTCATCAATATATTTTAGAACTGTGGCATAAGTTTTCAGGGAGAAAAAATCAGTATGCTACGTTTTGCTGATGACACTGTCTTGTTAGCAGAGAGGGCTGAGGATATTGAGAAGTTACTGAATGGCATGAACGAAATACTGAAGGAAGATTTTGGACTGAATATAAATCAAAGCCAGATAAAAGTGATGAAATGTAGCAGAAATGATACCAATACTAGATTAAATATAAAAATAGGATCGGATGCAATAGGAGAAGTAAGCGAATTCTGTTACTTGGGAAGTAAAATTACAACCGATGGCCGAAGCAATAATGATGTCAAAAGCAGAATAGCACTAGCAAAAAGAGCTTTCATGAAAAAGAGAAACCTTTTAGTTTCAAATATTGATCTAGGAATTAGAAAGAACTTTTTGAAACTCTTTGTGTGGAGCACAGCTCTTTATGGTAGCGAAACGTGGACTTTAGGAATACCGGAAAGAAAGAAAATTGAAGCCTTTGAAATGTGGTGTTACAGAAGAATGCTGAAAATTAAGTGGACAGACAAAGTAAGAAATGAACGAGTTTTGGAAATGATGGGTGAGAAAAGAAGTTTATGGAAGAAGCTTACAGAAAGAAGAGACAGGCTGGTAGGTCATATTTTGAGACATGGGGGATTGGTTAACTTGTTAGTGGAGGGAACAGTCGAAGGTAAGAACTGTAGAGAAAGACAGATTAGAATATATGAAACAGATAATTGATGACGTGGGCTGTAAGGGGTATGTAGAAATGAAGAGGTTAGCACAGGATAGGAAAGGATGGAGGATTGCATCAAACCAGTCGAAATACTGACGACAAAAAATAATAATAATAATAATAATAATAATTTTAGAACTGTTGTCATATTAATCAATATATTTTAGAACTGTTGTCATATTAATCAACGTTGATCTGCAGCATCAATAATAGAACTGCAGGATGTAAGAGATTCTGTAAAGTATTCAGAGTAATAGGAGAGGAAAATGCAATCAAGATGCTTCAGCTTTACGTAACGTAGGGAAGGAAGAGTGTGTGTGGTACCGCCTAAGCCTTGCGAGTTTAATGTGGACGCAAGTGTGTAATTTATAATTTTGCGGGAAATCCAGGAAGGTGACAAAGGTTTGGGAGTAGCCCAGGTGAAATTTAGGGAGCCGATGTTATTTAAGATTCAAGAAGCTGTTTGTGTAACCACGTGTAGTGGGGTAAACTATCATTTGAAAAAATATGGATATTATTCTTCCTTCTTTATGGTAACCATGAAATAACAGAGGCTAAGTCCACCCTCGATAATGTTCTCTTCTTGATAAAGGGCTAAGACTGGAAAATAACTGTCATTTTTGTTGTCCTTTTTGTGTGTTTATGCCATCATCATCATCTAAGGCAAGCGCTGGCTAATTTCCCTATCCAATTTTAAATTCCTTTTTATTTGCATGGAGGCACAAATTGAGAGTGACTTAGAACGGCTGTGCCAGGACAGAAATCCTGTCGATGTGATTTGAATTACTCTCTCAGCAGCATGGCAACTGGTAATATCAGTTTGGAAGACATATTTGAGCAATAAAGATGTTGGGAGACATATTCAAGCAGGAAAGATGTAGTCACCATCAAGTAGCACCTACCTTGCTATGTAAGAGAAACTATGTTTCTGCTACTGTGCTTGTCTGACTCATTTAACCAGTTATATCACCTTTATTCTTTGTTGGTTGTTTGTCATATTATATATTAGTATGGGAAGGTGTTGCCCTGTGTTGCACTGTTTATTGAGAGGTTTATTATAAAGTAAGTGTTAATGAATAGATTCAGCATATTCCTAACATTTGGTATGTTTCCATCAACTCCCTAATGTGCGATTTCCTTGATCTGTGGATATATATATATACACCTTAGATGATGGTTTCATGGTGTGAACACACAAAAAAAGACTAGAACAATCCAGATCTGTGGTTATGAATGACATATTGCTTTCTTTTTTTAGGGCTTTACACCTCGTCGACGTCAAGGTCATTAGAGGCGGGATGGGACTGGGGACAAGGAATGGGAAGGAAATCAGCCATGGCATTTGAAGGAAGCATCCCGGCATTCGCTTGGAGTGATATGGGGAAACCACGGAAAACCCAAATCTGGATGCCCAGATCGGGATTTGAACCTGTGCCCTCCCGAATGCAAGGCCAGAGCGTTAACCACTCGCCCACCACGCTCGGTGAAAAATTATTACCCGCCCACTAAATACATTATCTTTCTTTAAAATAACTATCTGCATTTTGCATAAAAGCTTGGGTCAACTGAAGATCACGATTCTGCTACAACATCATAATGATGTCATAATACTGATGCAGTCAATCGCAAGACGTATTATTCTCAAGCAATAATTCCATTATAATACATCCTGAAAAATTATTTTCAAGCATAAATTAGGTTGTAATACACCCTCAACCAGCATGATACCTTTAAATGAATTTCTAGCCGTGTCTTGCACTTGACTACTGCAGTATTATAATGTCAATTCCTCGTGGAATCTCCTGTAATTCCAAATCTAGCATGATAAGTAAAAGGAGTGTAAGTCACAATTTCTTGCAGTCAATTTCTTTTCACTATAAATTCATGTCTATCATCTTAATATATGTATTAACAGTACAAATCAGTTCTGAGTATTTTTTTTTATAACAATTCAACATTGAACCTATTAGTATAAATCAATTCCCATATTATCCGGTCTGTAAAAGGAGTACAAGTCAAGTTATACAATGATAATGAGATATACTCCTTGTACTTATCACACTAGAAATATTCCTCCAACATCTCTGCACTGTATTCCGAGATTCTCAGGGTAAACCTGGTTGTATGGAACTCCTTCCTTTGACTAACACTACACTCTTGTACCTGTATGAGGTTGATGTTTCTCCAGTAAGTTAAAATAAAATTTATTCATTATAGGAGTGGCTGTGTCCAACGCAAGTCTTGCGCAAGCCCAGCCACCTACCTCTGTCAACTTGAAAAAGAGGTTTTCACCCGAAATTTAAATTTCTTTGTTTGTTTGTTTATGTGTTGTTTTCTGTTATTGCTGCCCTCCTCCCTTCAACTTTTGTGAGTGTTGGGTGTATTTTACTTGTCCTTTCCATGTAATTATTCATTATACCTCTACAATACAGTACCGAACGATGCATCAAAAATTTCGTTGGATTGTATAGTCTTAAATATCCCATAGGATCGTTCTCATTACCGAATCAGACAGTTAAAATATAATCATATCACTCATTCAAGATTTATTTCGAAAATTTAACTTAAAACATACGTTCACTACATACCTCGTGGATACTTTCAGAGTCGCATTTCCTTCTGGTTCTAACAAGTCTTTATCTTTAGGCGATTTTGATTCCTTTTCATCTTTGGGAGTCTTATGTTGAGTTATTCTCATTCCTCCTGCTTTCACTGTAACAACAACCAACTGTCAGAATAGTGATATTTTTATATAATCCGCAATAAACAAATACTAAAATACAACAAACAAGTTACTACAGAAGTAATTGCGCAGAAAAAACGTACCTGCAGGCGGATGACCTGCTTTCAATTCAGATTCTTCACCCGATGACATTCTGAAAACTTTTTATAAACAAACGTGGTTAAAATTCAACTCGTGGCTACAGGTACAGGATAACTACGCCACTACACAACGC
The DNA here is from genome assembly GCA_031002005.1 of Vandiemenella viatica. Classification (NCBI taxonomy): domain Eukaryota; kingdom Metazoa; phylum Arthropoda; class Insecta; order Orthoptera; family Morabidae; genus Vandiemenella; species Vandiemenella viatica. The sequence continues at coordinate 264,484,295 of CM061919.1, forward strand.
CACAGATCTTACGTCGTGATATGTTGACGTGTTCAAACACGGCCTACTGGATAGTTCAAGGTGACAGCATTGCATCACCGTAGGTAATCAAATTGGTGTAATGGTTCTGGTAAAATTTCGGGCTCGTGTATGACTGACTTTTAAACGACGCGACGTATTTATGTTTCAAAAGTTAATAAATAAAAACAATAACATGCAGATAAAGTTTTTAATGAATTAATGCTCACTCTGAATTGGTTCAGTTTTTACACAATAAGCGAAATAATGGGAGAAGTAATAGCTAGAGATCAAGTGTCACTGCTGACTGGAAAAAAACCCTGTTTTCCTTTAAGAGATAACAGTCATATTTCCAAGCACAGTTTTTGACATTTCAGTTTTGGTGTGACGTAAAGATCCTGTTATCATCAATGCAATACATTCATTTTTCATTGATGCCAAAAGGATTCAATTTACATCAAAATAATTACAAAGGGAATCCGGTTACAGAACATTGGTCAGTCACAGTATGCGCGTAAAAGGGAAGAAAGGACCATGACAATAAATTACCAATAGCTTTCAGTTATAAAATGGAGTGGGAAGTTTTAGTTTTCATTTTTACATAGGGGAGTGAGGGAATGGAACAATTAATCTAAGGAGTTAATTAATAATATACCCTAGTGTGTGAAGAATTTGAAGGTGAAAGTATATACAGAAAAAATGTAAGTGTGCAAGAAAATTGCCTCCGGGCCTTGAAAGGAAAGGTTACAAAAAAGATTTTTTTTTACTGGAGAGGGTGATGAGAGGCTGTCCCAGAAAAAAAAAAGGAATTGGGTTCCAAAACTTTGGATAGACCATAGCTTGAATACGGTGGCGTATTTTGGGAACCAAATACAAGAGTTGGAGGGAGTGCAAAGGAGAGCAGTTAGATTTGAAGTCATTGGACGACAGGAGGAGGGTGAAGAGAGTGATGGGAGTGTACAAGGTATAGATATAGGTATAAGATTAGAAAAATGTGCCTGAAAGGGAAAATTGACCATGAGCAGAAGGTGGCACTCCATTTCATGCATAAGGAATGGGAAAATTTTCTTTTTTGGGAAAGGGTATCTAGAATTGAAATAAATTACCAATGAAGGTAATGAGTAATTTATCAAAAACGCTGAATAAATTTAGAATTATAATTCATAAATGGCGAAACTAGATGGGTTGGGGAGTTTCCATTTGAAGTATATATATAAGATAATAAGAGAGAGGTAAATAGATGCCCCGCAGGGGCCTGGTACGCAAGTGCCAGGTACGGGTTTGGCGAACCCACGGTGCCCGAGCTGGAAACTTGTGAGCACCGCAAGTTTCCCACACCGTAAGCTCCTACCATGCTTCAACGACCACCGTAAGGCGTGGTGGTGGAACGTTGTGTGCCTAGGAGAAAGGGAATCTTGGCTTCATCGCCCGGATTGCGAGGACGGAACAAACCTCTATAAAAAAAAAACCCTCAACCTCAAGGTCAGACACGTGCCGAGGAGGCGAATGAGTGATGAGGGAAATCACTCGCTAACGTGCAACCTCAGGGGCACCTGCGCACCCCTTTTGTAGTAGCATTTTCTTCTATATTGTTTTTACTCGTGGGACCAAAATTAAGCCTCACAATAAAAACAAAAAACCCTGCAGTACGGGTGTGCCGCAGAATAATCAAAATACACCCAATTCTAAGAAGAGGGTGAGGGTTGATAGCCCCCCCTCTTCTGAAAGTAATAGTAATAGTAACAGAAAAGTTTGTTCGCTTGCGAATGCTTTTATAGTTATGCAACGAGTGGAAGGATCTTTAGAAAAAGTTTCACCTTTTTATATTTCTAAGGGTTTAGAGGGTCTGGTAGGGACCCTAAATACCATAAAAAGCTAAGGAACGGGACGCTGCTGCTGGAAACAACTTCCAGTAGGCAAGCTACCCAACTCCTGAACTGTGAGAAGCTCGGGGAGTTCGCCGTCACCTGCGAACTCCACAAATCCCTTGACAGCAGCAAAGGCGTTGTCACCCGCCGTGACTTAGTTGACATAGGGACCGAGGAACTCGTTAAGGAGTGGAAGGAACAGAAAGTGGTCGAGGTACGTCAGATCACTCGAAGGGTAAATGGCAGTATTGAAAAGACTGCCACCTTCGTCCTGACGTTTGACACTCCAATACTGCCAAAGAACATCAAAGCAGGGTACATTAATTTGAACGTCCGTCCGTATGTTCCGGACCCGATGCGCTGTTTCCAGTGTCAGCGGTTCGTACATAAGACGGCGTCTTGTAAAGGAAAACCAACCTGTGGTAATTGCGGGAAGGGCGCACATGAGCCGGGTGTTAGTTGCACGCTCCCACAGATGTGCGTCAACAGCTCCGGGTCGCACCCTGCCTGGAGTAGGGAGTGTCAAGTGTATCTTGAAGAGCGCAAGATACAGGAGCTGAAGACCAAAGAGCGGATTCCCTATGGAGAAGCTAAAAGGAAGGCCAAGTCGCTCGCCGCTCCAATTTTCGGAACTACTTTTGCTAAGATGGCTTCAGCTCCCGTCAGGAAGCAGAGTGTTGCTACCCAGACGTCAGTTGCAGACATGAGCACTAGCACAACGTGCTCATGTCAGTGCAAATGCGGTGCAAAATCCGCTAAGATCGCAACATCTAAGACCGCGGACGTTGGTAGCAGCACGTCTGCGTCCTCGACCACACCAGCAGCAGCGAAGAAGGATGCACCAGCACTGATAGCGAAAACAACGCCACCTCCAATAACACCACGTGCTATCACGGTGGTAGCATTGCCAACTGCTACAAGTGAGAATGGAGGCAGTCAGAAGATCCGTGGCCCGAAGTTTAGACTGACGGACCCGACTCACTTTGTGAAATCCCCCTCTCCGTCCCCTCCCAGACTACCAAGTAGTAGGGAGAAGAAGGGGAAAGGGGCGAAGAAGAAGCAGAAGAAGAAGAAGAAGAAGAAGAAGAAGAACAGCCAGGAGACAACTCCCCGTCTGTGTGGCTGACACCTTTACAGTCAGCCATGCGGGCGGTATTTCTGTTGCTGTTTTAATATTTTAGTTTGCTTTACCTTCTGCGTGGCCGACCAAGTCAGAGTCGGCTACGAAAATGATGTTAAATAACGCTGTTAAACCAGGTTTTAGTTAGGGCGCTAATAACCTAGATGTTGACGCGCCCTAAAGCCATAAAAAAAAAGTAAATAGATGCAATTAAATTTAATACTGATAAAACAGTTAAAAAATGTGGAGTTGGTAGGTGAGCATTGGAGGGAAGTTAAATTTATCTGTAGAAATTACTGTATGCTGTTACTGAGATGATAGAAGAGATGTGCTGGTTCCCATTGAAAAGTAATGGTAGGCACATACTGGTGAGGCTTCGACAAATATTGGAATGAGTTACCAAGAGAAATGATGAATAATTTACCGAAAACTTTGAAAAAATTTAAAGATAAAATTTGTAGAGGGCAAATGTAGGTAGGTGCAGGATAGGGGGAAGATGGGTGTGTAGGGAAATTGCCACCGGAGCCTGTGCTCCATCGCAATTAAATTAAATTAAATATTTCGGAATGGCGTAGGAGCGGCATTTTGAGAGAAAGCGAGGACCATGCTCTTGGTTTCTGGCGTAAGTAAGTATGGAAGATTTTGTTTGCTGGTTAAGGAAGTCAGGGATTAGAATAAATTATCGAGGGATATGGTGAATAATTTACTCAAACAGATAAAGAATTGAAAGTGATCATTTGTGTAACAAAAGTTAGCGACTTAGTGTGTTGGGAACTGTGCATCGGCGCAGAGATATCAAATTACACCTTAATAATAGTTAATTAGTTTAATTGAAACCACGTAAAAACATATGAGTTATGAACAAAGATGTACATGTTCTAGAGAATACTGCTGCTAAACTTGGATATTAAATAACCTAATATAATTATGTCACAGTATAATTAATTCGGAAATGTGAAAGTTAAATATTAAATATCTGCTTTGCTGCGGTGATTATCAGAAGATGAATAAGGGGAAGTCCAATTAACGTGAGGTGGTTTTTTCTTCTTCTTAAATTTGGTTAAGATATGGTGGAACTTGCTATCCCCTCACGTGAGATTTACCTTATAAGTTTAGATTTTAAACAATTAAATTTACCGGTTTTTGATATGTTCATGTATTTTGCTTGATGCCACTAAAAACCTAAGCTTTAATACTGACGTCTTCTACGTATTACATTTATTCTGTAAAATCAGAGAAGAAAAATAAAATAGAAAGGTGACGTGAGATTTTGCCGGATTCCTCCTCTCCCCCCAACCGCCATTTTATCACACGTAATTAATGGACGTCTCCTATTGAAAGTAAGATAAGAAAGTAGAAAGAAACATGTAATCTGCGATTCTTAAATACCGGTATTTTGGAAATACGAGAAACAAATTAAACTTTTGAAGCTTGACCACATAGTAACCAACGGCGTTGGGGAGATACCTGTGGCTTCATACTCTTCATCCGTTTTTGGCCACAGTTTAGACTGAAGATAACAGGAGCTTGCAGAGAGAAACGATAGCTGGCATCATGAAAGTTTTGAGGTTAAGAACAGATTTTTAATTTCCTGCTTCTGTGTCAGTTCTTGTAGCGCCTTAAAACTACCTCTGTTTTAAGGCAGACCTCAAGTTTTCAAACTGTGAAAACCACACCAAAATATATTAGATAGTTTTGTAAAATTTATATACAAGCATTCTCAAAGGAACTGTTCATTTTTCAGGATGAAAGATATCCTGTGTGTCAATACCTAGCTCAATACCAAATTTCATTCAAATCCGTTTAGCTGTTCGGTGCAAATGAGTAACGAAGATCAGTGCAAGCAAACCTTTGAATTATTTTATAACTTTATTGGGTTACAGCGATTTAATTAAACTGCAATGGAGTGCACGCACCAGAGGCAATTTCCCTACACACCTGCTCTTTCCTGTACCCACCTACTTTTGCACTCTGCAAATTTCAACTTGAAATTCTCTCAGTATTTTTGATAATTTACTCGTAATTTCTCTTGGTAACTTATTCCAATCCCCGACACCCTTCCTACGAAAGAAAATCTTTCCACACCCTTGTGCCTGAAATCGAGTGCCAGCTTCTGTCTGGTCATGGTCATCTTTTCCCTTCCACGCATTACTTTTAATTCTTACACCAATATCTTTCCATGCCTCATCACCAATACATGCCTTGTACCCTACACTCCCATGACTCTCTTCACCCTCCTCCTGTCTTCCAATGAATCCCATTCCAGCTCCTTTTTCATATCATTTACTGATAGTGTTCTGCAGTAGAAATGGGTCGTTCGCGAGTGAATCAGTTCTTTAGAGCAATTCATTTAAAAGAGCGAGTGAGCAGTCGCTCACTAAAAAGTGAGCGGTAGTTCGTCTAGGTGAATCAGTTGATTCCGAAGATCATGAAGAGCTAGCTAGCTCACGTGGGTTTTGTGGACTGGAGTAGAGGTGGGCAAAGTGACTCACTAAAAAGAGCGGTGTTCATTTGATCACTCTACGAAAAGAACTAGTTCTTTTCAACTGTTCACCAGTTCACTGGCTCAGTTTAAAGAAAATGAGTAGTTATATCCATTTTGAGTGTAGTATCTGTTCGTTTTATTTACATTTATACTGATTACTTAGGTTAATCTCACACTGGTTATTTTCATTTATTTTTTATTTATCCCGAAACATTTTTGTTTCTTAATACTACCGGATTACTTTCACGCATAAAAGGCCATATCAAAGAGTAAATGAAATATTGTTCAGCTTACTGAGAATATTTGATATTTGAGCATAGATAATTTTACATTAATTTATTTAAAAACACAAAGAACAATCAATTTTAAAGAACTTTTTGCTTTAAATGAAATGAAGGTTACTGTTCACAAGTAAAATTTTACTTATTTTGCCATTCAGCAACCTACTTCTCTTTTCATTGTAAATTTCTACAGCTTTTGAAAATATTCTTTCACAAGGCACGCCTGTAGCCGGAATACACAAAGAGAAACAGAAAGAGAAGCGGAGCGGGACGTCAGATTCGAAAGAACTAGCTCCCCATTGGCACTGCTCCGCGCTGTGCTGAGCGATCGCGAACAAACTAGCTCTTCTCGATCTTGGGCATTTCTTATTCTTTCAAAGCGGAGTGGATAAACAATGAACGGCGAGGAACAGAGAACAAACGTGAGTCGGGCCGCGGACGACAGTGGCAAAGCCGAAACCGACTTACTGTTGGCGCACACTCGATTGAACACCGACACACCACCGTCATTACGGCTTCCAAGAAGAACTGCCGCTCACTTTTAGTGAGCGACTGCTCACTCGCTCTTTCAAAAGAGCTGTTCTAAAGAACTGGTTCACTCGCGAACGACCCATCTCTAGACTGGAGAGCTAAAAAAAAAAAAAAAAAAATTTCATCGGAAAGTGGGGGTATAACCGGATTGTGAGGGGTGAGACCTAAAAAAATGAAAAAGGTTTCAAATAAAACTGAGCAAGTGAATCATTCAAAAGAACTAGTTCTTTTCATTGAGTGATCAAATGAACGACCGCTCTTTTTAGTGAATCACTTTGCCCACCTCTATTCTGCTGTAACGTCTAGAGAGAAATCTAACAACCCTTTTTTGCGCCCCTTCCACCCAAAATGTGGGTTCCAGTAGGATTCAAGTTTTGGTGTTCATATGTTTACAAGCAAACCGTTAAGTAAGTTTGGCTCCTTTTTACTGTGCACACTTATGCGGTTTCTTTCATTAATTCGACTGAATGATTCAAAATGGCAACAGTTGCCAAAGTTTTGTAAACTATTTAGGTCATACTCTCATCACCTGTAGAAAATCCTTTCTACCACTTGCACCCAGTGAATTTATTTCAAGATACTTACTCTTTATACCCTAAATTAGCTGGAACTTACATTTGTAAAAAACTTTATTACTTTTTTTTATATTCATTCCATTTTGACCAACCAATATACCCCTTCCAGAGGAATCCTGTAGTTGTTCAGAATTCTCTCTCATATTAATCCTATTATAAAGATTAACTTCTAACTGTGAATCAAACACATTTATTCTGGCTGTACGGCTTGCCGAGATTGAGGTTACTAGAGCACGATAGCTGAATGGCATTAGAATAACGAACAACAGTGATCCCAATACATTATCCTGGGGCAAACCTGCTTTCATTTCCATCTCTTTTGATACTGCATTTCTTACTATAGCCCTTTGCTTCCTTCCTTTTAAGAACTCTGCCCAGCATGTTTAATTTTTCATCCACCCCAACAGTTTTTACCATATTTACCACCACTTTATGGTTCACTCCATCAAATACCCTGGAGAGACACAGTGCTATTTCTTTTTATACTATTAACTGGACATCTCATCTTTTTTTCCCCTAACGTATCTTGCAGATAGCCCATTACCTGAAATTCACACGGATAATCTCTCTCAAAATCATCATGCTGATTTGCAAACCATTTTCTTAATGTGCTTGCATACCAAGCTCTCCAACTGCCACTGAGGTCAAAATAATTGGCTTGTAATTTCCAGCCCTTTTTGTCTCTCTCTTTTATGGATTAGTTCTGCTCAAGGGCGTATCCAGGATCAGAACTAGAGGGGGGCAGGATTTGAACTAGGAGGGGGCAACTCATTCCAGGAAGTGGGGTGAGGGACTGAAACATGACATTACAAAATCAAACCTATTCAGGAAACTATTTTTATCATTGATTAATATAGTAACCCAACTACTTAATCTAAGGACCTACTATGTAGTTAATTAAGATCGTAAGTCAGTTAGTTTTTTATGTAAATATTAATTGTCTCAGATTTACAATTTCAATAATTTTGTTTGTTAATATCTCATTGTGTTCTTTCACGAAATTTCGATGCACACTCATCAGACATAATCCAGTTAATCTTTCTCTCCCAAAGTGCTCCTGAACTAGTTCTTCACTCGTCGAAGCGTACTGAAGACAACTTAATTTTTCTTCTAGGCGGGGGGGGGGGGGCAGCAGCCCCCCTCTGCTCCTCGCTGGATACGCCCATGGTTCTGCTATAGTACTTTTATAGTCCTCTGGTAAGCAGAGAGTGTAAATGTCATTTTGAAGACCATTACTTTCGGGGAATCATAGGAATATTCGGTTGTCGAGCTATTGGCAATTGGTGATCATTGGCTTGCTGAGCTGGAGCAGTGAGCAGCCAGGAATTTGCTCGCTTGCAGTCACCTCAAAGTGCAGTCCCCTTCCCAATTGTAGGTCGGCCGAGGCGGCTTGGGCAGTAGAAGCTATCAAGGAGTGGTCTTTACTGTCGGGCAGTCATCCAGTGTAGTCGAGCATATTTCGATAGCCACCTGTTAGGAGCCTGCCACCCTCCCATGCACCTCGCATCTGCCTAACAATTAACTATTAAAGTTCGGGGCTTAGATAAATTGGTGACAGTTGGAATCCACTTTGCGGCAGGTTTTAAACTGTATTATTCAGTCTTAAAGGCCAATAAACTTCCTTCATGTAGTAAGAACTTAAATCAGTTTCTAACCTTCGGTCTGTGGCCGTCAATCCACAGTGGTGTCAAGGATTAGCACAAACAGCCCAATGGTAAGGTTCTAGAGGTGCTGCCAGAAGAACAGAGGAGATGTTTCGAGCAGAACAGGAATTTCCTAAGGTTAGTTCGTCAGCACACACCTATCCACACTAGACTTGGCCAAACAGATCCTGACAAGAGTCTAAATAGTATTCCTACATACGGAACAACGGCATATTCTCTTCTCTTCAGCACAGCAGTACTACTATTATCCTGACCAATTTCACAACACTTTTTTAACTTAGCTAGTCTCTTATATTGAGGATCTGTTCCAAGTTTTGTAACCTGCAATTGTGGAGAAACATTTGCTCTGATTTTTTCCTCCTATTTCTTGACAAAAGTTCCTAATGCTCTCAATCAACCAGTTATTTAATATCTCTGCCTTTTTCATTTTCTCAGCAACTTCTGAATACATTCATTCTCTTCTATTAATTTTCTAACATAGCCATATTTAAAAAAAAAAAAAGTTTTTTTTTCCCTTACAACGTTCACTGTCCCCCCTTCAACCATATTTTTCATGGATGCATCTTTAGCTTCCCTCATTGCTGTTATTAATTGCTTGGTAAGTAGTTTAAATTGTTCCCTACTGCCATTATTGTGTTGTTTTTTTCTTCTTTCCAACAAGGATAGCCTTTTCACTTCTCTATGTAGGGTCTGTGGTGCCCTTCTTTACTTGTTTGAATGAACATTTCTTCCCTCATCTTAATTACCTATTTCAAATATGATTTTTACCAAGCTAAATTATTTCATTTAACTCCTTTTTCACTACTGAATTTTCAAACTAAGTTTGGGTAGAACTATTATTAGAACATATTATATTACGCGACAACAGTTTGTAAATATGTCCAGGCAGCATTTTGTGCTACAGAAAATTAAAGGCTTCTTGTAAAAGAAGTTTCTCACTTATATGGTAGTCGCTGCAACTCTCATTTAACAGCAACTGTCGAATGTGATTCATTGTATATAGGTGATATGTTACAAGAAGTTCCTTCCTAAACACTGATTGCTATACTGTATCGATATCAACTGAATTTTTTTAGATTATTTCCATTATTTTGATAAATAGTTTATAATTTTGTTACATATGGCTGATGAGACAGTAGTTAGAAACTACTAAAAATCTGAAATGTTTGTCTCAAGAACTTCATCATGTAAAAGCTGTAGGTAGGGAAGTGTATCTGGGATTAAGAACTACAGACGTAACAGTTCCGACATTATAACAGTCAAAGAAAAATAAAGCCATATTTATTAGTTTGTGAATTTGGGGGGGGAAAGGCCCTTGACTATGTTTAATGGGAAAATATATACATAATTTAATTCTAAAATAATGACACAAAGTCCATATATGAGAGTCAAATGTTTTATAATACCATGTCTTGTGTCTGCTAAAAGAGGCTGAGGAAAGGCTATAGTTTATCATCATATAGACGCAACAATTAATGAAGCGAAGGAAAAATTTAAGTGACATAAAGAGACAAGGAGAAACAATCAGCAAACTGCATTTTGCTGATAACAGTGTCCTGCCAGCAGATGAGAATATGAAGAAATTACTGAACGTCAGGAACAAAATACTGGAAGAGGAATTTGTGTTGAACATAAACCATGAGGGACATGGTGCTACTGCCATGTCATCAGAAAAAAAGTCTATTTCAAAGCAAAACATTTTTGGACTCCTTTTTCTAAACTTTGTAGCCATATTATCTTATTTGAAAGACACGTGGTACACAAATATAGTACATACGCTTTTTAGTTTCGTGTTTAATGTGTATCACTCTTTTGGTTTCATATTCCTATGATGGCACTGGTTCATATTTGTTCTTTAATGAGCCGTTATCCAAAAAATCAGTTATCTGTACACCGCCCGTCCACAATGATTTCAGATTGTCGATCTTATTTAGTGAAGTACAATTACAACTAATGGCTGTTTTAAGAACGATATCAAAAAACAGATTGGCAGAGATTTCCTCAAAAGTAGAAACTTTTTTTGTACTGCAGAAGTGAAGATAGGAATTTTTAAATAACAGAAACAGTGAAAACTGAAACTTGCTTGCTTGAAAGTTGGGAATGACACAAACAAGATACATGGGTCATGTTTTAAGAAAAGAGGGATTCATCTACATCTACATATATACTCTGCAATACAAAAAATTGTGGGTGGCAGAGGGTGCTCAGCACCATAGCTAATCTCTTTGCTGTGCATTCCAATCCCTAATGGTACGAGGGAATTACATTATTAGTGCAGGAAGCAATTGTTGGGAGGAAATATAGAGGAAAATACAGATTAGACAGGTGGAGCAGATAGCTGAAGATGATGTTTATGTTATGTGAAAATGGCAAGATTATCTCAGAACAAGGTTAAGATGGAGGACTGCAGTGACAGGGAAAGCAATTACTGCAGAACTCTGGTATGTGGCAAATGCTATATGATTTATACAAATCTATTACAGATACAAGATAAATACGATTGGCAGGAAAAAATTCATGCTTGGAAGTACACACCGATTTGACTTGTATCCCTTCTCTATAATGTTGGAATAACCAGCTGCCAGTTCTCCAACACTGTACGGTTCACAGCAGTCAGTGTCGCCGAGCAGAATATGGGTGGCAGGCTCAGTGATTGGATCAGCCGGCCACTCAGTCGCACTCAGGTATAAAATTCCCAATCACCTGGCAGATAAAAAGTCGCACCAAAACGACCTGTCTTTTCAAACATATTTTTTTATGGGTGTGAATATTATCCTGTGCAAACCTAAGCACGCCTCAAATATAATTCTCCGACATTTATGAAATACAATTTTGAAAGAAAATATTTTTTTAAAAAGTTAATAACTCGGCTATGGCCCCATTCCCATCAGCCAGGTCTTCAATTGTGTACTTACACAAATTTTCGTGGTGTCTCAAATACCTACCCAAAAATGTGAACTAGCCCTCTTGCTATAATAATTAACAACTTGGAGGAGAGCAAATTGCCAGGAAGGTACATGATTTAAAAGGCAAACTGCCTCCTTAAATGCACACCCATTGAGCTTGGTTTCCTAATCACTCAGCTTTCAGTTGTTCCACATTTCGGGAATGCAATAGAATTCGGTGTCTCAAGCTAACTGTGACCTTTTGAAAATGGAGGAAAGGAAGAGAGGATTTTTACATTTTTTAATGAATCGAGGGGGGGGGGGAACTAGTAAATCACCTGAAAGCTATGAAAAAGCTTCAAATTGGAATCCTGCTAATAGAAAAATGAAACAGCCAAAAAAAAATACTGAGTGTCCACTTTCACTCGTTGGTTGGCTGCCATAATATAATTGCATGGGGGGGGGGGAAGAAGCCTTTTAAGGAGAAGGGAAACCAGAAGTCTTCACACAATACCTCTGAGAGATTCACTGATCAGCAGAAAAATAAAGTTTGTCTCCCAGATTGTACATCCTGCTAACATTATGAAAAGTCCAACAATTCAGCTGCATTACCAAAGGGTCTCCCTAACTGTGGAAATATAACCTGGGTCAGAATATGAATTAACACTAATGCAGCGGCATCAAACATTGACATTTGAATCAAAGACGGTATATGGAATGAGAAGCAAAGCTTGAAGAAAGCAGATGCACTGCAAATAGTGCTACAGTCCATTCACGGCAAATTGGCAGTTCAAGGTCACCTGAGTGAGCTCTGCCACATGGTTCCGTTTTCTTGAAAGAAGGGCACAGCCCAAAATATTGTGTTTGTTGAGTGTTTCTTGTTGCTGCTTCCCTCATCCCTCCAACTTTTGTAAGGTATATTTTAGTTTTCCTTTCCATATGAATATTGCACCAGTACAATAAAGTGTGTGGAAGATCATTCTGACAGACAGTTACAATATGTTCCATGGGAAGGAAAGGGTGCTTTACAGTAGAATAAGGAATGTTAACAGAGGGCAGCAGAGGGCACAGCAACACGGAAACAAAAACAGACACAAATACTGTAGAACTCCAATTATCCAAACTCAGACTATCCGAATCACTTTTTTAAGACGTGCGGGGAACAAGTTGAAAGGCATACCAACTGAAAAGATAAGGAAAAGGAGAGAAAAAAGATGCTCAAGGAAAGGAAAGAGACAGCAGAAGATGGGGATGATGTGCCATTGAGGAATTCAGAAATATTCTTTTAAAAATTCCTGTTCAGAAGTTAGTACTGAAGATTTAGGAGAGTGGGTGGTGTGTGATTCGTCAGACCCTGGGTATGAAATTCTAAATGATGATGAACTTATTGAAAGTGTGAGAGAAGAAAGTGTCGAGGAAGAAGATGACCTTAATGTCGAAGTTGAAGCAGACACGGGACCATCAGCTAGTCAAGCATTTGCCGGCCTTGAAACTGCGCTGATGCAGATGGAGCGTCAACCCGAGTGTGACCACATGCAACTTCTCACTGTCAAGCGGATGCGCGACTTGGCTGCCCGAAAACGGATGAATAGTCAAACAGCTTACTTTGACCGAGATGTTCATTAAGCAATGACTTCTCTTTACAGTACGGTACATACGTATTGTACTAATTTACAGCACTTGTAATTACGCTTAACATGTAGAAGTGTTGCCTTTTCATTTAATTAATTAAAAGCTCTTTTTCTTTAAAAATAGTTTTTTTTCTCGTTTCCCAGCATACTTACAGCAATTAATTAAAATACTCTTATTTGGAAAAAAATCAATTATCTGAATTTTTGAGTATCCGAATGGGGTCCCGACCCAACTGATTTGGATAATTGGAGTTCTACTGTACGGGAAAGTTTCAAGCAATGCCCTTCTTTAACAGGTGGGATAGTTATGAGCGACTGAAGCAGGACTGGAATCCTACATTATTAAATGCAGTCACATTACCATCCCTCCTGAAGAAGGTCTTTGTACAGAGACTTTGTATATCTGTGTACATGTGCTTTTAGTTTGTGCTTCCATGCCCTCTGCAATGATTAAGTTTCCTACAGATAATTCATAATTTTTGGTACCATGGTCATAGTTCAATTTAATGAATAATCTCCTATTTATCTCAATAATGAGCAAGACAAAACTGATGTTTCTGGGGTCTCTTCCAACAATTTGGAAAATAAATTTTATAACTTCATTTATTGGATTATTATGTTTATATTTACTGTAAGTTGCACTATTTTTTCCCCCTTCAGTTGTTCTTTTATCATTGAACTTACCAGCTAAACACCACGTTTCCCAAAGTTCAGATATATTCAAGTTTTCTTCGATCTGGGCTACGCAGAAAGTAACTTACATTTGTCCTAGTGCGGAGATAAGTGGGGACGGATATTGGTGTCAATACGTTTCTACTCTCTGTACGCATCAAGCTGTCATAGCATCTGTGATTCTTATACATTGTCGGTTTGAATTATTAAATGTGTGCTTCAATGGAAAATCCCAAGAGTTGTGAGGTGCGTTCAGTAATTACATTTTTACTGGCAAAAAACCTCATCGGCAACTCTGTGAGGTGTACAGAGACGGAGTAACTAGTGTGGGTGGATTGAGGCAGTGGAGAATTCAGTTTAAAAATGACTGCACCAGCATTCATGATGACTGCAGCGATCGACCCAGTCTCGTGACTGATGTACTGATAGTTAAAATCATGATAAAATTTGTGAAAATCGCCGATTTCCAATTATAGAACTCTCACTTCATTTCCCCTGAATTTCATGAAGTTTACTGCATGAAACAGCATTGGAGAAGCTTGCTTTATCACAAGTTTTGTGCAAGATGGGTGCCAAAAATCTTGGCGGAAGACCACAAAAAACAGTGTCTTCCTGCATCACTGAATTTCCTCCAAGCTTACAAGGATAACAACACACTTCTCGACCGTATCGTAACGGAAAACAAGACGTGGGTAAAACATGTGAATTGTGAGACAAAAAGACAGTCCATGCAATGGGAGCACACAAGTTCTCCCAGAAAAACAGTAAAGTGTTTGCAAATATCGCCAGCCAGAAAGATTATGGCAACCAGTGGTTGAAATCCAAGGCGGCAGGTTTCAACAGACGGAATTAAAAACCATGTGCATCGTTATGACAAGTGCCTCAATTTAAATGGAGACTATGTAGAAGAATAGTTTACGGCTGTCGCTTTCAAATATATATAATATTTTTTTTTTAATTCAAAATGTAAGTTACTTTCTGGACAGCCTTCATATATGCTTGCTTTTGATAACCTCTCTTGTTCTCTCCATTGATCCAATAACAATAACATTTATATAAAAATCCATATTATGACCACAGAATAAAAGAGTAATGCTCTTGTTTGAAGATCTCTCGGGCGTGCAGCCGGGTCATTTGGTCGTAAATGTACGAATTTTCGATGGCGTACCGTGCCATCATCTTCAGGTAGCATCCAGTGGTCGGCGTGAGGACGCTACCTGAAGATGATGGCACGGTACGCCATCGAAAATTCGTACATTTACGACCAAATGACCCGGCTGCACGCCCGAGAGATCTTCAAACATCAGATCCGCCGGGAAAACTTACGATTTCAGTAATGCTCTTGTCACCAACCGTAACAGCAAATCATAATGACCGAAGAAAAGCTATGTTGTATAGTAACAATTCACCTCATTTTTATTTTTAAATATGCTGGAAAAAACTGATTAAAATTTACCGTAAGCCTATAATATGTATCAAAGGCAATGACAGAATGATGATATGGAAGTAAACTTGCGAATTTATTCACAGTTACTAATTTAAACTAATTAAAAATCAAATCAGAAATAATCAGAATTAAGTTTTCCAGCTACACATTGGAAGGAGGAAGATTAATGACTGCTTTAGAAACTGGTTTTTGCAAGGATCTGTAGGAGGCACTGTTTTCATGCTCTAAGTTTGTGTTTAGAATGCACATACAACAAGTACTATACCGCTAAAACATATTCTTTATTTTTTTTTCAACACATAACTCTTGTATCATCTAGAAAGATAAACATATGAACAAAGATGATGTTCCTTCATCCAAACATTTAAACAGTGTTATTTTATAAATTAAAACATTTGTTTCCAATTGACAATACCAGAGCTATTTAACATAAAAAGGATGAAACATTTCACAGATTAGATCTCCATAACAAGAGATTTTGAATGTCACCATTAAAAATTTCTTTTTTTTTACAATCTACTGCATTAAGATAAAAAGAAATCAGAACAGTCATAATACCTACATTTACACGACTTTTGCACAAGACAAAAGCTGCTCCATTTATTTAGAAATAATTCTCCATTCATTATTTTACAGCATTTCAATCAAAACTGACATTTATATCACATCATACCTTTTTCACACTAACACATACCAAGTGAAACACAAAAATACATATAACTTTTTTTTTTTTGGTTTTTTCCCTTTCTCTTTTGTTACATCCTTCAGATTAAGACATTCATTTCCGAAAAGCTGGAATGTCTATCCAGCTTTAAAAAATTGGATGAAATAAAGGCAAAGTGACCAATGAGTTTAGAGACCCCGCCAACATTATAAAGCAGGATGATGAATAGATAACATTTCTCTGTAATAAGTCAATAATATTTTATTAACATCGGTTCTCAATTAGGTTGAAACACTTACTATCACTAAATAACAACAAATGTATAAAGGAATCGTCTTCCACTCTGATAAATGCTACTTATCCGATCCGACTACCGTTGGTTTGTGAACACCTTTCACACACAAGTATTGGCCGATCTATAAGAACGTAGTGAATCCAACACACAAATGAAGAATGACTAAATTCTGTAAGACAAGAAAGCTCCTAAAACAAGTTAAACACCAAAATTGATTAAATTAATCACAGGCAAAAAATATATAACAGTCAAACACTTACACATCGTAAAACGTTAACATTCTTCTTTTCAGACAATGCCACATATGTTGGCAACTGTGATGATAATGAAAAATGATGCTCATTAGAACATTTATGATTGAAACTTGAACTTTATGCGGATTTCATTAGATGAGATTATGAGGTTCTGCAAAAATTCACAAGTCTCAATGACCATTATTACAAAAATTATTACAAAACAGTCATTCTAACAGACTGAAGACAGACAACAGTTTTATCATTGACATCTTCAACTACATTAGCAGCTTCTTCGTACCCAGAAACCTGTATTAAAAATATTTTCAAAGACGATCTTTCTCTCATTAGGCATAGGTTCAGCTTTTACTATGGTCTCTGTAGCAAATTAGTTTTACGATTTAGACAGACGACTGTTTAATTTAGTACAGAGTAGCAACACAACTCCCTCTCCGCTTTTCCCCAACGTCATCCGAAGAAATTGAAACACTCTCTACAGAATGTGTAACTTAAAAATATGCTAAAATTTTATGAACACATTAAATTTTAAAATCCATGGATTTAAACATACATTAATATTATTTCAATCGAGTCATAAGAGATTTTGCTCTACAGGAGATTAAATAATGTCAAAATATCTTACATTATTCAACAGACCTTGATTCAGCTACACACATGAAAATGTAATTTCTATTCTGACACAAAATGTCAATGAAGTTTTAACAAAATTAAACACCTGCTTTTGTGAAGGATTAAGTAAGTTTTGAAGATGCCCTGACACTCAGGTTGCAGATCATGAACAATCAGGTAAGCCCTAAACATGAAATAATAGGGAAGCAACAGATATAGAAAAAAACCATCCCATAAACTACTAACAACATTTTCATATAGACCTTTCATGAAAAATGGGACGGTGGGAGGGGGTTATCAACTACATACAGCAACATAAGCAAAAACAGGTGCCAGGAAGTGGTAGTAATCTTATCTAATTTACTTACATGGTAACATGCTCCACCACGACCCATCATGCAGCATTCCTAGAACTACGCATGCAACTAATACTGGCAAAGATCTCTACACTGTACAAGCTGACTATTATCAATTTAAACCTAAATTACACTTGAATGAAATTCCCTATTACATTTAACCACGAATAAGTAACTCAGCAAACTAAACCAACTCCAACATTAAATGTTTATTGCATCTTATACAGTAAAACATTCCACATTTTAATCAAGAACACTTCTGGAACTTTTTTAACTAGTGCAGATTAATTTTATATTCAGTTCCTTGTCTAAACATTGTTTAGTAATCAACATAAAAACAATAGCAATGAAACAACATGCACAGAGATTTAGGTACAAAGTGAAATTATTAGTTTGGAATCATCCCAACAAGCAATATATTGTTTTAAAAGCATAATGATTATTTGGCTATAGTGCTGGTGAAAATCTGCACAATAACTGCTGTTCAAATTTGGCCGAGTGTTAAATTTGTCAAATTTAAGTGCGAACTTCCTTAAACGTTTCTCCCCTCTGAACATTACTATAAAAAAAAGTCTGCATACACTAATTCACAAAAAAACTAGCTTTCTCATTGTTTCAGTTTTCTTTTTATACTGAATACAAGTTTCCATTTCCTTCCTCAACAGTTAAAAAAGTAATTACAGTACTTTAACATCTGAATTGTCATTACTTGAGCATCTCTTACATCATAATTGTGCTCTAATTTTCCTCTTTTATTTCCTGAAAATTGCCGAGTTCTTTGTAATAGAATTTATTCAATCTGAGATACAGGGCGTACTAATCAATTGATATTTCACCATAAAATACTATAAAAACAATATAAATAAATATCTACTAAGCTTCACAACTCTTTGGTATACATTGCATTACCTTTATTATATTTTTCTTTCTCCAAATTATCACAAAATAACCAACAAAGACCCTTACCACTAAACAGCTCACAAAAATTTCCATGGTAGCATTAGAATGTAAAAACTTAACAATAAAAAAACAAAATTATTTTAAAATTACCTATTCTCTCATCAAAATAAATTCAGACAACTTTAAATATGTTCTTCATATTTAACAATGAGGAAATCTTCAGAAAAAAAATATATATATTCTCAAACAAAATTACAACAAAGACGAATTCAAGTGAACAGCAAAAACGGACACTTGTTTATACACTGAGCAATCTAATCAGACCTATCTGAAAGAGCAAGAGTAGAACGTAAACACCAAGAAAGTTTGCCAGAAGAAAAAAAAAACAGTTTTCTGTTGGAAGAGACCATCCTCACATCCCTGATCAGCATTTTGGGAATTATATTAGAGAAACGACCTTTCAAACATGTATCTTCTATCACACGCTGCAAATGTAAATAAACTTGGCTGAATTAGTGACTTACATCTATTTCTTTTTTTTTTCTCTCTCCATGCAATTTACCTTCAACCCAATTTTCGACAAGCAAAGAAACACACAACTTTTTTTAAATTTACTACCAAGGGTCATGCAGTTAATACATGCAAAGCAATAATTACTACAAAAGGTGACAAAGTAGATATTATTTGCCTAACGATATCCCCTATATAGAATTCATATTTTATTTGGAGTTCTTCCAATTAAATATAAAAACTGAGTAGTGCTATAAACGAATAACTGTCAAATATTAGGCAATGCATTAATATATTCTTTAAATTCATTACAGTGAAGCAAATCACTGAATAATAAACTCTGCCGGCTATGAGAAGAAAAATTTAAAGGCTGAAATCTGAATATTAAGTAAAACATACTTTGAACTGCATTGTTCATAAAGATTTTTACTGTGTGCATCACCACTTGAGGATAATTAAAATGAAAGACATACACTGAACGGCTGATTTCCCATGAACACCATTCAAATAAACACACGGAAGATTTAATCATAAAATTTGACCATAAAAAATACAATTTCAAACATTTGGGCATCAAACCCAAATAATTTTAAAACAGAAATACCGACAGGGTACTAAATAAATCAGTTTGGATATTTGTGCATAGTGAGAAGATTAATCATGCTTAAATTGTTCAAATTAACTTCGGTGCAATGGGCTTCACACAGTCTAATCGCTAACGCAGTCACTTAAAAACACGGAGATAACTAAATAAATATTACAACCAAAGTAATATTTCATATACTTAAGTTTCATCGTTTACTACTGAAAATGGTCGTTTTAAAGTAATGAACTAACAACTCTTACTTTAGTGTTGATACATTTACATCCCTGCAGTAAAGCATTATCAATCGATAACACACTTAGTACGTTAGTTATACTCTTTAAGCAGTTTATAGAACATCCCACCACCAAACTCTTGTTAACAGTTTACTGAAAAAACAACTGCAATAGCACCTTTGTTAATTACCATTAGTTATAATTGCCTTTTTGTTGAATCAGCAGAGCATATAAACTCATAATATACAAAATTCTTCAAATATTGTAAAAAAACTGCAAGAATGTCAGACATTTTAAGAAAATTTCTACACTAGAAAAGTAATGGATCCTGCCACAAGTGAAAGCTGTCAACCAGCTCAAAAACTTCATGGAACTAAAACACAGATTAATTAATGGATTTGGCACCATATACTAAAAGGCCGACAAAGAAGTTTCTATCTCTTAAAAAAATTAATAATAATAATAAAAACTTCTCTTTTGACAACTAGATCACAATACCAGACATCTCTCAACAGATATACTGACCCCGCTTACAATCTTGGCGCAACCTTACTGAATATTACTTACATCGGCTAAACAAATGCACCAATTTCAACTCGAACTCTGCGCAATCTTAAAACTACAGAAGAAAAAAAGTATTTATCGGTGTTGAAAATTATTACAATGTTCTCGGGTAACAAGCCCAGTGGACGCAGGGCGCTAATGACCCCGCCGTCGACGCGCCCTTAAATCGCAACAACAACAACAACCCAGTGGACGCAGTGCTCACACACGATATTTTGTCGGTCAAAATGTCCGAAATAATGTTTGTAAACAACATGTTCACACTTCTGGTTACCCCAGAGGATTGTGTGGTAATTAGCTTCTTAAAATTGTTTTTCTGGCCATACTTTGTAATGCATATGGTCAAATTGAAATGTCTTACTTCTGAAACTATTACAAATCTGAACCATAAAAGTCTTAAGCAGAAATTTTAGCAGTTTAAGCCGCTTTGTCGCTCAAAAAAATATTCAATTCATACTGATAAAAGAAAATTGTGACTATACTTCAAACCTCATTAATTTGACGATTCCTGTCTTTGTCAGTGACGGGTTCTTTTTCCCATCCTTCCTTATTTTCTAAACCCCATTAATTTGAAACTTCTTTCGCCTGTATTACAGAATGGCCTTTCTTTTTATTTGCAGCTGCCCATTACAGGAAATGATTCAATAACAATGCCAGGAAACGCTTCAATGTCACCGTAACAGAATATGGATGAAAAAGTGGATTGTAATGAAAAGAAATCTGAAAACCAATCAATTGTGTAAGTTGACAGCACGACTGTTATGACAAAAAACACAAATTTATAGTATTTCAGGTGATAAATATCAAAAAGAGGGACAGTGGCGGATACTGCCAACTGAGATGCTGTACAGGGAACTGGAGCCCATCACGGATACTATACGTAAGAAGAGAATTTCACATCACGAGGACAGCAGAAACAAGACTGACAATAGGAAAACCGTGGAAGTTGAAGCAAAGGGCAGGATGGGGCAAGGAAGTTAGAGAAGATGTGGAAGAACTAGAAATAACACTAGAAGACAAGAAAATAAGATTTAAACCAAAAATAGTCAAATGACACACAATGAAGAGGGTATTTACAGATGAGGAATGACAAAGATTGCGTGAAAAGATGCAAGGCAATTCAGAAAGAACGGACCATGCACATGCCTAGGATAACCAGAAAATGATTGACTAAAGTGGTTCAATGAGACTAAAAGTCACGTAATAATAATTTCAGGTGATGGATTAGTCATGTCAAAGATGCAAAGGACACGGCAAGGTCAACAGGTACACAGAACTGAAGATGCCTCACGAACGAACTGAACCAACTGGAGGTAACAAAGCGAGTTTGATGGAGAGACAATACTGAGCGAAAAGAATGATGTAAATTTAATATTGCTGGAAATGGTGAAAAATACAAGAAGAGGAAAGAAAAATATTCATCGACAGCTTGAGACTACTGTGAGCATTTCCGGTCAGGTGTTTGGTAACTTAGGTCACAAAAGATGTTTCTTCATGAAAAGACACACAGATAGCTCTTCCTGTGGTAACAGGTCATTTGTGTAAAGGGTTTTTCCTGTTCATCCTCTTAGAAAGATAATTAGTGGTGATGCCTACATAATATGGACCACAGTAGTGAATGCAGATGATTTTATATACGAGATATATTGTCGTATGCCTGGTAACGGGGAAACTTTTCCCATTGGTAGGATCAGAGAAGGTGATTAAGGCTGGCTGCGTGCTTCAATTGAAGCAGCCTGGTCTATTGCTGGAAGATCCACGTGACGCTAAACCCTTCACTATTTGTTGCTGTAAAATCTTCAAAAAACACACAATATTATTATCGCCACTTTTTATGGTATTAAGCTGCCAAAATTCCTAGACTGTTTTCTCTCCCTGTGGTCTCTTCACCGCGATCGTCGCTTCCTAACAGTGATTCGTGTGGTATTGTTTTAATGGGTGCCCACCAGATGGCATTCCCATGTGCTCCGTCCCCTCTTTCACTAATCCAATGGATCACCTGGAATATTTTTATTTTCTTATTATCACAGAACTCCTGCCTTCAACTTTTATCAGTGAGGTGGGTTTTTCTTTCCCTGTCCGCGTTTGTATAAAATGAACGAGGGTAAACTTATAATACATTTCCTTGTTTAGCATACTTTTAAAAGTGTCATCAGCTTAATAATTTTGTTTTGTTTTTAATTTCTTTCATATTTTGACCAAAATTTTAAGCAGTACATCTGAACCTCTCATATCATTATTCCTATAGTTTATAAGAGTAAAATTTAATTTTCTGGAAATTTTGGAAGAGCAATATACATCTGCCGCTAATGTTTCATTGTTGGTGCAAGCGTCAATCTATTGCAAAAGATATAATCCAGAACTTATTGATAGTCAACAATCAATGACAAGAAGACAATAAAAGTCCCTTTGCACATTACTCTTTTTTATTTAAAAAAAACTACAACTCAATTTGAATAATAAAATCTTTGTAAAAAATATTTCCCTTCCATCCATCCCAATTATGTCTTTCGGTATTGGATCTATAACATTTCAAATAACTGTAATTTGAAATTACTTGTATTTGTTATTCAAATTATTCTTCAGATAAAACAACATAACATAAAATGAAAAATAAAATTTCTGTAGCAATTTTCCTTTCATCCATCCAAATTAAATTCTTCAATATCGCATCTGCAACATGTCAAACATAATTCGAAATTACCTGTCTTAGTTATTCAAATGCCCTCAGTCTGAAAGAACTCTCTTGGGTTAAAAACAACTTTCTCAAATTTGCAACTGGAATACTAAATATAATACAGATTTAAATTTAAAAAAAAAAAAAAAAAAAAAAAAAAAAACTGTATCACTCATAATCTTAGTTTACACCACTTCATGGAAAAAGCTTACTGCAACAATGATTTTGAAATGAAACAAACTATTTCCTCCTCAAAAATTCTCTTTAAAATGACTTAGATAACATCATATTATAATTTCATAATCAAACTCCATATTTTTCTCAAAATGAACATAGAACTTAGCAAACAAGCTGGCTGCTACAGATTTTAAAAAGAAAAATCTTAAAATAAACTAGAACAATTATTAGATTTTTAACAAATTGATCCAAAAGATGACACTACTAACTTTTGCGTCAAAATGTAACAATAAATCGACATTTATTTAGACCTGTACAAACTAGTACAACAGAAAATTCTTATGTTTTACTGCCCAAAGAAAAGTACAGTAACGCTTCTGGTATAAGTGAATTTAGAATAGATTTATAGTCTCAGCATAATATCAAGGACATTCACAAGCCACTAAACGGAAATTCAACAAGGGAGTTGGAACAAAACTAAAGTTTTATGTGATTCAACAATTTGAAAGACTCCAATGGATGCAACGGGAAAAGATCCTTTTAAATTTTAAAGAGATGAAAAGACTCAACAAATCAGAATTAATATGTGATATGTAGCTGAAAACATTCTCAATAACCTACAGTGACAATGTTTATAAGTATGGTAACATCAACAGTTGAACTACACAATGGAATAAATAAATAATAATAAAAAAATGTACATGCAGTTACCAGATTTCATCACTAAAGTGAAGAAGCAAAATGCAAAAGAATTACCTACAGAAACAAATATTAGTACGAATAAATAACTGCAATGACAACAGACGACTAGCAACATAAAATGTATATTTCTTTCTTCAAATATATATATATATTTATAAATATATTTATATATTTCTCTTTTATTTTTAAAATTTCAGTAAATATATTTATATATTTACAGTTTCTACTGTAGCACATAAATTTTACATGATCAAATTATTAAAAGACAGGATGATTTAAAACTCTGCATTCATTTTCAAACAATCATACTTTCTTTTACAGACAGAAGAACAAACAAGCTCACACAATCTATTTGTAACACACACACTGAGACAGTTGGGAAGAAGGAAACCTCTTATGCACTTGGCTTCAATTCCTTAAATTTTCTGTTGCACATACACTACAATATGTATGTACCTCCCCTTTGTGGAGTTACTGGCATTACCTAGAAGAGTCACATATGCAACAACGTTTCAATAGATTCCACAAAACAATTATTTTAGCTTACTACGTCAAAATAACGAGAAATGCAACACCACATTCACACCACTATAATCTTAAAAACTGAGTTTCTTTCTGTGGTTAAAACACAATTTTGTGCTGAATTGCAAGTCCAGTAGCATAAATATTACCTCCTAGCAAGTGTGCTGTCAGTTATCAGCTGATACAGACATTATAAAAATCCTCAGGTGTTAAATATTTACAATCATAACAAGCAATGGAAAAAGACAAATTACTAGCAACAGTCTCCAATCCCCATTTTCCTTAAATAATTTCAATTTTGCATTTACAGAGATTCATTTAATTGTATTATGAAGATATTAACTACAAGAAATTTTCAAGGAATTCTTAAATGGCTGTGAAACGGCACAAGTAAACAAGAGCGTATAAACTGCCATGAATAAGAATTTACTGACGCTTTATATTTATATGGAATGATAGGGAAATATGACCCAACACTTAACACAGATAAAGGCAGTTGGGACGATGAACACACACACAAAAAAAAAAAAAAAACAAGACATGCGCAATATTTGGGTCTACAGCCTTATACGTGCAGAAGTGAGATATTCACCAGATGACGGTCTCTGTTAGGCCGAAATATGAAGCTAGTCTTTTTTTTGTGCGTCTGTCGTCCCAGCCTCCATCTGTGATGGGTCGTATTTCCCTATTCTTCCTTAGTTTTATTGCCTTAAAGCTATTTTCCAGCTCGATTGTTATTATATGAAAAACACTTGTTCTTGCTTACGCTCAAAAAGTTAATTGAAAATTAAGTTATAAAGCTGAAAGTAAACCAGAAAGGTATGTTCGAAACAACAGAAGTAGTTCTAAAAATCTGACTTTCAAGCTGAGTAGTAAGGCATTGGTAGCATCAGTTCACAAGCATTATGCAGCTTACAAGCAAATGTCATTGAATTTCAGATGGCGTAAGAATCCTGATAGCAATGGAAAAAGTCTATGCCGAAAAGCCAGTTCAACATCTTCACTGTGTGAAACACTTACGGAATATTCATCAGCACACAGATTTTAATCCATCAAATTAAAAAGAAAAGTATCTACCAAAAAAGGCAGGAGGGCAGTGAAAAACACAAAAATACAAATACCTATTCCAAACCCCGTTTTTTTGTGAACAGATGAGACACGTGGTGAGGAGTCGGATGTGTAAATCTCAACGCTTGCCGCGTAAATGAACTCCGAGGTGGACGATACAAGGGTGATGGTGTTGGTTGAATACTAAGTAGATAATCGATAACTGTGGGGAAATATTACAGCAGGGAGTGGGAGTAAATAATAAAAGTAATAAAATAAGGTTTCATATCTATCTATCTGTATACATAAAAGGCAAAGTTCATATTTGTATACGTTATAGACCAAAAAAACTACCCGACCAATTTGCGCCAGGTTTTTTGCAAAAAGGACCACGTTGTCCACAGAAGGTTTAAAGCTACTAAAATCCTCAATCTGACCAGTAGAAAGAAAGCAGAATGAAATAAACAGAATAGATTACACGTGTCACAGTCACGTGCTACAGAATCATCACAATAACCTGAAGCAGGAATTAAGGCAATCTTAGTCTCACAGCGATTGAAACAAACATGACAGTAGTCAATTAAGAATGCAAATTAATAAACTAAATGAACTGATGAAACTTCATAGTACTGAATTTGAGTATAATTAGAAAATTGAAAATAGCTTGCTTCCAGTTGTGGTTGCTGAAAGTATGAACAAAGTTTACATACATTGCAACACATTAAAGTTGAGAAGGAAGCAACTGATACATAAAGTTTAATTCTCACCATTAAAAGCATCAATAGAGCCATTATTTTCGTTAGCCGCTGGTACAGCAACATAATAGAAGAATTTCTTGAATAATGTATAAAATTATAACGTGTTTACAAATGATTTCAAACAACTTAAGATGATTTAAGGCATAACATATCAGGATAGGGAAATGAGCCATCACTTACCTTTGATGGATGGGCGTGAACATACAGAAAAGACAAAAACACTCGTTAAATTAGGATCTACCCCTTTAACAACCCCAAATTACTTTATCTTGTCTTGTCTTTTCTGTGTGTTTACACCCCACATCCATTATCTTGAGGTAAGTGGTGGCTCATTTCTCTGTTCTAATTTGTTATTCCTTTTCACTACTTGGCACCTTTCATTTCATATATAATTCTCAAACCTAGCAACAGTGAGGCTTTGCCGGGTCAGTAAGTCATATACATAAAAATTAGAATATAGGGATAAACCGCTGCTTACCTCAGATAACGGAAGCGTGGTGTCAATGTACAAAAATGATACAATCGCAAATAAAACACGGTAATTATCGGTTTTATACACTTCCCCAGCAGAACAACGTCACAAACTCGGGGCAGGAGTCAAAGATCTATTGTTGTCAATTTGAGACAGTTGAGGAGATGAAAAATGTGAGGGGGCCAGGTTCAGAAATTGAGAAACATGGACTGTGTTATGATAATGAATTGAAGCCAGCACCACAGATGAAGATAAGAAGGTTATAACAAACAAATGAACACAAACAAACTTAACATCGGTAACAATGAAAGGAAAGAACTGCCGTGAGGCAATATTTATATGGAAAGGGCAGATAAAATACACCCAACACTCACCAAAGTTGAAGGGAGGAGAGCAACAGCTGAGAGTGGCTGCATCGAACACAAGGCTTACGTGAGCCCAGCCACTTCTGTTTACTTGAAAAAGGGTTTTATCCGAAATATTGTATATCCTTGTTTGTGTATTGCTTTGTGTTGCTGCTGTCCTCCTCCCTTCAACTTTGGTGAGTGTTGAGTGTATTTTATCTGCCCTTTCCATATAAACAAACTTAACAAATATTTTGGTATAAACCTTAATCGTATTTGAGGCTGGACATCTGGCAAGGGGATCAGTTAAGCACACACGGAGACCTGAAAGATCACCAGACTTCGTTACTGCCGTATGTCTCAATCTGTTTGTGACGGTCCTGTACAGTTTACCAACTTCTGCAAGTTTTTATGGCTTCTTGCTCATGATCCCCAAAAACAAAATGCAATCCAAGAAAATTCATATACCAAGAAGCAATTTCCATCATCTGAACAACGGTGCAGGTGCTACAAATTTTTCACTGTCTGGCAATTCTAGCAACAAGAAGAAATTTCCAAGCAAAATGAGAGCAAGGAAACTGAATGCAATGTATGACCCACTGATAGACATTGATGGTTTGATGCATTAACTCGAGCTGACAAAGCCGCTAGTAAAATGTCGCAAACATTAAGTATGTACTTTTATTAAATGTGCAGACATGTATTTGGGATTTTTTAAAAAAATTGATTTAAAAAAATACTGTGTATCTATTTTGTGTTATTTTCTTTCCAATAACTGATAAAAATTGTTTATATCTATATACATAGTCATGTGGGAGGAATATATGCGGTTACACCTCGATTCCCTTGCCATATGTATCCATCTATTCAAAAGATTAAATTTCGCCACCAAAATATTGTATTAAGTAATTTGTGTGTTCATCTTTGGATTCCTACTTTAATCTATGATGGCAAGCAAAATGCTGGAATTGGCATATCAATTTCGAAGGACTATTGTCGATATGAAGGACTTATACCAAAGAGAGTTAAGAATGCAAAAGCTTAAGCACTTCTGGTTGCTACAGTTTAAACCAGAATTGTGTCTGAACCATGTTCTGAGAAACCTTCCTGTCCATGTACTGCATCCCATTGAGACAAGCCGTCAGCTATCATATTTTGCCAGCATAAATATTGGGCCATTTCAATCTGTTACTGATAACAGTATTGGACAGTCATGTCATTCTGGAATGCTTATCATTGAAAGTTCAGATCAGATGCTGGTCCCACAAAGCGAAATTTTTAACTGGTATAAAAACGCATAGACCAATTTTTAAACAAGACCACAGAAAATTGGCCTTTGATAACTTCTTTGTGGTGTTAAGACACTTCTGTGGAATATTTTTAACAGTGTTTAACATTTCGTTTTGTTGAATATAAGAGTATAAACATTTTTACTTTCAGAACATAATTTCCACAATGAATTTACAGAACACTGATGTTTTTTGCCACATTTCTTATATGTAGACTGTCAGGAGTATCATTAACTAGGTTTTTTTTTTTTTTTTTTTTTAAAATTAAAAAGGATAAATAAAGTTAATGTGGTGGGTGTCAGTGTTGGTCAGAACTCCTCACCATGTGTCTCATCTACTCAAAAACCTCACAGCTAAAATACTGCTCTATATGTGTTAGTCGATGCCCTTCCGAATTCATCTGATGAAATTTTTAAGACTTACTTTTCATAGCCTTCCTTATTTTCATTCTCATTATATTTTTATTTATTCAGACACAAATACAGGAACTGTCATCTACCACTGGCGAAAGTGAGAAGGCGTAGTAACAACAAGAATACAAATGCTTAACATAAGGAAATGTTTGGGTTAAACCTTTACATTTATGTTTTACTGTTGAAGGATTAAGTTGTGTGTTCATGACTGTGCTGTTTTTACACCCTCCTGCCATCACCTGTGGTAAGTGATGGTTCCCCCTTTCCTTATTTAATTAGCTCCTTTCTCCCACCCCCATCATACATATTTTTATTTATTGTTTTTACACTAATTTTTATTACTTTTACTATGTACCCATTTCTTGCAGATAAACGTTTGTCTGCATGGTATTTTTCCCCCACTACCACTTCAGCCAGCATCATGTCGCCCATCGTGGACTCGTTGAATTCATTTAAGGAATTTACACATCTGATACCCTCGGCACATGTACTGTGTATTCATATGAATAATGTTTACTACCGAAATATAATTAATTATATATGTATTTAAGCTTGAGTTTGTAGCTGCTTTTTCCCTAGCCATCCTTATATTCTTTCCCATCATAGAATAATTCCCTCTTGTTATTATCCAAATTCAAATATATTTATTTCATTATTGGACTGCTGGAAATTTTGGGTCACTTAACAGACGCTTTTAAATTTTTTAGATGTTTTGCAGAGAATGCAAGAGTCAGTCTTTTTATATGTGCCAGTAAATGCATTTGGCATTGCTCAGCTTTGCTTTGTACCAAACAATAAACAAAGCACAAATTAAAACAATGTTTGTGCGAATAGGAATTCCTGCACTAAAATGCATCCGGAAATTACAGTAAATGAAGTGAAATGCTACAGGACTTGCAAATTGGAACCCTTCGTGTGACTTGACAACAGGGTACTATAATACAATCATAAATTAGTAACATTAAATTCATACCTGTATCGCAAATTAAAATAATAATACTCTCAAAAAATACAATTTCCACAGTACATAACTAAAATTAACTCGCATTCCCTAAATACATTATATAACAAACTGAACAACAGTATCCAATATCCCCCATCACAAGAATGAATGGATACAATAAAGTACAATACAGAAAGTCCTATTGTACTTATTACTGATTAAATGGTTCACTACATCTGTAGGTATACACAACTGAGGTGGAAAACACTGCTCTGGTATTCTAAAACACAAAGCATAAATTATGAAATAAAATGAGGTTTTTAATTACAAACCAATAATGCTACTGGACTTTGTCTTATACTGTAACTTGGCAAAAACACAGTAAGAGAGATTAAAACAGAGGGAGAAAATCAGATCCACAGTTAAAAAATATTACACACATTAATCACATACTGCTTACTATTTAAATACTGTACTGCTAATCCTAAACAATTTTGAGAACCTCAAAAGTGCTCAAGAAACCTAAATTGGTTAAGCTTTGTAAAGACAGAAGAAAAAATAAATCACATTTTTAATTAAAGTTGCATACTTGCCAGTGAATACTCAGTACTTTTGAAATTACTGAACGGTTCATCAATAAAGTTGTGTGTTCAGTTCTTTCAAATTTGTTCACCTATATTTAACACATCAATTTGTATTAATTGTACAGTACGGCTCCCCACATAGCTCAAATTACAATGTACGTACAAAAAGTCAAATTCTGAATTTCACTTCCATTTTAAAAAACATCTGTTGAAACAAAAATATTTACATAATAAAAAAAAGGGGTTAACAGTGAGAAGCAAATAGAATCCTTTGGCGACAAAAATGTTTGTGCACATATTTATTCAATTATTTTATATATATAGTCATATATTTATAGATACTTTAATATAGGTTTCATTTCATTAGGTGTTACAATTTACAATATACATATATACTGTATTTATAAATGCTTTGGCTAGTTATTAGTTGAAACCGCAGTCCACACGTCTACTTCCTTCGCTCCACCCTACCAGCTGTAACATCTGGGCACCGTCCGATAACATATTCCCTTCCGACTGTAAATTATACATTTCTTTAAACGAGAACCGCGTGACATCTGAATTTTCTTCTCGATAAAAAAATAAACCGAGACAGACGAGCCGTGGAGAGGAGATTACCTAGAAGAGCCGGGCGGGCGCGGCCATCACAAGAGCTCGTACTGGCGCAGGTGCATGCGCTGTATTATGTCGCGACAGTCATTGAACACTCGGCGTATGTTCTCGGTGTCCACCGCGCACGTGAAGTGCGGGTAGCAGTAGTGCTTCCCGTCACCACTCGCTGTACTGATACGCTGAAACACGCACAG
This sequence comes from Vandiemenella viatica, assembly GCA_031002005.1. NCBI lineage: Eukaryota > Metazoa > Arthropoda > Insecta > Orthoptera > Morabidae > Vandiemenella > Vandiemenella viatica. The sequence goes on from CM061919.1 coordinate 264,515,156, forward strand.
ACAATTCAGTTACTATTCATTCAATTAGTAACGTGTCGCATGACGAAGATACTGACCAAATGTTAGGTTAAATATCACATCTGGGACAGGGGTAACAACAGAGTGAAAGAACTGCCGCGAGGTGATATTGATTTGGAAAGTAAAGCTGAATTGTACCCAACAAGGGTAGCAGAAACATGAAATAATATACAAACACAAAGAAAATACAATATTTTGGGTTAACCCTTTGTAGTGGAAAGAGACAAGTGGCTGAGCTTGCGGTCAACACAGCCCACACACAGAATGACCGTCGAAGTGGTGGGGGCGGCAATGCTAATATAATCACTAGTATTAACCACAAGAAGGAAAAATGGGACATTTAAAAGAAGAAATAATAATAACAATAAAATAAATCTAAAATAATTTTTGAAATAAGGTTTTCACATATAGAATCATGGAAGGATAGGCAAATAAGACCCAACACTTATCACAGATGAAAACGGCTGAGAATGATGAACATAGAAAAGAACAAACACAGGTAACGCATTTGTTCTTTTTTATGTTCATCATTCTCAGCCGTCTTCATCTGTGGTAAGTGTTGGGTCATATTTCCCTATCCTTCCTTGGTTTTATTGCCTTAAAGCATTTTCCTGCTCATTGTTTATATATATATATGTTATTAGGAAACAAAGGTGCTGAAAGCGGATATATTATACATTTTGATAGGAGAAAAACCACTGCTTATCGTAGATGAGAATTCCTGCGGCGTCGATACAAGAAAGAAACACCTACTCGCATAGAATATATAATTTTTGAGCCTATGGCTGCAGAAATCCTCATCTATGGTAAGCGGTGAATTTTCTCCTATTCAAATGTTTAATATATATATATATATATATATATATATATATATATATATACTAGGGTGTCCCTTAAATTTCAATTTCAATATATTTTTACGCATACCTTCTAAAAACTTTCATATTGACCTAATATAGTCTAGAAATAAATATTAGACCAATTTATAAACGATAACCCGTGCTGTCTTGAGTTTTTAACTTGTCCATACAAGTTGCGCGGGTGCAGCGCTGCGACCTGTTACTGCGAGTTTCAATTGTCATTTCATACGTGATTTCTAACATTATTAGTGCGTTGTTGTTTATTGTGCGAAGATGTCTGTGGAATTACGAAGTGATAAACAAAATATTTACCTTATCGGACTGCTAAGCCACCAGATAAATGGTGCAAAATTACTATCTAATCAACAAGTTCTCACCGTTTTATTTTACAATATTCGTGAAGTCAAGCTGACTGTTAGTGAAAGTGTGAATCTTGTTATAAGAGAGTGCATTATATTTTGGGAAAAAAGCCAGAATTCCTACGAAGGCATTTCCTAACTGCGTGAAGAAACTTGTTGATTTATATCATGTTTGGAGGGAGCTGCAAAAAAACTGTAAGAAAACTCAGGTGACGTTCAAGAACCGTGAAAATAATTTTGTAAAAGACCTTGATAACTTATTTGATATTGCACATGCTGATGCCTTCGACAGAATGAAGATATAGGAAGACAAAGAATTTTTAAGGAAACAGAGAGGCATGTCGACCGGGATGCTTAGGTGGAATTGACAAAAAATTGGCAGAGAAAGAAGAACGAGTTAGGCAAAGGCGACTGGAAGAAGAGGAAAGAAAGGTAAAACAAAGAGAGTTATTGGCTGTTGCATCTACTTCTTCGATAGATAACTTGGAATGTCTTGATAATTCGGATGAGGAACAGATTTCGAACTCTGAACTTAGTACTCAGATTCCTTGCCCTGAAAAAAGTTCTAAAAGAGGCACGAAAAGTTTCATAACTCCTAAACTGGTAGCAGCTTTAGATCGATGCCAATTAAGCACAAGAGACTCAGTTTACATTATCCATGCGGTTGTAGAAGTGCTTGGTCTGAACAGCGATGATTTCCCTATTAACAAATCCTCGATTCAGCGAATTCGTACTCACGCGAGAAAATCCAAGGCAGAAGTAATAAAAACTGACTTCCAGAATAATTTGCCTGACGTAGTCACAGTCCATTGGGATGGAAAACTATTACCTGGATTGAATGTACGAAGTTCAAAAGAAGAACGCTTGCCAATTATTGCTTCATTTGACGATAGAGAACAGCTTCTTGCAGTCCCAAAATTAGAGAGTTCTTCTGGAAAACATCAAGCTAAAGCCATTTCAACTGCACTCTTTGACTGGAACCTCCATGATAAAGTACAGATAATGTGCTGCGATACAACAGCTTCAAATACTGGCCGTTTCAGTGGAGCTTGTGCTATTTTGGAGCAGACTTTAGAAAGGGAATTGCTGCTTTTTGCTTGTCGTCATCATATTTATGAGTTGGTCCTTAAAGCTGTTTTTGAAACCAAGGTAAAGCAAATTACAAGTAGCCCAGATATTCCAATTTTCAAAAAGTTAAGAGATAATTGGAAAAATATTAACACCGATAACATTGAGCCACCTCTGAATTTCGTTAAAGCACATATTGCTGAGACAAACATTACATCTTTGTTAACTTTTTATAAGACTGAACTGGAAAAAACCTTTTATTAGAGACGATTACCGTGAATTGGTTGAACTATGCGTTGTGTTCTTAGGAGGAGATACAGAGAATGAACTAAAACTCAGGCCCCCCGGAGCTTTGCATCAAGCGCGATGGATGGCGAGAGCGATCTATTCTATAAAAATATGTTTGCTTCAATCGCAACTTAAAATTACTGCAAAGAACAAAAATGCTCTACAAGATGTTTGCTTATTAATCGTCACCTTGAATACTAAACCTTGGCTCGAATGCACAGTGGCAATTAAAGCACCAAACCAAGACTTGTGCTTTCTGAAAGCTCTAAAAGAATATGAAAAAGTAGATGCGACAAGTTCCAAGGCATCCATAAGCAAGTTTGTTCATCATTTATGGTATTTGTGTGAAGAAACAGTCATGTTATCACTCTTTGATGAAGAAGTTGATTCCAAAACCAAGACAAAAATGATTAATAATTTAAACAGAGACGAAAGTTCAGATTCCGCTAAACGCTATGTCCCATCGAAGGAAGAAATTACGCAAAATTTGTTTGGTAAGCTTAATATTTTCTTGTCTCTTTTTTCAAAGTTTCGTGGCTTAGTTTTTGCTTATTTAAACTGTTTTTTCTTTCTTTCAGATATGACGCTGGATGATTTTGTGACTCAAAGAAGCAAACAATTTCTATCTCGACTGCAGATCGACGACAGTTTTCTTCGGGAAGATGTATCTTCTTGGGGTGACAATCCTACTTTTTTGGAAGCTAGAAGACGAATAAATCGTTTGAAGGTCGTAAATGACACTGCTGAAAGAGCTGTTAAATTAATGCAAGATTTTAATGTACTTATCACGGCTGATGAAGAGCAAAAACAGTTTTTGTTGCGTTGTGTTCAGGAACCCTGGACATCCCTGTTGTTCACCATGCCAGTACTCACAACACCCGTGACCTTAATAACTGCTTCACAGTTAGAGCCATTAGAGTACTTCCAGACACTACCTCCCAATCTGAACTCCCAACTGCGGAGCTTAACACATTCCCCATAACACGGATCCAGGATTTTGGTTTGGGGGGGGGGGGCTTGAGCGAACTTTGGTTTGGGGGGGGGGGGCTTGGCTTGAATGAAATTTGGTTCAGAGGGCTTGCCTTCAGTGGATTTGGTTTTTTTTGGGGGGGGGGGGCCCTTGAGTCGGCCTTAGGATAGTCTTTATAGCCTTCTCGGGCCTGAAATCCGTAGAGCTAAAAAAAAGTATCTACAATTACAGTGTCGGGGGTGGACCTAGATACTTTGGGGGCGGAGGGCTTGAGCCCCCTAGCCCCCCCCCCCCCATGATCCGCCCCTTGTAAGAATACACAGCCTCTTAGTTTTAAATAATTAATAATTAATGTTTGTTTTATATTATTTCAATGGGAAGTGTTTTATATCGGGTTATTATTATGTCTTAAGTATTGTATCAAAGAATTCCAAGCAGCGTTATTACCAGATGAAAAGTACATGAAAATCTCTGGACAGTACAGGAGGAGGAAGATCTTTGGGCAAGGAGAAGAGATGAGTAGTAGTATGCAGAGAGGTACGCTTAGAAAATAACTGTGAGTTGTATCTGTACACAGAAGGATGAAATTATTAATGTAAATTATAATAAAAAAGCCAAGTGGATGTTTTGATGGTTATTTTTATTCTTTTGGTGGAATAAAAGAGAAGTATTGGCACCTTTTACTAACAAGAAGGTTAGTAAAAAGTACAAAGATTATACGTGGCGTTCCGTGACAGACGAGATGCCATATCGTAAGTAAGTAAAGGAGAAGAATACGGACAAATAATTTTACACCCTGAATACAGCTATCTATGGGGTTTAAAGATTGGAAAACGGAAATTTAAGGAAGGAATTGGCAGATACGGTAATAAGGCTATTTTTTATGAAGTATGTATGACTTATCAGTATCTAGTTGGTATTTCATCTTTGATGTTTCAAGCTATACATTCAGATTGTCAGTTACTGCTCCAGCATTATGTGATGTTGAAGTATAAGACGAAAGATGCAAGTCTGATTCTAAGTTTTTAAAGCAATGAAAACCACATTGAAATCTGTTCAGTAACTTCCGAGTTTTTCTGGAACAGAAATATATACATAAGTTTCATTTTATAGACAGTAGACTAGAAAGTAGAAAGAAAGGAAAATTTTAAAGAAAATCTTTGGCCCTATTTGTGTAAGAGGAATTTGGATGAAAAGGAAATCACTCGAACTATATCAGCAATAGGAAAAAAATTGAGACAAATTCAGGAAAAGACAAATTAAATTCTTTGGCCTTATTACGAGTAATGAATAACAACAGACTGAGCAATAGAATTCTCAAGCTGGCCATTTCAATGAAAATGAAAAGATTGGCTCTTTGAAATCAAAAAGGATCTCCAGGAAATTGTAATCACTGATGATATCATACAGCACAGATGCAGATTTAGTAGCACGGTCAATAGTCACCAAATTGCCAACAAACAGTATATTAGAAGAAGGAACACCTGGACGGAGGAACATAGGAAAGAGCTCAGTGAGAGAATGAAGAGATTTTTGGAAAAGAAAAAAAAAAAACACATCTGCTAAATAAGTTCATTCGCACTCCTCAGTTGGGCATAACGATCGAAGAAGATACAGATATCTGCGTTATTTATATGCTGATTTAAGCTTTCAGTATTATCAGAAAATCCAGATATTATTAACAAAGAAGGCTGCAGAAGCCTGAGAGATCATGATATCTGTCTAATAAGTTACACAGTTACAGCTCTAAACAATGAAACTAGTACATATACATAAAAGTATCAAGAAGTGTAAAGTGCTTAAATATCAACTCGCACTGACTTGGTGATTCATACAACTAAGCTCCTTCTCCCTGAATGAAACATCCAGTGCATGCAAATTTACAAATGCCATAAACAGAAAAAGCCAATTAATGGCACGACTACTTTAAAACAAACCATATTACATACAACATTATGATTACCACTGCACTTCCTTCCTCATCAACACATCCACTAAATAACTGTCTCCAAGATGCCATATAAACTATTGCGAGTCACTTTGCCATAATTCCAACAACAACAATTATGTGCATAATATAGATACTAATAAATCAAATTAACCTAATAGTGGTACTGCTTTACTATAAAATGAATTGAAAGAAAACCTAAGATTTACAAAAACAACACATTAATTTAACAAAGCCTTAAAGAAACAAGCCAACAGAACAAACTGTCCAAATCAATACAACTTAATTTTCAGAAGCTGCTTAGCACTCACCAGAAATTCATCACGGATGAAATATTTTGCACGGATCACCTCTGGGTCCTCCCCAGGTTCGGCCATAGCATCCGTTGGCGTCGGGTACTGATTGAAATCTGCAAAATACTCCTCCAGCTTCGATTTGCCAGCTTTAATCTTCTCCGCGAGCAAATCTTGTTTGTTAAGAAACAGGATCACCGATATTGTCCGCAACCACCTGTCGGCAGGAGAAGTGTCAGGTATATTCTTAGCCAGTTGTAATGAGACAGCCATAATTTTTAATTAATTTATTCATTTAACAGACTGATAATATGTAAACCATATGGAGGCAATGGAGAACTTCTCAAAGTACAGATATCTAATAAGCTCAATTTTTCGTGACTTTACGCCTCGTCGACGTCGAGGTCATTAGAGATGGAAAGGACTGGTTACAAGGAATGAGAAGGAATTCGGGTTTTAAAGGAACCATCCCAGTGTTCACCTGGAGTGATTTGGGGAAACTATAGAATACCCAAATCTGGATGGCCGGATGGGAATTCGAACTTGCGTCCTCCTGAATGCGAGGCCACCACGCTCGGTCCAAGATTGAAAATTACAATGTGAACAGAAATATAATTCACGTTTAGTGGCAAAATATTGGTTCACTGAAAATTGGGGTGAAAAAATGTAAAAGAATATTGATCATTGGTTGATGTTACTTTATAAGTTTTACAAGGATTATACATAGCAACAGCGCTCCATGCTTGATCTTGCACAATGGGTAGCATTCACAAAACTGTACTTCCGCATTCATTTATATCAAAGCAGAATGACGTATTCTACAATGGTGAACTTTGTCTCACAGTGATATCATATATAATAAGCAACAACAGATCAAAAACATATTTTAATGAAAAATAATAAAAGTATATAACAATTAGATATCTACGATACCAAAATTTTTGTTCAGTAATTGTAATTAATTTTTATAGATAAATATTATTATTATTTAATGATTTTTAAATTGGTTAGTTACAATTTCTGAACATTAAAAATTACATCTTATGTAATAGGTAAATCTAAGTATGATTCTCCTGTATACCATACGCAAAGAAGAAACACTTAATATTTAACACTATCAACACTGAACACCTGCTCAAAGCAAACGACAAGACCATCCCGGCTGCTGTAAACTGAGTCTCTTGGGGAATATAAGAGGTTACCGATCCTAGCCTACACAATATCAAACTGTTCAATTTGTTTGTATGAGGTTCAGTCAAAAACCAATGCCTCCTATCTTTTTCTCCTTTTAACTGTCGACAAATTTGAATGCAATTACATAATAGCTTGATAAACCACAACACTGACAATTAATTTGTCACTATTCACAGTAATCTCTGTCCATTTTCACAGTTTTGGTCACCCTGTTAACAAGGACATGTATTCCAATGTAAAAGCACGGTCTTGCTTCCCAAGCCATTGATGCACGAATATTTTCATGGCCTCCTCGTCTTCAAAGTGAATTGTACGATGAGCTTGTTTTAGTGGAAGTCTGATGGTGCTAGGTCAGGGCTGTATGGGGGATGAGGCAGGACTTCCCAACGAATTTAATAATCTCTTCAGTGGTGTGATGACTGGTGTGCAGTCTTGCAAAACAAGAACATCGGCCACAACTTTTGTCGGACGAACTCGCCAAAGACGTTTTAAGCTTTTTCAGGATTTCGATATATTAGACAGAATTTTAAATCAATCAATCACACCCTCAGCATCCAAGAAAACTGTCACCATAACTTTCCCTGCTCATCGAACAGTTTTGAATTTTTTCTTCCTCGATGAGGTTATGTGATGCCATTTCACTGACTGCCTCTTTTATTCAGGTTCAAAAAAATGAACCTACATTTCATTTCCCGTCAAAATTTTTTCCAGAAACTCTTCTCCCTCCAAATGGAAGTGCTTTAAGTGCTCCGAGGCTATTGATTTTCTTGTCTTTCTAGTCTGGTCTGTTAGGATTCTTGGTACCCACCGTGAACAATCTTTTGACTAGTATAGTTGTTGAATAATCATGATCACACTACCTATACAGAGGGCCAGAATGTGACAATTCATCTGCTGTCACCCAGCAGTCACCACGAATGATATTGACTCACTGAACGTTGCGCGGAGTCACTGAAGTCGCTGGCCTGCCAATCCGCTCTTCGTCAGTTTTTTTTGTTTTTGAATATGTATTCAAAAAAGAAGGTCCTTAGGATAAAAATATATTAACTTTCATAAATAATGTTTACAATCAACTCATTCCCCAATACAGAATATTTATATATACGTAAAATTGATTCAGCGTGTAATAATGTACACGGGCGCAATTTACCCGGCCACAACGGCCGTGTTCTGTTTGGTCGCTACAATGGTGTTGAATTAACTGACTTAAATAAGGAGAAAAAAAAAAAAAAAAAGGGGGGGGGCGTTAGTTTTCGACTGACTCTCGTTTAGTTGTGATATTGTTATACTGTATGAGTGGATTTTTTTCTTTAAATTGTATTAATTGTAATTTCTCTCAATCATGTATTTCATTAAGTGGTGCTTTGGACACAAATAAATACATAAATCACAGGCACAAATATGAAACCCTCACTATTCTTACAAGTTTATCCGTTTAGGTAAAAGAAGCATTTGAGAATTTCGAACAGTCTTACAAGAATTTTAAAAAATACAAACGTCCATTAATAGCAACTTCTGTTTTTGGTCTTTAACAAAATTCTGTGATAGGTATAAGATGTAATATAATGCTGTATATTACTAGCCTGTGAAATTCTGTCACTACTTGTGACCTATCCTAAATCCTATTAAATGTAATCAAGATATTACTTAGAGCATATTATTTAGTGACGTTATATGGAATAATTTCTTGGGGAAACTCTTCGCAAAGTAAAAAACTTTTCATAGCACAGAAAAGAGCTATTAGGATGTTGCGTAAGGGAAAACCAAGAAATTATTGCAGACAATTTTTTTTAAAACTCAATATTCTTACAATGACTTCTCAGTATATATATTCTCTCATGTGCTTTGTCATAGATCATTTTAACCTGTTTACTTCAAATTCACTGGTACACAATTTCAATACAAGAAACAGAAATAACTTGCACAAACCACAAACATCTCTGTCATTAGTACAAAGAGAAGTAAATTATTCTGGTATACATCTGTTTAATAAATTTCCCAAGAGAATAAAAAAGTATGCAGATAATAAAGATATATTTAAAGAAAAACTGAAAGATTATCTTATTGGCAACTCCTCCTACTCCATTCAAGAATTTGAACAAAATAATTAATTAATTGTATTCAATATGACCTTTTGCAAAACTCGGTTGTAAAAATTAATGATTATTTTTATTCTCTTTATTTGTTGTTGTAACATATTTAATTTTTTAATTTAATTTCAATAGAGCACAGGCTCCGGTGGCAATTTCCCTACACACCCATCTTCCCCCTATCCCGCACCTACCTACATTTGCCCTCTACATATGATCGTTTTCACTATGATTATGACTCATACTGTATGTATGTGAATTCACCACGACATGTTTCACGTCCTAGAGGTCCTTCCTTGGCAGGGATCCTTGAAGCAAGATTTATAAATAAAGAAATAAAAGGCAGCTTAATGAGGTCCCCATTGTTGGAGCGACACGTGTTTATTCGAAACTGTCTTGTCTGGCGAGTTATTGTGCACGGTATTATTATTAATACACAGTCAGATTTAACACACAGTCAGATTAAGTAGGTAGGAGAGTACGGTCATGGATACAGTACGGATATTTATACTTAGGGCCCATCTGTAAATTACGTCACACAAGTTTAATTATTTTTGTAGCCCCCTTTACTCTTCGTCACATGTGGTCACATTTGTGTCAACCCTCTTCCCCTCGTGTGACGTCACATCTTGCAATTTTAAATTTATAAATTATTAAATTAAAACAGCACTTACAAAATTATTTGTATATTTCTATTTAAAATATTTTTTCATAAAATCAAGTATAAATCAGACATTTTTCGAAAATTACAAAACATAAAAATTCAAGTGAGCAATAAAAAATTTAATCTTCTTGTATCCATTGACTTTGAACCCATTCCTTCGTATTATTTATGACTTCGTTTTCGAATTGGATAATGTTAGAAACATTCAATGTGTTAACATCTTCATGATCTTCATCCAACCATATAGCATCATCATCATTTATCAAACAAAGCATTTCCCTGTCGTGTATAGTTCGAATTCTTTGCGGACAAATCTTTGTGATGGGCAAAACCTCTTTTTGTCCCTTATGTGATTGCTTGTGTTGGTTGGTGGCTTTGTATGATAAAAGATATAGTAATAATTCTGTGTGGTCGTAATGACCTGGAGACAGGATTTCTACTGGCTGCCCATTCCACCTCTATCGTAGCCGCCTTAACCTAACCCGGCAATCCTGCCGGGTACAGGGGATTTAGTGTGGAATCCGAAACACAGAAGCGTTCTGACGTACTTCACATTACACAGCAGGCCGTGCCAGAGGTGAAGGTCGGGTTAAGTGCCTATGAAAATCTCTGCCGAGAGAGGGATTCGAACTGGGAACCTTTCGATCTCCAGTCAGACGCCTTAACCACTGAGCCACCAGACCGCTCATGATAAAAGATGAAGACCACAGACGGCACACGATCGTTTACATAACTATGTCGAAGTCATATTTTGTCAAAGCATCAAAGACAGTTTGGCCTTTCGGCGTATGTCAAAAGGCGGCCTACGTGCGATGAAACTCCATAGGTACAACAACCGTGAACTTGTAAAAGCGATACAGTAGAAGTCCAATTATGTGAATCAATTGGGACCGGACCCCATTCGGATAATCGGTTTTTTTCCAAAAAAAAAGGTCAATTTTAATTAATTACTGTATGTATGTTGAAAATACCTTCTTTTCCAAGTTTTTTTTTTTGTGCTTTTGCACTTCAGGGATGAAAATTTTGCCGCACCACTCGTTAAACAATGCCGCAGTCATCCGATCTTTGGGTTGGTTTTGATAAAAGAGGGGAAGCTTTTTCACAGTACGTATTCAGTCTTAATTAAAAAATCGATTTGGATAATCGGCTATTCGGATAATTGGAGTTCTACTGTACAAATTATGTATGTGACGTCACAAAGCTAATGATCCCTCCCACCTCTTGTCACACTTTGTTTACCCCCTCCCACCCCCTTAATGTGTGACGTAATTTATGGATGGCCCCTTACGAATATCATCGAGCAATTTTGTCAACTGGAAGAGAGCAATGTGAAGATTTCATGTAATGAGTTGTTGCCAGTGCTCAAAATTGACCGGGCGTTAGACGTAATTACGCCTCAAATTTTTCATTTTACGCCTGAAATCTGCATCAAAGGCGTAGAAAATACGCGCAAGCATCAAAAAAATTTTTTTTTTTTTTTAAATTACATTTTAGTACTTCGTTTTCAGTTTGAATGGTCAACGTTTAATTCTAATAATTAATTTCAATCATAATTCCTGCCACATTGTTGATCTGTTTCAGAGTTTCAAATAATACGTTTCTGAAGTTCAGATGATATTGCAACAGTGTAGGGGTAGAACCGCAAGTAAAAGATAATACCAGTTTGATGCTTTTTTTTTGTTTAACAAAGGAAGTGAAGATTTCTCGTAAAATTTCTGATTTTATGCCAGATCTAAAGACAAGTAGTGGTGATAAAAGAATTACAAGCACCGGTAAAGTAGGAAAGCCAGAAAATGAAGAAACATCAGCTGTTGACAAATCATCAGGCTCTTCAGCTACTACTTCACGCAATCCAGCGGGTCAACAAACAAGTAAAAGATCAAAAAAACTTAGCAAGTCAACACCTACTGTGCCTAATGAAGATGAAGATCATTCTGTAAAATTTATAAGTTATTGTAATAAATACAATAAAAGCAAGAATTTTATCAACCCATAAAACAATTTTGGTATATACTTTAATATATTGGCACATTTATACCTATTTACAGTTTTAAATTGTGTTGGAGTAGGTTTGAAGCTATAAAATCTGCATATCCATAACTATAATATAATAATGCCTGAATGTTTCCATTTCCAATTCTACCCATAGAGACAAAGTGTTCAGAGCCCAAAAGCGTGTAATAAGAATTATGTGTGGGGTTAGCAATAGAACTTCATGTAGAGAGCTGTTCAAGAAGTTAGGGATTTTAACATTAGCATCTGAGTATATATACACACTAGCAGTTACCCGCGACTTCGTCCGCGTTGAAAAGTGTTGTAATACAAGATTTTCTTGAGAGGTCTGGTTGCTCAGTGGTTAGGGCGTCCAACTGGAGATGGAAAAGTCCCCAGCTTGAATTCCAGTCTTGGCGAGGATTTTCAAAGGTCCCTAGCTCGACCTTCACCTCTGGCATAGGCTGTTGTGTGATGTGAATTACGCCAGAATGCTCACTTTGTTCTGATTCCGTGTTGAACTGTGGGTCCTCTATGTCCGGTAGGATTACTGGGTTACGTTAAGAGGCTACGAAAGGGACTGATTCCGGAAACGTAAAGAAGTCTTGTCACCAGGTCAATACGACCATACAGTTTATTTAAGAGCTATTTTTATTAGTAATAGTAGTAATAAATGTTGCAATAAAATAACAAAAATCTATTTATGTTCCACAACTACTTCACTGAATTGATAAAGCAGTAAAAATATTCAGTTTGTAAGCAGTATTTTCAGTTTAATATATCCGTATATACAATATTGAGGATTTGTCTCCTAGGTTTTGGCTATTTTCATAGCCCTAGTTTTCTTACATTTCTTTGAAAGCTTTGAATTTCGTTTACCCAACATCTCTTAAAATTACTAATTTCATCATGCGAATAAAAATGAATATAGTTTTAATTAATGGAAGCTCAAAACGTCAAAATATTAGCAATACATTGATGGAATCGACTAAATATCAACCAAAAAAAAATACTAACATCCAAACAGCAAATAAATACTTTAGTGGCCCAAGGACGTTCATTTCCATTAGTAAAATTGCGATACTAAAAATGAATATTTTGATTTGCATTGAGTACCTGAAAAAAATCTTTAAAAAAGAAGAAATTAATTTCCTCTTTGAATATTGATATTTTTTTTTTTTAAGGATATATTGGTTCCATCAACAGAAATTTACATATTATAGTAGTAAGTATAGTAGTAATTGATTCTTTTATCCATAATAATCAGAGGTATTGCGGTAATGGTTTCTCTATCTCTGGAAACAACTGAATTGCCTATAGACCAGTTTACTATAGTTCATTCGTTTCGATCCATTAATTCTGCGCTAAAATATAAATTTCAATATTAAAGTAGTAATAGATTGTTTCTTCATATTCGGTTTCTTATTCTGCATACAGAATTGAATGACTACCGGTGAATTACCACTCCGCTTTTCCGCCACTCCACTATCTGAATAAAACATTGATAAATTTAAAAAATTTACTTCGGGCAACGCCGCATGGTTCTGCTAAATCGTCCAAGCTTAATATAGATCTTTTGATACAATATCGGTACAAAGCGATACATGATGTCACTAAAATGGCGCTCATGAAAGAAGCTTAATAACTAATAATGTTTAAGTTCTCATTCTGGCCCAGGCTGCGTTTTAAAATTACCGCTAGAAAGTTAAAGCTTCTATCACTCGCACATTAATACATTTACTATATTGTATGTTAGTGACGTTATGAATAGCGAAATAAACTTGACTTATTATTAACGCAGTAAATTAAATACTGAATACGTCTAAAACTACATTCAGCCGCATGAACTATGTCGTCAGCTTCATGACAGTTATTGAGGTAACATAATTAAAAAATTTATGCTAAAATGCTTTTAACTTACAGTGTACAACGGAAAGTCCACAATTCTCTATGATCGTTAATATTGCAGGTCAAATGTACATTGCGATAAAGTGACTTTTATTGCTCGTGATTTAGTAAGGTGTATAATGAAATTAATTGTGATAGTAATTTATGATATACTAATTAGGAATTTTGATATAGAAAATTCTGTTACCACTCGAAATGTAGGTCCAGAGCATTTAATGTGTTGAGATGTGTTCGTATCGTTTGATTTTGTAGCGGCAGTATTAGCAGAAATGTGGTTTGGTTGAAATGCTGCCTGGACCAGAATGTTTTTTGTTACAGCAGATGGCAGAAGGAATTTAGTTGTTATGCTCCGTGCAAATGAGGTGTATTGTGTTGTAAACGACTTTCAGTGTTACTTCATGAAACAATAAGTTTCTACATTAGCCCATTGAATACATTCGTTTTAAGTGTAGCGTTCGATAGATATTTGCAGAATATTGAACAGTAAATAAAAAGCAGTACTATTCGTACAAAAATTCTGAACAAAAAATAAAAAGGGTTAGTTAAGTTTTAAATTTCAGCAAAAATAATTTGTAATACACAGACTGTATAGTAACAAAAAAGAAACAGGAAATAACCGAGATAGAATGAAATCCTTTACATTTTTATAAATACGACATTTGGGGCACGACCATTTTGCACTTTCAGTGAACCGACTTTCGTGCTGGTATACTCATAGCATTTTACTTTTTTTTCCAAGCTTTGATTTTTTATATTTATTATAACGCATATATTACGAACGAAATTATAGTGTAATATTTGATATGTCACACTATAGTAGTTTATGTACGCAAATGAAAACATCTCTTTGCGAACTTGACAACAGTACCTAACTTTCTTTTTTTAATTTAAGGTTAAGAACAGATTTATATTTCCTGCTTCAAAACTATTATTTGTCAAGTGCGTCAGTTTTATGGCTTTTAAACTAAACGCAAACTTGCATATGTAAGTAGGTTTTTGCTTTTATTTATGAGAAGTAGTGTTTGCGATTTACTTAAAAAGCAAAGAGTAAACGTGGCACGGCTATCTACGAAGTAGGAAACTCTTTGTTGCTTCCGAATTGATATTAATGGCAATTTCTGAAAGAACTATGCGTTTTTGCGGGATAAAATCTATCCTATTGCACTTTGCATGCAATTAACTGACTTCATGCCAAATTTCATTTAAATATGTTGAGTTATTAAGGCGTGATTGATTCCAACGTACATCCAAACACACATCCGAACTTTCTCATTTTCTCATTAATAGATATAGATTAATGTCCTTTGTAGTCACAAATTATACTTTGTTTGAAACAAATAGTAAAATACACAATTATGGCACTAGAAGTAAAAATGATCTTCACAAGACTTACAAGCCATTGTCATTTGTTCAAAATGGGGTCCGATATTCAGGGATACATATCTTCAATATGCTCCCAACACATATTAAATGTCTAGCAGGTGATAAGATTAAATTCAGGAAAAAATTGAAAGAACTTTTAATTGACAACTCCTTCTACTCTGTCAAAGAATTTATTTCTAAGGTATCTAAAAAATAACTGCCAGTATCTTGTGTAAATATAGTTCACATAATTAATTTACCATTTATGCTATGACTGTACATCTCCTGGTGTATGTATTTAGTTTGTTACGTAATTGTTTACGGTACCATATATGTTATGACTGTACATCTTGCGGTGTATGTATTAATTTGTTATGGATTTTTTTTAATGTACCATATATGCTATGACTGTACATCTTCTGGTGTATGTATTATTTTGTAATGGAAGTGTTTAATGTACCATGTATACTATGACTGTACATCTAGTGGTGTACTTATTATTTTGTTATGCAACTGTTTATCTGTAAATAGACAACTTTCCACATCCCACAGAGCCAGTCTCTTATATTGGGATCAATGGAAAATGAATGTATTGTATTGTATTGTATTACACCCGAGACTGATAGTTAGGAGTAACAAATACGCCTGGATTTATAAACGAATTTCTAGCACTGGTTGCTGCAGTCTTATGCAATAAAATGAATATTACTCAACATTGTGTAGCTAATCAGTAACAGGAGAGATATCAGTCAGCTAAGCGACGTGTCCGGGACAGAGCGTGTGAACGCCGCACTTGCCTGTTGTTCCAGATGCTCTTGAAGAGATCGAGGCTCTCCCGCAGCCTGTTCTGCGTGGGGTCTTCACGCAGCACCATGTTGTAACTGCTGCACGCAGTCACGAAAATGATGGCTGTCACGTCGTTGAAGCACTGGATCCACTTCCGCCTTTCGTCACGTTGGCCGCCGACGTCGAACATGCTGCCGGCAGAAACGGAGAATGAAGTGACATCTTAATCGACTCAGCGATCAGTTCTCTGCCGTGCCAAAGTTTCATTAGTGACTGTTTCCCTACACAGAACCTGAACTGGTTTTTCAGACAATGTAGTGAGTTTCTTCTTACTTTTCATAAAAACTTTAAAATGTTGTGTTCAAACAAATTTGTCAGATGCTGGATAAAGAAACAGTTGTCAATAACTTTATTTAAAAAGTATATAAAATGAAGAATAAGTGTACTTGAGAATTGTAAGTGTTTTTGTTAATACTACACTGTGCCAAAGAATATGGTTTAGCCGAGTTTCCCTAATCACTAAACTATACAAGTCATTGCATTATAACTGAAAACATAATTTTATACCTTGACTCTCATTTTATAAAATTGTAGTTAATGATTAACGAGGAAGGAGATCGAAAGTACACCCCCCACGTAGCACCAAATAAGAGAGATATCGCAATGGCCCCTACATGGATAATGTTTGAAAACCAAAATACTATAAAATGTGTTTGCAGCTGGCCTTGCCAAACCTTCCCAAGTGGCAGGTTGGCTTACTTCTCTCTACCCTCCTTTATTTTCATTGGCTAAAAGCGTTCCTTTTCTCGATATTATCGTAATACCTGACACCAGAAGAAGCTTATTGATTTCAGTAGACTAGAGATTATCATCTACAATGAGATCATTATGGCAAGGGGACGAAAGAAAGAACACATTGAATCACATATTTTGCAGCAACTCTAAATAAACTGTGAAAAAATAAAGACTGTCTGGAGGGACTAAATATAATTAAAATTTCAGTCCTCTTATTGGCTCCAATTAGTGAGAGAAATATTTCAGTTTTACCGCAAAACAATTGGAATCTCACTTTTTATCCTACTTCTGTTTTACTATATAGCAATAAACATTATACGAGTTAAATTTATTATTATTGCTTTACATCTCAACAGACCTGATTTAAAGAAAGTTTTATTCGAGTTTGGCGACGGCTGTTCACGGAACGTCGACAGTTATTCAGGAGAGAGCAGAGACAATTTATATATTCTATATAAATAAACCAGTCAAGCAGATTATAGGCTGCTTCCTCTAATCTCCAATGTATCTAAAAGTATACCGAATATTAGGACAAAAAAAGTCATAATTTCCCTTTTATTATCTATAGTTTTGCCATCATTTTTGTAACTTTATCCTTCTAGTACATGATTTTAAAATGAGAAGACTGTATAGTTAATATTAATAAATCAATGGCACAGTCAGAAATAAACTTACTGAAAATTGACTTTGTCCACTTGGAACCTTGTCTCGAATATACCTGAAGTTAAAACACGACACCTCAGTATATCCTGAAACCAAATCAAACAAACACGTTAACAGTGAAATTTATAAATCGATCTCTATCAATAGAAAGAGACAAGGCAGGAAAACAGGGTATCCCAGATAAGTTGTGAAAATTCAGAACTGTTAATTTCACATCAATGACTAGAAAAACCATTCTACGGTCTCAGCAACTTTTTAAATAAATTATATAACATCACCACCAACTGAGAATACACACTACTGAACAATAATAGTACCCTCTCTAAGTATATGGTATTTACAAACAACACAGTTAGAAATAAATTTCAACTACGGTACACTAAAAAAAAAAAAATTAACTGATTCATGTACTCACTTGCTCGGTAGGTGTGTAATTTGGTTGCTTAATTATGTGAACTTTGTCCAAGAAGCTGTGAAAATAAAGAAGAAAACATATAGTCACCATTTCTAAATTCTGCATACAGGCTATCTTTCCAGAATAAAATTCAATTTTTAAAAGTGGCAGAAGCATATTAAACAAATGTTTTTGAGGCTACATTAAAATACTGGTGCTACATTACATCTACTGGTATCACAATTTTTATTCTAGACTGGCCTGCTCCTCACAATACTTAATTTTATTAACAAGTGATTTACACCCCTTAAGAATTTAACATAAGATAGGAAAGGGAAAAATAACCAATCACTTACCATAGATGAAGATGGGAGGGCGAGATGAACACTTACAAAACCCACAAACAAATTTGTGCTATTTGTTTTTTGTTTTTTTGTGTGTGTGTACATCTCGCTCTCGTGCCTTCATCTGTGGTAGTGAAAGATTAATTTTCTTATTTTTAGTGCCCTCCGGCACTTTCTTTATTTCAATTAGCCTTAAGAATGTAACATGGTATATTACTTTCCTTTCACATATTATGTAGGAATTTAAGTCATGTGATCTTAGGGCAACTAACTCATGGTATAAACCACTCTCAGCACAAAGTGAAAAGGCTGAGTTTTGATTGTTTGTCATATTCACAGGCAGACTCACGTTCAGGAGTATGCCCAACTCGCCAGACCTTGCCATAAGTGATTTCCATATCTATGGATCACTCAAAGAAGCAACAAGAAGAAAGACTTTCCATTTCGATGAACATACAGCTGACTGTGGAAACTAACAAAATAATTTAATACAGAAATTGATGCACTTTTTTAAGGGCTAGATCAGGGTTTCCCAACCTGTAGTCTGTAGACCCATGGGGATCTATTCTAAGGGGACTGCAGGCAAACTAAAAATAAAATAAATGATTATGAAAATATAAATGGAGGTGCGATAACACGTGAACTCTGGCCACAATGTTTGAGATGCGAGCCAATTTCCAATTATTATTATTACTACTGCTGCTGCTGCTGCTAGATTACCCATGTGAAAATTTCAGGAATACAATTAATAGTAAGATTGGTGGTTTGTAATAGGATAAAAGAAGAATCTCATCATTTGTAGCAATTTTTTATTTGTTTTGTATAGTAGGTGCGTAACAAAAGTCGATGCCATTGAAGCAGTTTATTGATATCTCTGTGATATGTGCTGCTGCTATCTAGCGGATTAGATCTGAACTGTCCAAATGCGCGACTTTCACAGTTATTACTTTTATCCTTCAAGGGTGGAATTCCAAAAAATTCCTTCTTAATATATGATGTAGCCAAAGCAGAGAATTTAATCTTTAAAATGACATCTCATTTATCTATTTTGGTTAGATATCAAGAAAGGTAAATGGCTCGTGGGAAAAAAAATGATAGCTTTGCTCTTTAAGGGTCAAATTCCGAAACATTTCTTTCTTAAAATATGCTGTTAATCACAGCAAAGTTCTTTACCTTTAAAATTATATCTCATTTATCTATGTCGGTTAGGTATCAAGGGAGATGAATGGCTCGCAACACAAAAATGCGTTGCAGAAATATTGATACTTTTGTCCTTTGAATGTCGAATTTCAAAAATTCCTTTCTTACTGTACAATGTGACCAAAGTGGAGACCTTAATTTTTAAAATGATACCTTATTTATTAATTTCGGTTAGGTACGACTGGACATAATGGCTTGCGACAAAAAAAAAAAAAAAAAAACCTTATAGAAACAATATATATGATTAGCAAGGGGTCTGTGGTTATTCTCCGCCATTGGAAAAGGTTGTGCTAGAGGACCTTCCCTGAGTGTGGTGGAAATTACGTTAAAATGTGATACAATTCTGCAGCACTTGGGAATAGAAAAAAATACTTGAAAAATATTTAAGCTATAATTTGACTAACTCTCGTATTATGATGGATGAAGTAATGGCGAAATATTCTGGAAGTATAAAGGATCAGCAGTGATAACTGGCAGAAGTCTTAAAAAGGAAAAACCAATCTGAAGGTGATAGTGTACAATGCTGAATTAAGCAGGAAGGTTAAGTAGCAATTTTGATGGTGGAAATGTTCCAAGGCAATAAGAGCACACAGGTAAAGTAAATTCATCTCTTGCTGATGTCATGCAGTGAGTCAAATACCACAAACCATTTCATGTAAACTCTTAGTTTTGCAAGAAACTATGTGAGACCAAGCAGTGTTCGTGAGAGGGTCTGGGGGGAGGGGGGGGGGGGGAGCCAGTGTCAAAAATGGACAACTATACAAAAGAATTGTCACTGGGAATGGTAGTAAATAATAATGAAGATTAATAAATTTTAAATAAAACTTAAACTACAACAGTTTTAACTTGGAGTGCACATTGGGTTGGTGTTAGCTAAAGAGTTCCGAGTACTGCATCTGTTTAATGATAGTGAGAGGATGTATCAGAGAAGTAAGAGAGAGAGACGTTAAAATTTTTTGGACTGGCCATTGGGGGCCATACGTAAATTATGTCACACGTTAAGGGGGAGGGAGGGGGTAACGGGTCATAAGCTTCGTGACGTCACATGTATAATGTGTGTCACATTTTTGCACATAGCTGCTGCGCATGTTCACACGTTAAGGGGGAGGGAGGGGGTAACGGGTCATAAGCTTCGTGACGTCACATGTATAATGTGTGTCACATTTTTGCACATAGCTGCTGCGCATGTTCACACTCGCTGTACCCACAGTGTCGCACATCGGCCGCCTTTGAGGCTTTGACAAAATATGACGTCCGCGTACTTGTTTAAATGATTGTGTGGCATTTTTGGTCTGTTTCTTTCATTATACATAGCCACCAGCCAATTCAAGCAATCACATAAGAGGTAACAAGAGGTTTTGTCCATCACGAAGATTTGTCCTCAAAACATTCCAACTAGACGTGACAGGGAATTACTTTGTTTGATTGAAAATGATGATGCTATATGGCTGGTTGAGGATGATGTTGACACATCGAATGTTCCTATCATTATATGTACACGTCTATAATGAATTGACTGCTATGCCAGTCATAAATAATATAAAGGAATGGGTTCAAAGTCCATGGACACATCATCATCATCATCATCCTCAACAGTTTCCAGCCTCTGGCCGGGTCTGCTTCATGCACAAGCCTCTCCATTTCCTTCTTTCATCCCACCACCTCTCTGTCACCACTTTGTTCCAGTCTTCTCCTCTCTTCTGTACACCCTCCTCCACTCCTTTCAGCCATCCATCTCTTGGTCTTCCTCTGGGTCGTTTACCATGCATCTTAATTTCTTGGATTTTTCTTGGGATTCTCTGAGCCTCCATTCTCTTTACATGTCCATACCATCTCAGTCTGGTTCTCTCTACCCTTTCCTGTAGGGGTTCCTCTTTCATGGTGCGTCTACTCACTTCATTCCTTATTCCGTCCATTTTAGTGACTCCCATTCCACTTCTTAAAACTTCATTTCACTTGCTTGTACTCTGCTGATGTCCCACTTTTTCATTGTCCACGTTTCGACAGCAATAAGTTAAAGATACGCACATAGTACGTATGATAGATTACTCTCTTGCTTCTCTGTGGCTCCTCTTTATTCCATATCAGGCTTCTAATGCTCCTTAGGAACGCCTCTGTTTGTCTCAATATACTTATCTCACCATCATTTCCTCCACATTCCTCTAATACACTCCCCAAGTACTTGAACCTGTTTACCTTCTTTAGTTGTTCCCCTGACATCACAATTCCTTGGGCTACCCTATTCTTTTTCCTAGGTGTTACCATGTACTTGCATTTCTTTACATTAACAAAAACAAGCCATGGACACAAAAATATTAACTTTTTTTACTGTTCATTTGATTTGTTATGTTTAGCCAATTTTCTAACATGTTTGGTTTATTGTTGCTTTTATGAAAATATATTTTAAATTGAAACATATAAATAATTTTGAAATGCTGTTTTAATTTCACAATTTTTAAATTTAAAATTGAAAAATTTGATGCCACACTAGGGGAGGGGGGGGGGGGGGGGCTCACAAAATCATGAAATTGGTGTGACGTAATTTATCGATGGCTCCTTGCTAGAATATTGTGGATGATATGGGACTCACAGTACGAGGATGAAATACTCGGGTTAGAGAGGGCACAGCTAGACTGGACATTTATTTATTTATTTATTTATTTATAAATAAATAGACTGGACATTGCCACAGGATGCAATCAGTAACTGAATTGGCAAGTTTTGAGTTGGGAGTTATCGCAGGATAGAATGCGGGCGAAGAGAACTGTGGGTATGTACAAGGTATATGATCGCAATGAAGTCTGGATAAATATTGACGGAAGGGAAGACACGACCCTGACAGTAAATTACCAAACGTTTTCAGACTTTTAATGTAATAGTGATGGAGCAGTTTCCCTGTGC
The DNA here is from genome assembly GCA_031002005.1 of Vandiemenella viatica. Taxonomy (NCBI): domain Eukaryota; kingdom Metazoa; phylum Arthropoda; class Insecta; order Orthoptera; family Morabidae; genus Vandiemenella; species Vandiemenella viatica. The sequence continues at coordinate 264,537,253 of CM061919.1, forward strand.
ACAAATTTTTCCCCCATTTCTTGTATCCACCTTCTTTCACCATCTATGAATTTCAACTGAAAGTTTTTTTTGTTTGTTTTTAAATGAATTAAACTGTAATGGAGCGCACACTCCAGTGGCAATTTCCCTACCACCCATCTTCCCCCTTCCCTGCACTTACATTTGCCGTAGGTAAATTTTAACTTTAAATTCTTTTAACGTTTTTCGTAAATTATTCATTATTTCTCTTGGTAACTTATTCCAATCCCTGACACCCTTCCCCAAAAAAAGACATTCTTCCTACAACTTTATGGCTGATATTGAGTGTCAGCTTGTGGTCATGGTCATCTTTTCCCTTCCATGCATCCCTTTTAATTCTTACACCAATATCTTTCCATGCCTCATCACCAATATACACCTTGTACACTCCCATGACCCTCTTCACCCTCCTCCTGTCTTCCAATGAATCCCATTCCAGCTCTTTTATCATAACTGTCAATGATTCCCTTCTGCGGTGATTTCCAGAAACAAATCTAGCAGCCGTCCTTTGCACCCTCTCCAACTCCTGAAAGACAGTATTAACATATTTTTTGGCAAAAAAAGGGGACTGGATCAAACTATCTAAAGAAGCAATGAACTTTATACCTTAAACTGTGAAGAATTTTAACGTAGAAATATTAAGAATCATATTTACATACACGTGGGAAAATTTTCACTGGGGCATGAGCTCCATCGCAATTAATAATAATAGTAAAATAATATTTTGCTCTCAAGCTAAAATCTCGTAGTTCAAGTTACAATTTTTGTAACAATGTACAGTTTACTACTTGTTCTCTGTTTGGAGTTGGGCCAACGAGTGGGTAGCAGAATAGTGAAGTTATATTGGAGCTAAGAAAACTGAGATATTATTGTCAATTCTCAACATCAAACTTCTAAAATCTTTGACAAATCATCAAAAAAGGTAACCACTGAAATTGAATTATCTATTTTTTGCCAGCATTACGCAACAAACATACAGAATATAGATTGAATCTGCTGAGCCCACAGCATGTTTGAAGGTTGTAGGCTGTACTTTAAATCTAAGTATTTGCTGTAACAGTATATAACACAGTAAAATCTGCAATGGAATCTAACCATAACATAAGGGGGCATCCCTAAATTACGTGAGGTGAAATGGGGGGGGTCCGGCGAAATCTCACCAGGGGGGAGGGGGGTCTATGGAAATCTCACGTGAGATTTGCGAAAAATTTGGGGACAGTAGAGCCAAAAAAAAGGTCTACAATTTGCGCCAAAGTCGATTTTAGGAGAGTATTTCGTCAAAAAAGTTAGGGTGTGACCACCTCACGTAATTTGTGGATGCCCCCTAAGTAGATATTAACTCAAAGTGAAAATTTGTATTGTACATTGCATAACTATGGGTATCGGCACATCATGCATTTCTAAAAGTGTATTATATATTGCCTCTATGAATAGTCAATTTGCTAATACTAAAACACATTACAAGTAGTACCACAAAACACTGAAAAAGGTAAATAAGAATCTAAAACAGTGTATTACAGACACAAGATTCGTGACTCTGATAATAAAATTACAACAATTTTGTCAGTACAGGCTTGACATATCTGTATATGTCTGTAAATTTAGTTACTGCGGAAGAAATATCGAAAGTTATCATGTCTCTTAAGAGCAATAGTCGAGTGTTTATGATGAGATTTCCAGCAGATTAATTAAACAGTGCTCCACGAATTAAATAATATACTCAGTTATCTGTTTAATATACCTTTATTTGAGGGGAAACTCCCAGAAAGGCTGTGTGCTGTAGTCAAACCACTCAATAAAAAGGGGATAAGTCAATTATATCAAACTTCATTACCAACAGCCTTCTCTAATTTTTTTTAGAAACAAATATGTAACAGTGGTTACCAACACCTAAGAAATAAAAGTAATCTAACTAAATCACAGTTTGGTTTTCAAAAGGGTCATTCCACAGAACAAACTATAATTGCTTTCATTGACAATATTCTAGAAGGAATAGATGATAATTAATGATTAGCACTTTTCTGTGGCTTGTCTAATACATTTGACTGTGATGATCATGAAATTCCTGATACAAAAATTAAAAGCATTATGGAACAGATGACATTGTTAATAAATTGCTTAGTTCTTACCTTTCAAACAGGAAAACAAAAAGTATCACTGGAACATTTTAAGGCTGCGTTAAGTGGTCCACTGTTTTCTGAGTGGGGATTTAGTACTTCAGGGTTCTATTTAGGGGCCACTATAGTTTTTGATATATATAAATGATCTACCTTGAGTTACATCTAAAAACTCAAAATTTGCCCAATTTGCAGATGACACAAGCATAGGAATTTAAAAACCCTGCAGATTTCTCTACCAAACATATTTCAAATTATATCTTTGACCCTATTAATAAATTGTTCAAAGCTAATGGCTTGTTCTTAAATTTTGATAAAACTCAATATAGGTGCAATTCGTCATCACACAGTTGTCACCAAATAGACATAAAATTTGCAGGCCAGTCCATTCAAGAGGCAGAGTGTGTGAAATTTCTAGGTATCCCATATTGATCATAATTTAAACTGGAGGGACACATGTCTCTAACTTACTGAAGCAATTGGATGCTGCCACATTTACAATTCATACAATTTGAGCAATAGGTGATCCCCGTAACAGGAAACAAGTTTATTTTGTTTATTTCCACTCCTTAATGTCATATGCAATAATATTCTGGGACAATTATATTCACACGGACAAAGTATTCAGGGCCCAAAATCAAGTAATAAGAATATGTGTGGTTTTGGCAGTAGAACTTTCATATAGAGAGCTGTTTCAAGAAGTTAAGGGTTTTAACACTGGTGGCCAAGTATATATGCACCCTATTGTTCATTGTAGTCACAATCATACTTTATTTGAAAGAAATAATAAAATATTAATTATGGCACTAGAAGTAAAAATTATCTTCACAGGGATTACAAGTCATTGTCATTTGTTCAAAAAGGTCCCGTATTAAGGGGCACATATCTTCAATAAGCTCCCAACACATATTAAATGTTTGAACAAGTGATAAGTTTAAATTCAGGAAAAGATCAAGAATTTTTAATTGGCAACTCCTATTCATAAAAGAATTTATCTAATTTAATATATATATGCAGTAGTTTGTGTTACTGTACATTTTTGGTGTATTTATCTATTTTGTTAAGCAATAGTTTGCCTATAAACTGATGACTTTCCACAGAGCTAACCAGTCTCTTGTATTGGGGTCCATGGGAAATGAATATATTGTATCGTGAATTATTATTATTAATTTTTACTTTATTGCGATGGAGCTAACACTCTGGTGGAATTCCACAGTGATCCATTTACCCGTTTTTTATATACATATTTTTAAATTTTCTTTTATAATTGGAATGTTAAATCCTCCCCCATTTACTATTATGATTTACAAATTTTAATTCTTAATTCCTTAAGCGTTTTTGGAAAATTATCATCACTACACTGAATTTGTTCCAATGCTTGACACCCTTACCAACAAAAGAAAATTTTCCCACACCCTTATGCACGAAATCGAGCGCAAGTTGTGGTCATGGTCGCCTTTCCCCTTCCATGCACTATTCCTAATTCTTTGACCAATATCCCTCCAAGCTCATCACCAACATATGCCCTGTACATCCCAGCACTCTCTTCACCCCTCTCCTTTCCTCAAATGAGTCCCAACCCAGCTCCCTTATCATATCAGTTACTGACTGGGTCTGCGATAATTTCCACAAACAAGAGAGAATATTACGGTTGGGATTCCGAAGTGAAAGTGCGAGCAAGAAATCGGGTATACCAGCGCCCGAATAACCAAACGCTTAACGTCACTCCAAAGTATTAAGTATTTGCAGTAAGGCTGTTGAACAAATTACGTAATGCGTATTGACGTCACGGCTCGGCTCGGCTCATTAGAGTTCGGAGCATGTAGTGTGAAGCTTCCGGTTGCGCCAGCCTGCTTACACCGTGATATGTGCCTGCGATTACATACGTGTTCCTACAACGGGGCTGCTTTAAGCCCACAATCTAGACAGGACACGACCAAGTTAAGGAGGAGTACATTTCCCTAACTCAATTAATATAGAAGGATTCAGAAAATAGTTTAACAGGGACTCAAATGGCGTACTTGAGCGTACGAAATGTCGTTAACAGTTCACATGTCAATTACTTCTCAGTGACAAGTGTGGACACTTAATTTGTAAATTTCGAGATGTAACTACAATCGCACAGCATCTAAGGACTTATAACGAGTGATCTATTAGCATTTGTAAAAAAAATATAATGTTGACTCAAATTATCATCTACTTGGTTTGCTTACGATTAATACATATAAGTTCGAATGTGTTTCATTACAATAGTATTTTTCTGAAATGTTTTCGCACAAGGGAGATTTCACAACACAGGTTTCTGTAAAATTTTGAATTGAATGCTGTGATCGTAATTTCCCTAGCCATCTAGTCAATTCTTTCATACTATTTTTTAATTATTATTTAATTCCTTTTCCTAACCCAGCTACATTTGCCCTCTACAAATTTTAAATTTTAAATTCTTTCAAACGTTTTCGGTAAATTATTCATCATTTCCTTTGGTAACTTATTCCAATCCCTGACACCCTTACCTAAAAAAGAGAATCTTCCCACACCCTTGTGCCTGAAATCCAGTGCCAGCTTGTGGTCATGGTCATCTTTTCCCTTCCGTGCACTACTTTTCATACCTATTGCAATATCTTTCCACACCTCATTACCAGTAAAAACACCTTGTACACTCCCATGACCCTCCTCATCCTCCTCCTGTCTTCCAATCAATCCCATTCCAGTTCCTTTATCATATCTGTTACTGATTCCATTCTGCGATAATTTTCCAGAAACAAATCTAGCAGCCCTTCTTTGCACCCTCTCCAACTCCTGTATTTGAAACTCAAAATGTGGGTCCCAATACTACACTACCATATGCGACCAATGGTCTGACCAAAGTTTTGTAACCCAATTCCTTTACTTCTCTCGTACAACCCCTCATCATTCTCTCCAACAGATGCAGGATTTTTTAACCTTTTCCTACCACCTGTCCAATGTGTCCTGCCCAGTTAAGCTTGTTATCAAATGTAATGCCAAGATATTTACATTTCAAGTCTTCAACAAGCAATTCTTTCTCCACTATATAATCACGATCAACCTTTACTTTTTTTATTTGTGTATCTAATAAGCTGACTCTTCTTTGCATTTATCTTCATCCCATGTTTACCAACCCAACTAGATATCCTGTCCAGATCACCCTGAAACTGTTTACAGTCAGTTTGATCCTTTTATATATTATTATGTCATCTGCAAACAATCTAAATTGAGATGTATTATCTTATAGACTTCAAGTGTTACTAGTTTATCACTTTGTCAGTTTAGAAGCGTAAGCTGAAAACCCAGTCTCGAATCGGTAAGTCCTCACAAACGGAAGTAGAACTATGATAGCCTTCTCACGGCATGGTTATGACTCTTTTCAGTTTTCAGCGAACATTTTATTTAATTCCGCGGACCTCCATTTGGGAACCACTGGGCTACTGCAGAATAATCTTGCAACGTCTCACTGGAACAAAGGTAAAAACGAAATGCTGTATACAATGAACAATCTGGAAACGAGAGATATATGCCCTACTTGAACCGATAATAGAGTGTAAGATGCTCTCAGTAATTGATATGATATAAGCGCTATGTTAGGTGTGATTGCAGGATCAAGAGAATTGTTGGCCTGAACAAGTCATATACTATAGATGAGGCCTGGAAGATTAATAAACTACAAATGGAAGGACGACTATGATGATAAATTAATAATAACCCGAGGTAGAAGGAAAGTTTTCATTTATAGACAGGAGCGTGAGGGACCGGAACAAATGTAGGTAATCTTATATATATATAAAATAGACGTGTTTTTTCCTATATTTCACTTTTCAGCCACCACTACCTAGCACAGATCACTGATGTTTGTGGGTGGAAGTAGCATGGAGTTTCCTGTCGTGCACAACGTTGACCGAATGCCGAAAGCTGTGGGGATGTGGGAGATATAATGATTAAAGTTGGTCAGTGCAGGGCGTTTTTCATATTTCGATCAAAAATTCGAATCTCCGTATACTTCTCTTTCCTGCCACAACTACATAACATAGAGCTTTGGTGTTTGTGTGTGGTAGTAGAATCGTCTTTCCTGTCGTGCACTATGGTTGTTAGATGTCGGTAGCTATGGGGGTGTG